>ONZH01001933.1:0-19176 GCA_900303285.1 Rhinella marina
ACAGCCGTGTAGTAACAGAACAGACGGTGGGTATTTACACCAGGTATGTGAGATAATTTAGCTAGAGAACGCACAGTACAGTGGCCTATTAAAATGCCTAGATATTGTATATTTCAAGGTACACAGCCGTGTAGTAACAGAACAGACGGTGGGTATTTACACCAGGTATGTGAGATAATTTTAGCTAGAGAACGCACAGTACAGTGGCCTATTAAATGGCACTAGTGGCCTATATTGTATATATTTCAAGGTACACAGCCGTGTAGTAACAGAACAGACGGTGGGTATTTACACCAGGTATGTGAGATAATTTAGCAAGAGAACGCACAGTACAGTGGCCTATTAAAATGCCTAGATATTGTATATTTCAAGGTACACAAGCCGTGTAGTAACTGAACAGACGGTGGGTATTTACACCAGGTATGTGAGATAATTTAGCAAGAGAACGCACAGTACAGTGGCCTATTAAATGGCCTAGATATTGTATATTTCAAGGTACACAGCCGTTTACTAACTTAACAGACGGTGGGTATTTACACCTGGTATACAAAAAGGGTATTGCAGGCACACAGAACCCAGAACACTAGAGCCAAATAAACTGTATTTAAAAAAAAAATAAAATTCACAGCCGTATACTGCCAGATCAGATGGTGCATATACACACTAGTTATATAACAGGGTTTTTCAGCCAAAAGAACGCTGAACAGTAGTGCCAAATATAGTTTGGTATGTAGCAGAGCACCTAATACACCACTAATGCCTCTCTCTGTCCCTACTCCAGCAGCTATCCCTGAATACGGCAGCCGTTCTCTGTAAAGTGTATCTTGTAGTAAAGCTATCACTGTAGTGCACTATAGTAGCCCTGATAAGGGCTTTTAATCACGCTCCTGCCTGTCCAACTGCTAAAACCTGTCTGTCCCTTCTCCAGCCTCTGTCCCTGACTAAGTTCACGCAGCATATGCGTACGAGCAGGAAGAGCTGAGTTTTTAATATTCGAGGTCACATGGTTTTTCCAGCCAATCCATGTAGACGCTGTTTTCGCGCTGCCAGCGTGCTCAGCGTGCCTGTCATACCCCCCCTGCATGTTGATTGGTGGAAAAAGAGCGCCAGGGAAGGTGGGAGGGGAAACGAATTCTAAGTGCGCCATCGCCGTTATACTCGATTGAAATCGAGTATGCCGAATAGCGTAGTATTCGATCGAATACCGGCTCGATCGAACACTACTCGCTCATCTCTAATAATTATGTCTTTGCTGTATTTTAGCAACAGTGTTTTTTTTTTGTTCAATAGTTTTTTATTGATTTTTTGTCAATTATAACATTGAAGAGTTAAACTAATCATAAAGAAAGGAAATAACATAAAGGATAAAAACAAAGGAAACATCAGGGTAGGGAAGGTAAGTAAAGTGGTCCGATTACAGAACATCTTCAATTCACAGCACGACTGTAATATGTTGGATGGAAAAACTCAAGTACATAATTGGTTAAGACATAAATTTGGACTTTGTCCAAATTTCCCATTTTGATACGTATTTATTATAAGTGTTTGAGCTTTTTGCATACATTTCCTCAAATTTGCAATTAACATTGACTTTTTGTATGATTATAGGTAGTTCAGGAATGTGGTCAGATTTCCATCTAGCAGCTATGGCCTGTGCGGTGGAGGTAAGTATATGGTGAATTATTGTTGTAAATTGTTTATTTGTAGATGCTATGTTTAATCTTAAAAGATATGTTTCTGGATTAAAGGGTATATCAATCTGTAGTGTATGGATTATTTTTTGCCGTACGTCAATCCACAATTGCGCAATGCGCGGGCATTCCCAGAATATGTGTAGTAGTGTCCCAATTTGTACACAACCTCTCCAGCAAAGATTAGAAGCATTATCAAACATTTTCGATAATCTATAGGGAGTGTAATACCACCTATATAAGATTTTTGTATATGCTTCATGGTGGTCAGAAGCAGGCCGAACTCTTAATAGCAGATAGGAAGGCTTTCTGACAGGCTTCTCTCGAATATTGTATATTGAGATCTTTTTGCCATTTAATTATATGCGAAAAATGAGAGTCTAAATATCCATCAGATAATTGGGAGTATATCCCGGATATCTTTATTTTTGTTTCATGGTGAGAGATATTTCTGATTAGTAAATATAGTCCTATAGGAATTTTAGGAAATTTAAACGAGGAGTTATTAAGGGCAGTTCTTATTTGTAAGTATTTGTATAGATCTTCTTTAGGTAGTTTATATATTTCACACAGCTTCGCAAAATTGTGCATTGACGTCCCGTTATACAGTTGCTGAACGTGTGTTATACCAGCTGATACCCAGTCTGATATTGCAATGTCTGGGATCAGTAATTTCAGAATTTCAATAGGGACTGGTAAACTCAGTATATATCTTTTGATATTTGAGCCATGTTTTGATAGTATCTTTAATGGTGGGTGGAGTCAAATATGATGTCTGTATACCTGCTAACTTTGCAATTAGAACATCTTTTAGAGAGTTATTGCTGTATACCTGAGTTTCCAGGTTAGTCCAAGCTTTCCCAGGATTATCTCTCCACCATTCCAAGGATTGCTGGATTATAGTAGACATATGATATGCTGGCAGGTCTGGAATGCCTAGGCCACCAGCTGATCTGTTTCTATTAAGAATACACATCGCTAATCTCGGTCTTTTATTGTTCCAAATGAACTTATTCAGTTGAGCTTGGAGTTTCTGCATAAAACTCTTTGGTATATTTAATGGTATCGTACGAAATAGGTACAATATTTTGGGGAGGATGCACATTTTGTACATTGATATCCTACCCCACCATGAGATTTCATGTTGATTCATGTTTGTCGTGACTTTTTGTAGCTGTGTGAGAAGCGGTAAGACATTGAGTGAAATTGTATCGTCAATGGGATATACAATATTTATTCCTAGATATGGAATTGTTTTGTTATTCCATATAAATGGAAATGTTGATTGTAATATTATTTTATCTGTTTGGGAGACATTCATTTCCAGAATCAACGATTTAGTATCATTGACTTTATAATAAGAAACAGTGCTAAAAGAATCTATCGCTTGTTGTATTCGGGGTAGCGCATCTCTTGGATTAGAGGTACATATTAAAATATCATCCGCAAATAGGCTAATTTTGTGGTTATTATTATTTATCCGTATACCAGGGATGGTATCGTCACTCCTGACAGATTCTGCAAACGGTTCTAAAGCTAAAATAAAGAGAATTGGTGAGAGGGGGCAGCCTTGTCTTGTGCCGTTTGTTAGGTTGAAGGGCGTGGATAATGTTCCATTAGTCGCAATTCTGGCTGAGGGGTTCTTGTACAATGCCTTAATAGAGTTTAATATCGTCCCTATAAATCCGAATTTTTCAAGTGTTTTGAACATATAATTCCAGTGCAGTCTGTCAAAGGCCTTTTCGGCGTCAAGTGACAATAATATAGAAGGGAGTTTATTCGTTTGTACATGGTGTATTATGTTGAACATTCTTCTGGTACCGTCTGAGGCCTGTCTGCCTGACACAAAACCCACTTGATCTTGTTTGATCAGATACGGTATAATGTTTGATAGTCTGTTAGCAGTTAATTTAGCGAAAATCTTAGTGTCTGAGTTTATAAGTGATATAGGTCTGTAGTTAGTGACCAACGTGGGATCTTTGCCCGGTTTTGGGATAGTGATTATTGTGGCCTGCATCATTTCACTCGGTAAATTGCCTTCCTCTGAAGCTTTATTGAAAACTTCAGTCAAGTATGGGTTTAGTATATCAGCAAAAGTTTGATAATATTCATTACTGAACCCGTCAGGACCTGGTGATTTTTTGTGTTTAAGGGTAAGTATTGTTTTCGTGACTTCCTGTATAGTAAAAGGAGAATTTAGTAACTGTAGTTGTTCAGCTGATAGTTGTGGGAAGTTTAAATTCTGAAGGAAAGATTGGATTTGTGTGTCGGTGGGTTGAAAGACTGAGGCCTCCTCTTTCAAGTTGTATAGGGATTCGTAGTAAGATCTAAATTGGTCAGCTATTTCTGTTGGAGAGAAGAGATTGATATTAGTAAGTCTGTGTCTTAAGTTTGCTATTCTAGACTTCCTTCTTTGTTGTTTGATCCTGTTCGCCATGAAAGCTGTAGCTTTGTTATTTTGTGAATAGAACTTTTGTTTTAGTATGCTAAAGTTATGTTCGTACTTGTCCAATAGGAGCATTCGTATTTCATCTCTAAGTTTTATGGTGATTAGTTTATTGTAGCCATTTGGATCGTTTTTATGCGCCTTTTCAGCTACAGACAAGGCTGTCATTTTGTCCTGTAACGCTTTCTGTTTTTGTTTTTTATACTGAGAGCAATACTTAATCAATAGGCCTCTTATATATGCTTTATGAGCATTCCATAAGGTGAACTTATTTATGTCTGAAGAATCATTAAATAGAAAGTATTCTTTCAAATCGTTATTTATGTTGTTCCTAATCGTTGGGTCACATATGAGGTAATTATTAATCCTCCATGTATATTCTATTTTCGAATTGTTGCGTTCTTTTATAGTAGTTATCAGAGGGGCGTGATCAGACCATATAATGTGGTCTATTTTGGATTCATGTATAATGTCTATTGTCTGATTATCCGTCAAGCAATAGTCAATTCTAGTATACACTCACCAGCCACTTTATTAGGTACACCATGCTAGTAACGGGTTGGACCCCCTTTTGCCTTCAGAACTGCCTCAATTCTTCGTGGCATAGATTCAACAAGGTGCTGGAAGCATTCCTCAGAGATTTTGGTCCATATTGACATGAGGGCATCACACAGTTGCCGCAGATTTGTCGGCTGCACATCCATGATGCGAGTCTCCCGTTCCACCACATCCCAAAGATGCTCTATTGGATTGAGATCTGGTGACTATGGAGGCCATTTGAGTACAGTGAACTCATTGTCATGTTCAAGAAACCAGTCTGAGATGATTCCAGCTTTATGACATGGCGCATTATCCTGCTGAAAGTAGCCATCAGATGTTGGGTACATTGTGGTCATAAAGGGATGGACATGGTCAGCAACAATACTCAGGTAGGCTGTGGCGTTGCAACGATGCTCAATTGGTACCAAGGGGCCCAAAGAGTGCCAAGAAAATATTCCCCACACCATGACACCACCACCACCAGCTTGAACCGTTGATACAAGGCAGGATGGATCCATGCTTTCATGTTGTTGACGCCAAATTCTGACCCTACCATCCGAATGTCGCAGCAGAAATCGAGACTCATCAGACCAGGCAACGTTTTTCCAATCTTCTACTGTCCAATTTCGATGAGCTTGTGCAAATTGTAGCCTCAGTTTCCTGTTCTTAGCTGAAAGGAGTGGCACCCGGTGTGGTCTTCTGCTGCTGTAGCCCATCTGCCTCAAAGTTCGACGTACTGTGCGTTCAGAGATGCTCTTCTGCCTACCTTGGTTGTAACGGGTGGCAATTTGAGTCACTGTTGCCTTTCTATCAGCTCGAACCAGTCTGCCCATTCTCCTCTGACCTCTGGCATCAACAAGGCATTTCCGCCCACAGAACTGCCGCTCACTGGATGTTTTTTCTTTTTCGGACCATTCTCTGTAAACCCTAGAGATGGTTGTGCGTGAAAATCCCAGTAGATCAGCAGTTTCTGAAATACTCAGACCAGCCCTTCTGGCACCAACAACCATGCCACGTTCAAAGGCACTCAAATCACCTTTCTTCCCCATACTGATGCTCGGTTTGAACTGCAGGAGATTGTCTTGACCATGTCTACATGCCTAAATGCACTGAGTTGCCGCCATATGATTGGCTGATTAGAAATTAAGTGTTAACGAGCAGTTGGACAGGTGTGCCTAATAAAGTGGCTGGTGAGTGTATGTGTTACATGCATTTGAATAGAATGTGTAGTCTCGCTCGTTCGCATGAAGACATCTCCATGTATCGATTAAATCGTTATCATATAGCCATTGTTTTATTGAAAAGGAGGATCTTCTATTTACATTAGTAGTATCAAGGAGTGGGTCTGAGATTATATTAAGGTCTCCAAAAATGAGGAGATGACCTTGTTTTATTTTATTTAATTTCTTTAGTGTTTTGTTCATGAAATGTAAGGCTACTTTCACACTAGCGTTAGCACGGATCCGGCACCTAAAGGGTGCCGACGGATCCGTGCTAACGCTATACATGTGTGGAGCCGGAGCAGCGCTCCGGCCCCACACATGACACACATTAAAACAACACACAGACTACAACAAACAAACATACAGACATACATACAAACATACATACATACTCACATACTCCCGGGACGCCGGCAGAACGTCTTCACGCGCCTCCTGCGCGCATTGATGACGATTCCCCACAGCGCCCTCTGCTGGGCGCAGTGGGGAAACGTCATCGCAGCGTGCAGGAGGCGCGTGAAGACCTGCTGCCGGCGTCCCGGGAGTATGTGAGTATGTATGTATGTCTGTATGTTTGTATGTATGTCTGTATGTTTGTTTGTATGTAGTCTGTGTGTATGTATGCCGGATCCGGAATGACCCCCCATTGGAAATCAATGGAGGACAGATCCGGATTACTGGTGTGTCCACACCAAACGGATCCGTCCCCATTGACTTCCATTGGGGGTCATTCCGGATCCGTCTTGGTGCGGATGCCTGGACCGGAGAGCAAACCGCAGCATGCTGCGGTTTGTTCTCCGGTCTGAAGACGGAACGGAATGCTTTCAGGAGCATTCCGTTGTCTTCAGTTCAGTTTTGTCCCCATTGACAATGAATGGGGACAAAACTGAAGCGTTTTTTTCCGGTATTGAGCCCCTTTGACGGAACTCAATACCGGAATTTAAAAACGCTAGTGTGAAAGTAGCCTAACTGACCTCTATTGGGGCAATATCTATTACAGATAGTGTACAGGATGTTGTTTATTTTGCATATCAACATCAAATACCTTCCTGCTGAATCGTCATATATTTCTAATTTTTCAAAAGCAACAGAGTTATTTACAGCAATAGCAACTCCTGCTTTTTTCTTCTGTGCGCATGCAAAGAATATATGTGAATATTCTCTATTACGCACTCTATGTATGTCTTCCTCTAATAAATGAGTCTCCTGAACACAAATGATGTCTGCATTATTATTTTTAGCTTCTTTCCATAGGGAAATTCTTTTAAACGGATGATTTAGCCCTTTAACGTTCATAGATAATGCCTTAATAAACATTTCTATCAAACAATAACAAGCAGTTTACAAACATTTTTCTATAAACCTGAATTATTAAGAGGTTGAAGTCCGTATATTTCAATATTGAGTGCTTGAGTTTGTAGTCCGTTCCATGAGTATCAGGTTTGCCATGATGGAATTCGGATGTCTTTGAAGTTGTCGTTGTGGACCTAGACATAGTAGAGAAAAAGAAGAGAAAAAACATACAGAAACAGAAACAGTCCACCGGAGTGGGAACGTAATAACATAGGTTGATCATAATGATCTCACGAGGTTGGGGGTATAGTCCTTACAGAACTGCAGCCTCTTCGAAAATGTGATGTTAAAGGAGGATTATTTAATCCAACATGTAGAAAGATAATCCACTGCCAAGCAGATTTTTCTACCTTACATTGTTGTATGTTTACTTTGAAACTAATTTTGGAAGTGACAGGTTGTCCCAGGGTTTTCTGTGGGGGGGGAGGGGGGAATCTTATATTATTAATTATTATTAATTATTATATAATTACCTCCACTGATCCCTCGCCCTCCAATCACCGCTGCCTGGCCAATCATTGGCCTTACTGGTGACCCGCCTCATCAGTGATTGGCTAAGTGAATCTATCCTGGCAGCACAGGCGGGGGTCATCGGTGAAGTTCTGTAATGATTTTTTTTAAAACAGTTTCTGGCCATTTTTTAAAATTCTCCCTAGAAAACTCTTATAAGGGGGAGTTATAAAGGGTTATTGTAATCTGATAAGTGGTGGTATATACTGTAGGTAGAATGTGTGATCACCTCCTCGATTACCGGGACCCGCAGTGATCCTGAAAGCAGTGCTGGTTTAGCGCAGACAAGTGACGGTTTTAAATGCACAATGCTATGTGGGAAATATTCCTTTTTTGTATGATTACAGTGGAGTGGTCTTTTCTTAATACACTTGTAAATTGGGGATTGTAGTATCTGATTAGTGAAGAACGATGAACTGTACGGATCCATCCGCAGAATGCTCTAATATTTTGTGTTTCATTTCCTCGCTAGAATCTGTTTGCTGTCAGTGAATGGAGACTGTAAAACATTAAAGGCCCCTTTACATGGGCTGACTCAGCAGGCAATTATCATGATTGAAGTGTTCATTCCCAGTAATTGCCTGCTTGGCGGAGGAGGTGAGAGCCGCATTTACGTGCAGCAATCATCTCTTCCATGTGAGAACGATCATGGCCGGGATCGCTCGTTCCCGTTGTTTCTGGCCAGCAGCTCCTTGTTCACACAGGACAGTCTGCAGCCCAGAAGTGATGCTTTGGAGCAAACGTTCGTTCATCGGGTGATCAGCAGCGCCTTTATTCAGGGCAATTATCAGGAATATTCCTTCCTGATAATTCAGTGGGGGATGGATCTGTTTTCTTTTGTGTCAGAGAAAATGGATCTGCCACCATTGACTTACATTGTGAGTCATGCTGGATCCGTCTGCACCACATCGCAGAGAGAAAAACGCTGCTTGCATCGTTATTAGTCCACAATGGGGACGCAGCCAAACAGAATGGAATACAATCTGGTGCAAAACAATCCGTTTTGTTCAGTTCAGTTTTGTCCCCATTGACGGATCTCAATAGCGGAAATCACGGATCCTTCCATAGACTAGATCATTGTAGGCAATCCCAATCAATTTTCTCAGGACTGGACGACATCTAATGTGTATGATGAGGACCTTTCTACTATACCCCCCACCCGTGCCGCCAACAGCAGGTTCAGGGAAAGTTAGATTTTAAAATGTCCAATCTTTTAGTTCTCAGTGAATATAAGCGGCTGCCAATCGAAGCATGCGTGTGTATGTGGGGCTTAGGAGAGATAGCAGTCAGCCTAAGGAGTGTTTGATTGACGCTATCTGAAACTGCGCATGTGAGACAACCTATCTAGCTGGACATGTACTTTACAAATGAAACACTAGGTGGCGCCATTATAATGAAGTAAAGAGAATATTGCACAAGTGAAGCATTTTTGTAGCAAAATAAATGACATAAATAACTCCTTTTTCCCGCTGAATTATAGTAAGATAACAGGTAATGATGTATGGAAGGAACTTCTGGATATACAGTAAATAAATGATATATTAGGTAAAAGAGGCAACGGAGATTATTGGAGGCTTTTAGGGCGGGGGTCGGGGTAAGTCGAGAGGATTTTTGATTATGTTCCTAAAAGTGGCTTATTTTTATATTGTGTGTTATTAAAAACTCAATAAAAATGTTCTGATTAAAAAATAACATTTAATGTCGGCACACCCCCTTTAATCGGCACATTTATTCCAGGACCTAAGTCAGACGATTTCCACAATGGGCTTTAGAAGAATGATGTGGTGACCAGAACTATATTATAAAGGATTTGTACCATTTTTGTGATATTTGTGGCAACAGTGACTGAGCCTGCAATGGTGGTGCCATTTCTGAGGTTCAGTATAATAAGACCTCCATGAGGTGGTGCAACGAGAAGGGCGACTAGTACTCGCTAAAAGGACTGTCCCAGGAACACCATTTATCATGTACTGATGAGGGTCTGACCACCGGGGCCCCCAGCAATACAGAGAACGGGGATTCCCGGGTGCCCTGTATAAATGGAGCGGAGAGGACATGTTGTTCTATCTCTCCATTGACTTCTATGTGCCTAATGTAGCTATACCTCCACCAGTCACCTAGAGGTTAATGGGGCGGTGGATCAACACTCCCAGGATTCCCGGGTGGCTTGCACTGAGTTCTCATCTCCTCAATGTGAGGGACAACCTATGAGGCGTCTGACACAGTTTCCCAATGTGAGGATCCCACCAAACATCTCCCCGTATCTCAGCTTCCAGGCCGGGTAGGTGCAGTCTCACCTTTTCAGACTCCATAGCCGGGCATCTCCAGTGGAACAAGTAGTACTGCAAATTACTGTCTCCTATGCCAAACTTCAGCTTTTCCAAGAAAGTCTTGTTTTCCATCAGATTAAGGGCTCATGCACACAACCGTTTGTGTTTTGCGGTCTGCAAAAAACGGATCCGCAAAAAGTATGGATTGCAGAACCGAACAGCTGGCACCTAACCAGTACTTTTCTTGTCTGTGATGTGGATAATAATAAGACATGTATTTTTTGTGGAACACAGATACGGACATACGAATCGGCATGCACATGGAGTAACTTCCGTTTTTTTTTTTGCGGACCCATTGAAACGAATGGTTCCATATACGGTCTGCCAAAAAAAAAAAAATGGAACGGACACGGAAAGAAAATACGTTTGTGTGCCTGAGCCCTAAGGGTCCATTCACATATCTGCAAAATGGGTCCGCATCTGTTTCAATGAATGGGTGCAGAAACCGTGTGCTGTGTGCATCCGCACTTCTGTCCTGCGGCCCCGCAAAAAAAAAGGACATGTCCTGTTCTTGTGCACAGTCAAGGACAAGAATAGGCATTTCTATCATAGTGCCGGCCGTGTGCAGTCTGCAAAATGCGGAACACACGTGGCCGGTGTCCAGGTTTTGTGGACCGCAAAACAGTTGCGGACGTGTGAATGGACCCTAAGGCCCCTTTCACTCGGACGTCTCCCGCATCTTGTGCCGTGTACTGAACTGCCGGCACTGAACGGGGGTTACATAGTATTATACTTATATATATACTTATATACTTATATTATATACTTAATTATGATGCTATGTAACCCTTACAGTTCTGGAATGTGTTGGATAACACTGTCAGCATTATCCAATACACTCCAGAACTGTAAGGGTTAGGCTCCATTCACACGTCCGTATTTGTGCACATCCTGGACCATAGACTTTCATTGTGCTACGGACCGCAAATTCGGGAGAAAAGTAGGACAGGAGGATTTCTTTATGCGGACAGTCGGAATGGACACACGGATGCGGACACCACACGGTGTACTGTCCGCATTTTTTCGGGACCCATTGAAATGAATGGATCCGCATCCTATTCCGCAATTGCGGAAACTGATGCGGAAAAAATGCTGACACATTATACGGACGTGTGAATGAGGCCTAAATCAGTATAATGCTATGTAACCCCCGTTCAGTGCCGGGAGTTCAGTACACGTCACACAATCCGGGAGACGTCCTAGTCTCCCGCTCGTGTGAAAGGGCTAAGAGCGCTGAACACATCAAAACATTTCTGTCGACAGACAAGAAGACGAAAATTACGCTCAAAGTCACCGGTCATATTGTAATTCTGCTTTAAAAAACGTTTTTATTGTAAAGCAAATAAAGAGTTAAAGGGTTTCTGAGAAAATGTAAAAAAAATAAAAATAAAATCTCTGACCGATCCTGACGCTCCCATTACAACGCTTACCGACCCCTCTGGTCTCTACTATCTTGAGCCTCTCAGACGTGTAGAAAAATGATCACTGGTTGAGGCGGTCGCCCCCGGGGCCAGTCACTGGTAAGCGGTTATTTCCTGCATGTCTAAGGCCGGACAACCCGCTTAGCACTCAAAAGCAAGAAAAGAGCAGAATCCGCTCCCTAATTTGGCGATAATCAGTGCGGCGTTCATTAGGTCCAGCAGAGGCGTCTCCATGTAGACGTTGTAGAAGGAATAAGCTCTGAGAGTTTTCTGCACAGGATGATGCATGACTATGGGAGGTAATGTGTAAAAACTGAAGAAGTGCACCGGTTAAAGGGGTTGTCCAGCCGTTCCCTTTACAAGGATAGGCCATCAGCTGTTCTGCAGAGACTCTCTGTCTATTGTGTAGTGGAAGGTCCTGATACCCTTCAATGGGAGAAGCACTGCAGTAACCAGCTCTGTCCACTGCAAAATGGAGGCGCTGTGGAGTTCTAGGGTTGGAGCTACTGCAGGACAGCTGATCGGTCCGAGGTGTGGGGGGGGTCAGACCGCCACTGATAAGATAGTGATGGCCGATCACTAAAAATGACATCAGGTCCTGAACCAGTCCATCACTGCACCTGTACTCACCTCCATAGCCTGTGATGTAACAGCCAGAGAATGGAGACTTACCTCTACCACAAAGGTATCACTGATGTTATCCTGAGGGAAAAACCAGTGAGACACCTCCTCTTCATCCAAGACCGGAGCGAGATTTAATAACTGCTGGACCATCGGGACGTCTTCCTTCTCCGCAGTCTTTGTGACCTTATCAATGAAAATAGAAAGGACACGCCCATTCTTGGTGCAGATTCTGCACCAAATCCACATCCCATTGCAATAAAGAGGATAAAAAAGCAAGGAATTTTGAAACGTATTCAGCACAGAAAAAACCCATCCTAAGGCCCCATGCAGACTACCGTATTTCACGGCCCGTATCGGGCCGTGAAAGCCCGGTCTGTGCTGCCCCAGAGGACGGGAGCGCATGGCGTCATTGGTTGCTATGACGCCGTGCGCTTCCTGAGGCCGCCGCCGTACAGTGAAACACTGTACACGCCGTGGGGCCTCAGCCGTGGGTAGTCTGCATGGGGCCTAAGGCTCCATTCACACATCCGTATTTTGTATCCGCATCCTTTCCGCATCCGTTTCCGCAATTTCAGACAATTATGCGAATAGGATGCGGATCCATTCATTTCAATGGGTCCCGAAAAAATGCGGACAGTACACCGTGTGCTTGCGGAACAACGAACAACGTTTTCCAGGATGTGCACAAATACGGACGTGTGAATGAAGCCTAAGGGTCCATTCACATGTCCTGTTTTTCTTTCCTGATCCGATCCGCAAATTATGCAGATAGGATGCGGATCCATTCATTTCAAAGGGTCCTGAAAAAATGCGGACAGCACTCCGTATACTGTCCGCATCCGTTGTTCAATGCCAGCTACTCAGTGCTCCCCATAACAATGCCAACTACTCAGTGCTCCCCATAACAGTGCCAACTACACAGTGCTCCCCATAACAGTGTCAACTACTCAGTGCTCCCCATAACAGTGTCAACTACTCAGTGCTCCCCATAACAGTGCCAACTGCTCAGTGCTCCCCATAACAGTGCCATCTACTCAGTGCTCCCCATAACAGTGCCAACTGCTCAGTGCTCCTCATAACAGTGCCAACTACTCAGTGCTCCCCATAACAGTGCCAACTACTCAGTGCTCCCCATAACGGTGCCAACTACTCAGTGTTCCTCATAACAGTGTCATCCACTCAGTGCTCCCCATAACAGTGCCAACTACTCAGTGCTCCCCATAACAGTGCCAACTACTCAGTGTTCCTCATAACAGTGTCATCCACTCAGTGCTCCCCATAACAGTCCAACTACACAGTGCTCCCCATAACAGTGAACTACTCAGTGCTCCCCATAACAGTGCCAACTACTCAGTGCTCCCCATAACAGAGACAACTACTCAGTGCTCCCCATAACAGTGCCCAACTACTCAGTGCTCCCCATAACAGTGGCCAACTACTCAGTGCTCCCCATAACAGTGCCAACTACTCAGTGTTCCTCATAACAGTGTCATCCACTCAGTGCTCCCCATAACAGTGCCAACTACACAGTGCTCCCCATAACAGTGCCAACTACTCAGTGCTCCTCATAACAGTGCCAACTACTCAGTGCTCCTCATAACAGTGCCAACTACTCAGTGCTCCCCATAACAGTGTCAACTACTCAGTGCTCCCCATAACAGTGCCAACTACTCAGTGCTCCCCATAACACTGCCAACTACTCAGTGCTCCCCATAACAGTGCCAACTACTCAGTGCTCCCCATAACGGTGCCAACTACTCAGTGTTCCCTCATAACAGTGCCAACTACTCAGTGCTCCTCATAACAGTGTCATCCACTCAGTGCTCCCCATAACAGTGCCAACTACTCAGTGCTCCCCATAACAGTGCAACTACTCAGTGTTCCTCATAACAGTGTCATCCACTCAGTGCTCCCCATAACAGTGGCCAACTACTCAGTGCTACTCATAACAGTGCAGCTACTCAGTGCTCCTCATAACAGTGCCATTTACTCAGTGCTCCCCATAAACAGTGCCAACTACTCAGTGCTCCTCATAACAGTGCCAACTACTCAGTGCTCCTCATAACAGTGCCAACTACTCAGTGCTCCCCATAACAGTGCCAACTACACAGTGCTCCCCATAACAGTGGCAACCACTCAGTGCTCCCCATAACAGTGCCAACCACTAAGTGCTCCCCATAACAGTGCCAACTACACAGTGCTCCCCATAACAGTGCCAACTACTCAGTGCTCCCCATAACAGTGCCAACTACTCAGTGCTCCCCATAATAGTGCCAACTACTCAGTGCTCCTCATAACACTGTCAACTACTCAGTGCTCCCCATAACAGTGCCAACTACTTAGTGCTCTTCATAACAGTGCCAACTACTCAGTGCTCCCCATAACAGTGCCAACTACTCAGTGCTCCTCATAACAGTGCCAGCTACCCAGTGCTCCCCATAACACTGCCAACTACTCAGTGCTCCCCATAACAGTGCCAGCTACTCAGTGCTCCCCATAACAGTGCCAACTACACAGTGCCCCCCATAACAGTGCCATCTACTCAGTGCTCCCCATAACAGTGCCAGCTACACAGTGCTCCCTATAACAGTGCCAGCTACTCACAATGGACAGAATGTCATCACCGACTGTATGTGGTCCCCGGGCACCCTGGTCAAGGTGAACCCAGCATTCCAGTTTTAGAACTTTTAATATTTATGGGTTTTTTTAATATATAAAAAATGTTATTAATCTTTTTACTTTTTGACAGTTTTTTTTTAGTCCCAGTAGTGTTCCTCAGCTCCACTCCTCAGGGCCACCTTCGGCCATGATTTAAGAATATCCCACAGAATGAATACCTGAGGTAAGTCCTGATACATTGACACTAATTATATCACCTGCTGAATACTAAGGAAATCCTGGAAACCTGACCGGCAGGTGGGCCCTAAGGACTGGAGATGAGGAACAGGAGGATCGTTTGTATAATACACTGTAATATTTCCTTACATGGCAGGTCTGGAGGACATCACTAGTCCATGGGCTGCCAAAACATCCGCTCTGTGTCTCGTGATCTCATCATTTGTAACCAGGGCCGGACTGGGACTAAAAAGCAGCCCTGGCACAAACCCTCTGCTAGCCCACATAAAAATTCCCATTTTCACAACACTGTAGTATGTCAGTAAGGGTGGGTTCACACTAAAAGCATATGCGTTTTCACCAAAACACATGTGTTTGGTTGATAGAAACGTGTTTAGCGTTGTTAACCACTTCCAGTCTGCCCATTGACTATAAACGTCCTGGTAGTGGATCGCTATCTCTGAATGGACGTTTTAAAACGTCCTTGAGCTTTGCCTCCTGTGTGCAGCACCTGTACATAGAAGCTCCATGACTCAGCTGCTTCCTGACAGCCAAGAACATGGAGCTTTAACCTGAGACCTTTTTTCCTGGCCTCCAGGCTTTTGATCACTCTGACAAGCTGTCAAAGCCATCACAAATGCTTGTACTATCTCCCTCTCATTACTGCCGGTCACAGAGCAGTTTACAACCACATATGGGGTGTTTCTGCAAACTTCAGAATCAGGAAAATAAATATTCAGGTTTGATCTGCGGTTTACCCTTGCTATCTTCTGCAAAAAAAATATATTTATTTTTAAATTTCACCTTCCTTCTGTTTTAATTCTTGTGGGAAATCTAAAGGGTTAAACAACTTTGTAAAAATCAGTTTGGATTACATTGGGGGCTGTAGTTTCTAAAATATGTTCATTTATGGGAGGTTTCTATTATTTAAGCCCCTCAAAGTCACTTTAGATCTGCAAAGATCCTTTAAAATTAACTATTGGAAATTTTCATGAAAATCTTAAAAATTACATCTAAAATTTGAAGCCTTCTAACGTCCTCAAAAAATAAAATTACATTTCCAAAATTATGCCAACATAAAGTGGACATATGGTGAATGTTCATTAATAACAATTTTATTAGATATCCCTATGCAACTTAAAAGCAGAGAAATTAATATTTTAAAAAATTGTGATTTTTTTTTTTTTCAAAATTTTCAGTACATTTTGGATTTTTTATAAATAAAGGTAAAATATATTGACTCAAATTTACCATTAACACAAAGTACAATGTGTCACAAGAAAACAATCTATGAATGGCTTGGATAAGTAAAAGCGTTCCAAAGTTATTATCACATGAAGTGACCCATGTCAGATTTGCAAAATTAGGCCTGGTCAGGAAGGGGGTAAATGGCCCGGATGGGAAGTCATTATCATTAATATTACAACACTAAACATGTTTCTATCAATCGAACGCATGCATTTTTGTTGAAAACGCATATATACGTTTAGCGTTTCGTTTTGCCTGATGCGTTTCAAAATGCAACGTGTGAACCCACCCTTAGGGTAACCTGACTGAGCTGTTTATGTAGAGAACCAAGTTCTCTACATAAATACAGCACCCAGAGGCGTAGCTAGAGGTTCAGCACAGGGGGGGGCGAAACATACTTGAGTGGGCCCCCCACTTGGCTTCCCAAATGCACGTTTCCAACTTCACAGGCACATACTACTAGTTGTGGTTATAATATTGTATTAGAAAGATGACTATATAAACTGCTAGATCATCTATGCTGTTAAGTACAGTACAATAGACTTTCTACCTACCCTACTGTAAATACTCTACCATATAATGCAGTAAAATACAGGAGTAATAGGATTAAAAAACAACGGGACTCCTATGTTAAAGGAAACCTGTCCCCAGTTTTTACATCACTAAACTAACAGTCCCCTGCCCCATCAGACCTCAGATCATCAGAATGTGCCCCCATCAGACCTCAGATCAGTGTATTGTGCCCCATCAGACCTCAGATCAGCGTACTGTGCCCCCATCAGACCTCAGATCAGCGTATTGTGCCCCATCAGACCTCACATCAGCCTACTGTGCCCCCATCAGACCTCACATCAGCCTACTGTGCCCCCATCAGACCTCAGATCAGCGTATTGTGCCCCATCAGACCCCAGATTGTGCCCCCATCAGACCTCACGTCAGCCTACTGTGCCCCCATCAGACCTCACATCAGCGTATTGTGCCCCCATCAGACCTCAGATCAGCGTATTGTACCCCATCAGACCTCAGGATCAGCAGAATGTGCCCCCATTAGTCCTCACATCAGCAGAATGTGCCCCCATCAGACCTCAGATCAGCGTATTGTGCCCCCATCAGACCTCAGATCAACAGAATGTGCCCCCATCAGACTTCAGATCAGCCTACTGTGCCCCCATCAGACCTCAGATCAGCGTATTGTGCCCCATCAGACCTCAGATCAGCATATTGTGCCCCCATCAGACCTCAGATCAGCAGAATGTGCCCCCATCAGACCTCACATCAGCCTAACTGTGCCCCCCACCAGACCTCAGATCAGCATATTGTGCCCCCCACCAGACCTCAGATCAGCGTATTGTGCCCCCCATCAGACCTCAGATCAGCGTATTGTGCCCCCATCAGACCTCAGACCAGCTTATTGTGCCCATCAGACCTCAGACTCAGCGTATTGTGCCCCCATCAGACCTCAGATCAGCGTACTGTGCCCCATCAGATCTCAGATCAGCGTACTGTGCCCGCCATCAGACCTCGGATCAGCCTACTGTGCCCCCATCAGACCTCACATCAGCCTACTGGGTGCCCCCATCAGACCTCACATCAAGCCTACTGTGCCCGCCATCAGACTCACATCAGCCTACTGTGCCCCATGCAGACCTCACATCAGCCTACTGTGCCCCATCAGACCTCACAATCAGCCTACTGTGCCCCATCAGACCTCACATCAGCCTACTGTGCCCCATCAGACCTCACATCAGCCTACTGTGGCCCCCATCAGACCTCAACATCAGACCTACTGTGCCCCATCAGACCTCACATCAGCCTACTGTGCCCCCATCAGACCTCACATCAGCCTACTGTGCCCCCATCAGAACCTCACATCAGCCTACTGTGCCCCCATCAGACCTCACATCAGCCTACTGTGTGCCCCCATCAGACCTCACATCAGCCTCGCCCCCATCAGACCTCAGATCAGCCCACCCAGCCACATAAGTTTTTTATTTTAATCCTTTCTTACCTGTTCTGCGCTGCGGCTGCCCTCCGGTCCGCGCTACGCTCTCTTCCCTGGCCCGCGCACACTATGACCTGACGCTGCGTGCAGCGTCAGGTCATAGTTGCGCGCCGCCAGGGAAGAGAGTAGAGCGCGGACCGGAGGGCAGCCGCAGCGCAGAACAGGTAAATAAGGTTTTTTATTTTAATCCTATGTGGCTGGGTGGGCTGATCTGAGGTCTGATGGGGGTCCCTAAATACAATTGAGCGCTTCCATAATGGAAGCGCTCACTTGTATTCGCCTGATAGTAGGCAAGGTCATCCTTGCTGGGCCCCCCTGAGTCACTGGGCCCGGAGCCGTCGCCCCCCTGCCCCCCCGGTAGCTACGCCACTGACAGCACCAAACCAAGTTCTCTACATAAATTACAGCACCAGAACCAAGTTCTCTACATAAATACAGCACCAAGAAAGTTCTCTAAGTTCTCTACATAAATACAGCACCAGACCAGCAGTTCTCTACATAATACAGCACCAAACCAAGTTCTCTACATAAATACAGCACCAGAACCAAGTTCTCTACATAAATACAGCACCGGAACAAAGTACTCTACATGAATACAGTACCAGAACCACCCAGAACCAAGTTCTCTACATAAATACATCACCAGAAACCAATTCTTCATAAATACATCACCAGAACCAAGTTCTCTACGTAAATACCAGAACAAGTTCTCTACGAACCAGTTCTCTACGTAATACAGCACCAGAACCAAGTTCTACGAAATACAGCACCAGAACCAAATTCTTACATAAATACAAGCACCAGAACCAAGTTCTCTACGTAAATACATCACCAGAACCAAGTTCTCTCCATAAATACATCACCAGAACAAGTTCTCTCCATAAATAAAGAACAATTCTCTACCATACAACACCAGAAACCAAGTTCTCTACGTAAATACAGCACCAGAACCA
>ONZH01001934.1:0-12597 GCA_900303285.1 Rhinella marina
TACACTTATATACAGAAATGTTGAACCCCAGGGCTAAGGGTCGAGGACGAGGGCGTGGGCGTGGGCATTCAATTAGTGTAGGGGGCAGAGGCCGTGGTCCTGGGCAGGGTGACACTGTACATGCTGATGAGGGAGCAGTGGAACGCCGCAGAGCTTTCACTCCCTAGCTTCATCTCTCAACTTACAGGGTCACGTGGTACACCACTATTGAAACCACAACAGTGCGAACAGGTGATGACGTGGATAGCGGACAATGCGTCCAGTAATTTATCCACCAGTCCAGTCTTCCACGCAGTCCACCCACGCTAGCCAAGGGAGTAGACCTCTGGCTCCTCCAGCTCAACCTCCTTCCCCCCAGTCCTGCCCCCTCCCAGGAAAATTTGGAATTCAGATCCGGCATACTCACAGGAACTCTTTTCAGGACCCTACCCAGAGACACAAACCACTGCTCAGGTTGCTGCTGAGCCTCTTGTCCCGATGCCCAAAATTTTAGAACTTTCGCAGTCTGTGGGTGATGATGAATGACAATGTTGGACTTAGTGCAAGTAGTGTTGTAAAGAGGTGTCGGATGATGATGATGAGACACGGTTGTCAGACAGTGGTGACGTTGTTGTCAGGGCAGTAAGTCCGAGGGGGGAGCAGAGTGAGGAATCGGAGGATGATGAGGTGACTGACCCAAGCTGGGTTGGTAATCCAACTCAAGACAGTGCTTCTGAGGGGAGGCAAGTGCAGCACCAGAACAGGTTGGAAGAGGCAGTGGGTGGCCAGAGGGAGAAGCAGGGCCAGAGCAGGTAGATCAGCAGCAACTGTTTCACGGAGTGAAGCTCCCGTGCCGAGGCCTAGATGTTCGCAAGTCTGGAGGTTTTTTAAAGAAAGTGAGGATGACCGACGGACTGTGGTGTGCAACCTGTGCCACACCAGGATCAGCAGGGGAGCCACCACTACCAGCCTAACCACTACCAGCATGCGCAGGCATATGAGTGCTAAACACCCGACTCAGTGGAACCAAGGCCGTTCACCTCCTGCGGGTCACACCACTGCTCCTTCCCCTGTGTCACATGCTGGCTCTGCGAGTCAACCCCCTGCCCAGGACCTGGCCCAGCGCGCACGAACCACACCCTTCGCCACCTCCACGATCCTCCACAACCTCCACCAATGTGTCCCAGCGCAGCGTTCAGCTGTCTTTGCAGCAGACATTGGAGCGCAAGCGCAAATACAATTCCACCCACCCACATGCACAAGCCCTAAACGTCCACATCTCCAAATTGTTGAGCCTGGAGATGCTGCCCTATAGACTGGTAGAGACTGAGGCTTTCCGCAACCTGATGGCGGTGGCTGTCCCTCGGTACTTGGTCCCCAGCCGCCACTATTTTTCCCGATGTGCCGTCCCAGCCCTACACCAGCACGTGTCAGAGAACATCATCCGTGCCCTGACCAACGCTGGTTTCTGAGAAGGTCCACCTAACCACGGACACGTGGACAAGTGCTGCCGGGCAGGGACACTATATCTCACTGACGGCACATTGGGTTAACTTGGTGGAGGCTGGGACCGAGTCTGACCCTGGGGCCGCTCATGTACTGCCCACACCGAGGATTGCGGGGCCTACCTCGGTCACGGTTTCTCAGACGTACTATGCCTCCTCCTCCATCCCCTCCTCCTCCTCCTCCGAATTACCATCCGTGGGCACGGCGCCTTCAGTCGGTAGCTCTAGGCGCAGCAGCAGTGCCGTGGGTAAGCGCCAGCAGGCGGTGCTCAAACTGCTGAGCTTAGGTGACAAAAGGCACACCGCCCAAGAGCTGTTACAGGGCATCACGGCGCAGACCGATCTGTGGCTGGCACCGCTGAACCTCAAGCCAGGCATGGTTGTGTGTGACAACGGGCGTAACCTGGTGGCGGCTCTGCAACTCGGCAGACTGACACATGTGCCATGCCTGGCCCACGTGTTCAATCTCATAGTTCAGCGGTTCCTCAAGACATACCCCAATTTGTCTGATTTGCTCACCAAGGTGCGCCGCATCTGTGCGCATTTCCGCAAGTCAACCACAGATGCTGCCACTCTCAGGGCAGCGCAGCGGCGCCTACAACTGCCAGCTCACCGACTGTTGTGCGACGTGCCCACGAGATGGAATTCGACATTAAACATGTTATCCAGAGTTTACCAGCAGCGCAGAGCGATTGTAGACAGATGTCAACTTCCACCAGAACTGGTAGTCAGGTCAGTCAGATTCCTCAAGTCTACAATGAGGAGTGGACGTGGATGTCTGATATCAGCCAGGTGTTGAGCAACTTTGAGGAGTCAACACAGATGGTCAGCGGCGATGCCGCCATTATCAGCCTCACCATCCCGCTGCTTTGCCTGCTGAAAAACTCACTGCTCAGCATGAAGTCGAAAGCTTTGCGCTTGTCACAAGAGACGGTGGAGGAAGATACGTCGCTTGATAGCCAGAGCACCCTCCGGTCTGTTTCTCAGCGCATATCGGAGGAGGAGGATGAGGATGAGGAGGAAGAGGAGGAGAATGTCGGCGAGACAGAAGAGGGTACCAATGCTCAGTCCTTCTTAACTCTTGAGCGTGTATGGGCTGAAGAGGAGGAGGAAATGGAGAGTCAGGCCAGTGAGGAGAGGGAATTCTTGCGTGTTGGGACTCTGGCACACATGGCAGACTTCATGTTAGGCTGCCTATCCCGTGACCCTCGCGTTAGAAGAATTTTTTCAAACACCGATTACTGGGTGTTCACTCTCCTGGACCCACGGAACAAGCAGAATCTTTCCACTCTCATCCCTGTAGAGGAAAGGAGTATGAGAATGAATCAATATCAACAGGCCCTGGTGCACAAGCTAAAACAATCCTTCCCATCTGACGCCGCTAGCGGCAGAGGGCGTGGTTCTGTGGGCCAAGTAGCGGGGGAGAGGAGGCGAGCAGGCAGCTTGTCCAGCACTGGCAGGGGGAACGCTCTCAAGGCCTTTGCCAGTTTTATGTCACCACAGCAAGACACTGTCACCTGTCCCCAGTCTAGGCAGAGTAGGGGTGAGCTTACAGAAAGATGGTGAGGGAGGTACCTAGCTGACATACCAACGTCCGGACCGATCACTCTGCTCCATACAACTACTGGGTTTCAAAGCTGGACATGTGGCCTGAACTGGCGCTGTATGCCTTGGAGGTGCTGGCCTGCCCTGCCGCTAGCGTGTTGTCAGAGCGGGTATTCAGTGCAGCTGGTGGCGTCATCACCGATAAGCGTACACGCCTGTCAACTGACAGCGCTGACAGGCTGATGCTTATTAAAATGAACAAAGCCTGGATTTCACCGAAATCTCCTCCAGGGGAAAGCAGCTAAAGATTAACATTACTTATGTATCCGATTCCTCTTCTCTACTCCTCCTACTCCTCCTGCTACTTGTCGTCTTTGTCTAACGCTGACCCAAAACGCAATTTTTTAGAGGGCCAACTGGCACTCTTTTACGACAATTTTTCCGGAGGGCCCCCTACAGGCCCTCTCTCCAAACAATTTTTCCGGAGGGCCCCCTACAGGCCCTCTCTCCAAACAATTTTTCCGGAGGTCCACCTACAGGCCCTCTCTCTAAACAATTTTTCCGGAGGGCCCCCTACCGGTCCTCTCTCCAAACAATTTTTCCAGAGGTCCACCTACAGACCCTCTCTCTAAACAATTTTTCCAGAGGGCCACCTACAGGCCCTCTCTCCAAACATTTTTTCCGCAGTGTCAACTACAGACAGTGTAAAACAATGTTTCAGGAGGCGCAAGTACCGACATTTAAAAATAAATTTTTTTGCTGAGGGTCGACTTTATGTATTCCGAAAATAAAAAAATTTTTGGAGGCTCAACAAAAGTCATTTCACTGCATTCTCAGTCGGACAAAGTAATTGGTGGTGTAACCGCCATGCTGTGTCAGGCTAAATTTTTGGGTGCTTCACCAGCTACCTCATCTAACTTGGTCACTTGTTGGTGTCACCGCCATGCTGTGTCAGGCTTATGCCTGCATCGTGTGGCTGGGGATAGGAGAGCAGTGCCAGCATGGGCATGGGTGATGGACCTTCGTTGCACCTAGTTGGGTGCTTCCCTAACATGTTATGGGCATGTGCCTCGCCTTTCTTGGTCTGGGTGAGCACAATTGCCATGAGGGTAACCACCAGGCTGTTGCAGGAGAATTTGGGGTAATGGTGGGATTAGGCAGCCTCAGAGGCATCCATGCATGCTGCCCCTGCTGTTGCCTGTCCATTTCCGTGGTGTTTCCATCATTTTCTGATGTTTCCAGGTTTTCACCCAGCCTTCCCTAGGCAGAGCCTTGGTCCCCTGCAAAAAATGCTTGAGTCTCCCATTGACTTCAATGGGGTTCATTACTCGAAACGAGCACCCGAGCAACGGGAAAAGTTTGTCTCAAATAACGAGCACCCAAGCATTTTAGTGCTCGCTCATCTCTAGTTCTGTACACATAAAAATAAAAAAAAGGTATGGAGATAAAAATTTTCAGTTTTTTTTTCAGTATTAAAAAACAAGAAAAACTATATATGTGGGGTATTCTTAGAATTGTACTGACCCAGTGAATGAAAGTAACAGGTCAGTATTTTGTCTGGGCCTCATTAAGAAAAACAAACAAAAAAGAACTTGACATGTAAGAAATATCCTCCTGATGAAGCAGTAGGTGAAACGCGCATCGGTTAGCAGCAGACCACGGTCGGATAACATGTATTTTGTTATGTTTCTTATGACAACACTGTAATGTAAGTGTGGGTATTTATTACCCTAGGGGTTGATTCAAGTACTCTATGCACTTGCACTTTACGTATGGCCTTTTAATATCCCCCTTTTATACTTATAGTGTGTATGTTAATATTCATGTGGACCCCCCGTGGTCATTCTGCATGGCTTTTTTATCTAGTGTATGGCCTGACCACCACTGTGTTGTTATGGAATAGTGATATGTAATTTTATTCATGTATTAATAAAATATATGCTATTTATTTATTATTTATTGTAGTGGTTTTTTTCTTTTTGCTGACAAAAGTTGAGGGCTTGTTTGGTCTAACCCCAGATCCATATAAGATGTTTGTTGCCCCTATCTGATTATGTGAGTTAATGTAAGAAATATGTTTAAAGAGAACCTGTAACATTTTATGATCATTATGGTGTATTTTTTAACAGTCCCTTCATCTGTTCTGTAGTTACGACCCTGAATACCTTTTGGCGTACTATAGAATTATAGTAAACCAAGGTCCAGAGTCACCTACTCCATGAGCAGCTTCCACACCAGCACTCTGATGCTGTCCAATCAGAGAGGAAATCTCAGAGCTATGCCTATGGACAGCATGGTCTTGCGAGATCCAACTTTTCTCACAAGGCTAGGCTGTGGGAAGACCAGGTTTTTGTGTTTGGCAAAATTCAAAGCAGAGTAGGAGATGGTCTTAGAACATTTCCACAAGATTATGCTGCGCTGTATGAGCAGACAATGTTAGAGCAAGGTGTGGACACTGCCCAAAGAGCAAATAATTGGTCTACATCCCTTTGGACCTAAGCACTCGTAGAGCATATAGCGCACCAATAGCTATTGGGGGAAAAAACCATAGAACAGAGGAACAGAGGGGCAGAGTGTAAAAAACACTCCTTAATGATCAGAAGACTAATGGGAATCATGTAATATAGGCCATGTTAATTTCATAAATTGATCATCGGTCCTCTTTAAACATGTTTCTTACATATGAAGTATCTGCGTACCTGCAGCACATGCATGGATTTCTTTTGGAACTAGCCAAAGTACTTCTATTATGCATTCGATTTTAGAAAGTTTTTGAGCACACACAATACCAACATACTGTCATAGAGTACCAACATTTCACTGAGTTCACACTTCAGTTATTTGGTCAGTTATCTCTATCAGTTATTGTGTCCCACAATCAGGTGCGGGTCAAAAACACAGAGCAGGAGGAATTTTGTCCTTTAACCTTATCTCTGAGAAGGCTTCGCTACTGGTTTTGGCTCACAATAACTGATGGAAATAACTGACCAAGTAACCGAAGTGTGAACTGGTCCTCTTCAAGTAAAAAAAAAAAACACAACTATTTATGAATTTTATATACACTGTTACAGAAGATCGTATAATGTTTATACATATAATTTAAAAGAAATGTATCACATGGTTGTGTACTAAACTATAAGGCCTTTTTAAAATGTTGTCTTGTGTTTTTTTAACCCCTTAACGCCGAATGACGGCTTATCCCGTCATGGGCAGGAGCCGCTTGCCGCCCCATGACGGGATAAGCCGTCATGGCATTAAACTGTCACCATGTCTGATGACATGGTGACAGTGCTGAGACCCCGGCTGTTACTTACAGCCAGGGGTCTCAGCTAACCAGCCCGGGACCAATGGGGGCGGTCCCGGGCTAGCGATCGCTGCGATTGGCTAGTCTGTTCAGACTAGCCAATCGCAGCGATCGTGCTGCAATAAACTGTAAAATTTAAAAAAAAAAAAAAAATTTGCAATATAATATATATATATATATTCCCCCCCCCCACTTTCTTAGCCGTTGGGGGGGGATAGCTGGCGGGCGGGGGCGGGTGAGCGATGTGCGGGCGGCTGCGGCGAGAGTGCCGCCCGCAATTTCAGGATGGCCGAGCGTTTTCAAGCAGAGTATCAGCATACAGCTGATACTCTGCTTGAAACTGCTGACATCGGTGCTGGCACCGATGTCAGCAGTTTAACCCCTTCCATGCCGCGGTCCGTAGGGACCGCTGTATGGAAGGGGTTAACAGGGAGGGAGCTCCCTCCCTCTCCCATCGGGCGCTGGCAGCGCCGATGGTGTGGCCAGATGAGAGGGAGGAAGCTCCCTCTCCCTTCCATCGGGACGCTGCTCTGCTGTGGCAGCGTCCCGATGGTTACCATGGCAACCAGACGCTTTCAGAAGCGTCTCGGTTGCCATGGTGTAAGCTAAGCCTCATCAGGCTCCTGCTAAAGGTAGGAGCCTGACAAGGTTTAGCAAGAGTGAAAATGCACTGCAGTACACTATACAGTGTACTGTAGTGTATTATAGAACAATCAGACCCACTGGATCTTCAAGAACCAAGTGGGTCTGAGTCTAAGAAAGTGTAAAAAAAAGTGTAAAAAAATTTAAAAAAAAGTGTAAAAAAAAGTGTTAAAAAAATCCCTTTTTCCCCCCAAAACTCAAATTTGAAATTAGTAAAAAAAGATAAAAAATACCCCAAGCATGTTAGGTATCGCCACGTTCGTAACAACCTGCTCTACAAAAATATCACATGTCCCAACCCCTCAGGTGAACACCGTAAAAAAATAAAAATAAAAACAGGTTCAAAAAAGCTATTTTTGTCACTTTACATCACAAAAAGTGTAATAGCAAGCGATCAAAAAGGCGTATGCCCCTCAAAATAGTACCAATCTAACCGTCACCTCTTCCCGCAAAAAATGAGCCCCTACCTGAGACAATCGCCCAAAAAATAAAAAAACTACAGCTCTCACAATGGAGACACTAAAACATGATTTTTTTGTTTCAAAAATGATATTATTGTGTAAAACTTAAATAAAAATAAAAAACTATACATGTTAGGTACTGCCACGTTCGTAACAACCTGCTCTACAAAAATATCACATTAGTTAACCCCTCAGGTGAACACAGTAAAAAAAAAAAAAAAAAACAGCCAGAACAGCCATTTTTGTTTACCTTGCCTAACAAAAAGTGTAATATAAAGTGATCAAAAATCATATGTTCCCCAAAATAGTATCAATAACACTGTCACCTTATCCCTTAGTTTCCAAAATATGGGCACTTTTTGGTTGTTTCTACTGTAGGGGTGCATCGGGGGGCTTCAAATGGACATGGTGTCTCAAAACCAGTCCAGCAAAATCCGCCCTCCAAAAACCATCTGGCGCACCTTTCCTTCTGCGCTTGGCCATGCGCCCATACAGTAGTTTACAATCACATGCGGGGTGTTTCTTTAAATCGCAGAATCAGGGTAATAATTTTTGAGGTTTTTTTTGCTATTAACCCTTGATTTGTTACAGGAAAAAATGGATTAAAATGGAAAATCTGCAAAAAAAGTGAAATTTTGAAATGTCATCTCCATTTTCCTTTAATTCTTGTGGAATACATAAAGGGTTAACACAGTTTGTAAAATAGTTTTGAAAACCTTGAGGGGTGTAGTTTCTAAAATGGGGTCATTTATGGTGGTTTCTATTATGTTAGCCCCACAAAGTGACTTCAGAACTGAACTGGTGCTTAAAAAAAATGGTTTTGGAAAATTTCTAAAAAAATTTAAGAATTGATTCTAAAATTCTAAGCCTTCTAACATCCCCAAAAAATAAAATTACATCTACAAAATGATGGCAACATAAAGTAGACATATGGGACATGTAAAGTAATAACTATTTTGTGAGGGATCACTATCTGCCTTAATAGCAGAGAAATTCAAAGTTTGAAAATTACAAATTTTTCCAAATTTTCTGTAAATTTAGGATTTTTTTATAAATAAAGGTGATTTATATTGACTCAAATTTACCACTGTCGTGGAGTACAATGTGTCACGAAAAAACAATCTTGGAATCAGTCGAATCGGTGAAAGAATCCCAAAGTTATGAATTGATAAAGTGACACATGGCAGATTTTAAAAATGTGGCTTCGGCATTAAGTGTAAAAGTAGCTTCGGCCTTAAGGGGTTAAAGAAACAAGCATCTTGTTGTAGTGGGGTATATTACTATATCATGGATGTCACCTGTTATTAGAAAGCTACAATTTGCTTTTATGAGAGAGTAGAATTTGTGCCTGGGGCTATATAGAAGTACCAGGATACATGCATTTTTTAAGATTGCCATTTGGTGAAAATAGGGTTAGAAAACAATACATCACATAGTTACCAATGCTCAGAGGAGCTCAGGAGTTATAAAGGAACTGCAGCGAGTTACAGCAAGGGAGAAATTGTGAGTTTGGCAGGGTTGGATTGGGCTGCAAGGTCTTGAAAGCTGTGTATTTCATAGCAATAATGGAACACATGGTCAAATGTTCTCCATCAGATACAGAAAGCAATAAGATTTTATTGTGGGAGCTATATGGTATGAATGCCTGAAAGGTTTGTGTTAATCAAGTAACATGACATGAACACTTAAGTGTTAGCTGGGAGAAATCGATTTTTCAATTATGATTGCAAAATCTTAAACTTTTACACCAGAAGTCCCCATTTATAGCTATAGTCATTAGTGTGATTTATTAATACCCCCTAGTCAATTACACTGTCTTGTTGAAATAATTTTTTCAGGTTTCAAATTGATTACATTTGCGAGCTGTGTTATACTCTGTCTTTAGCTGCACTTGTATCCCTGTTATTGTACATGCACGGCATACATTCACATTTATTTATAACAATTTTAACAAATCTGTTGGGAATACTGGATAAAGAAAACGGCTATGAACTAAGTAAAGAAGGTAAAATCCTCTGTGACTACTTGGGATAGGAAGGAAGCTTAAGGGTTGATTCCCATGACCATGATCAACCCATGAAACATAGTCCTTGTTTTGGCCAGATTTCCTGTGCTGACCGCAGCTATTCTGAACTTGAATGACTGTATGATAGCAATTTATCTGATTACTGGGCTATTGTACTGTACTGACATGACTACAATAGCCCCATGATCCTATAGAGATTGGCTGTATCATAAATCACTATCATAGTGAATTCAGGTTCGGGGCAGCCAACAATCATGTGAACCGGTGTCAAACTGGATGTTGACCTAGGGAGACCTGGGATCTGCAGAGCCTATGGGTCAGTGATGGAGCTTGAACCCAGTGGCAGGGATCAGGTATGATTACTACCATTGGTCTGGCCACACTGAAGGGCCATCAAATTCTGACCCACCTACGCGTTTGTATTTCTCTGCCAACAAAGCTGTGTGAGGACAGTAGTTTTTATTGATATCGTTTTAGGATACGTAACCCTTTCATCACTTTTTGTTACATTAGGTTGCAAAAAAAAAAAACAATTCTAGCATGTTTTATGATATTCACCATACAGAATAAATCACTTAATATTTTAATATTTTTGGCAAATGAAACATTTTTTTAAACTTTAAGGGGTTGTCCAGGATTTTAAAAAATGGCTGCTTTGATCCTAAAATAACTCCACCCATGTCCATAGGTTGTGTCTGGTATTGTAGTTCAGCTCCATTGGTGTCAATGGGGTGGAGCTGCAATAGCGTACACAGCCTGTGAACAGGAATAGTAATGTTTTTGGAAGAAAGCAACCATGTTTATCTAAACCGGGAGAACTCATTTAATTCAATTGTTTTTATATGTTCTTTTAATTCCATAGGGCACTTGGACTTGACATTGTTTGATCACTTATTTTATACACCGTAATTAGAGATGAGCGAACATGCTCGTCCGAGCTTGGTGCTCGTTCGAGCATTAGTGTATTCGCATATGCTCACTACTCGGACGAGCATATCGCAATCCTCGAGGAAATGGCAACTTCCTCTTCCTGCATGTTAGCCGCCTTTTTTTCAGCCAATCAACATGCAGGAGAGTCTTTGGTACCTCCTAGCATCACGTGGGGCCCCTACAAGTCGATAGCAGGGATTGGCTGGCCAGATCAGATGACCTGGGAATATAAGAATCTGGTCCCGCGCTGCTCGCATCATACGCCGTCTGCATGAGATTAGGGATAGAGCTGCTGTCTGTCAGGGAGAGTGTTAGGGCCTGAATTTAGATGTTGGTTAGGCAGGAATCACCCACAAAGAACCCAAAAGCCCTTCTAAGGGCTACAAGCACCTTTTTTTTTTGTCTCCTCCAGGCTGCTGGCTGGGGCTTGTAGTGAAGCTACCGCCATCTTGGCTGCACACTGTTTAGGGCGTGAAATGAGAATGTGGTTAGGCAGGAATCATCCACAAAGAACCCAACGCTCCTTCTAAGGGCTACAACAACCTTTTTTTTGGCCTCCTCTCGGCTGCTGGCTGGGACTTGTAGTGCAGCTACTGCCATCTTGGCTGCACACTGTGCACAGCGACTGGTGGCAGAAAGGGGACAGCACATGGTCCACACAGACCCCAATGAAATTGCCCAAAGTCCTCTCAGTACTCATTTTTGCTGCTGCTGTACCTTGGCTTGCTGGGATCTGTAGTGCAGTCTAGGGAATACGTTTTTATTTTCAGTTATATAAACTACAGTCCAGTGAACAATTGTGAGGTGTGCGATACACTAGCCGCAGTCTAGAGAATAATTTTTTTCACTCAATTATATAAACTACAGTCCAGTGAACAACTGTGAGGTATGCGGTACACTAGCCGCAGTCTAGAGAATATGTTTTTATTCGCAGTTATATAAACTACAGTCCAGTGAACAATTGTGAGGTGTGCGATACACTAGCCGCAGTCTAGAGAATACGTTTTTATTCTCAGTTATATAAACTACAGTCCAGTGAACAATTGTGAGGTGTGTGGTACTCTAGCCGCAGTCTAGAGAATACGTTTTTATTCTCAGTTATATAAACTACAGTCCAGTGAACAATTGTGAGGTGTGCAATACACTAGCCGCAGTCTAGAGAATACGTTTTTATTCTCAGTTATATAAACTACAGTCCAGTGAACAATTGTGAGGTGTGCGGTACTCTAGCCGCAGTCTAGAGAATACGTTTTTATTCTCAGTTATATAAACTACAGTCCATTGAACAATTGTGAGGTGTGTGATACACTAGCCACAGTCTAGAGAATAATTTTTTCACTCAATTATATAAACTACAGTCCAGTGAACAATTGTGAGGTATGCGGTACACTAGCCTCAGTCTAGAGAATATGTTTTTATTCTCAGTTATATAAACTACAGTCTAGTGAACAATTGTGAGGTGTGCGATACACTAGCTGCAGTCTAGAGAATACATTTTTATTCTCAGTTATATAAACTACAGTCCAGTGAACAATTGTGAGGTGGTGCGGTACACTAGCCGCAGTCTAGAGAATAGTTTTTTATTCTCAGTTATATATATTACAGTCCAGTGAACAATTGTGAGGTGTGCGATACACTAGCCGCAGTCTAAAGAAAAAGTTTTTTTCACTCAGTTATATAAACTACAGTCCAGTGAACAATTGTGAGGTGTGCGATACACTAGCCGCAGTCTAGAGAATAATTTTTTTCACTCAATTATATAAACTACAGTCAAGTGAACAATTGTGAGGTGTGCGGCACACTAGCCGCAGTCTAGAGAATACGTTTTTATTCTCATTTATATAAACTACAGTCCAGTGAACAATTGTGAGGTGTGCAATACACTAGCCGCGGTCTAGAGAATACGTTTTTATTCTCAGTTATATAAATTACAGTCCAGTGAACAATTGTGAGGTGTGCGATACACTAGCCGCAGTCTAGAGAATACGTTTTTTCACTCAGTTATATAAACTACAGTCCAGTGAACAATTGTGAGGTGTGCGATACACTAGCCGCAGTCTAGAGAATAATTTTTTTCACTCAATTATATAACTACAGTCCAGTGGAACAATTGTGAGGTGTGCGATACACTATCCGCAGACTAGAGAATACATTTTTTTTCTCAATTATATAAACTACAGTCCAGTGAACAATTGTGAGGTGTGC
>ONZH01001935.1:0-48609 GCA_900303285.1 Rhinella marina
CAGGTGACATTTCTGTACGTCACCGAATACAACCAAGTCATTTGCTACCTGTCACGTGTAAAGCTTGATCCTAAAAATCTCTGTGCGACATTTGTCTGGGTCGCAGTCTAAATAGCCACCGTCAGTAGGGTGTCAGTCAGCTGTACGATAGTTTCTGCACGTCACGTTCCCAAAAAAACAAAACTAAAAAAAATATAAAAAAAAAATATAGAAAAAAAATTAGTTTTTTTTTGTTTTAGCTGAGTGATACAAATCCATTTCACACAGCTGCGTGTAACCTTTCTGTGTGTCACAGTTCAGCACACTCACTCTAAACCGTATATTCTGTTCCGGTGACACTTTCTGTACGTCACTAAATTAAACCAGACTGAACAAGTTTGTGGGTTTCAGTACACCAGGCCCATTTATTTTATTTTTTTTTATAGAATACACTTATATACAGAAAATGTTGAACCCCAGGGCTAAGGGTCGAGGACGTGGCGTGGGCATTCAATTACTGCAGGGGGCAGAGGCCGTGGTCCTGGGCAGGGTGAGACAGTACCTGCTGATGAGGGAGCTGTGGAACGCCGCAGAGTCACACTCCCTAGCTTCATGTCTCAACTTACAGGGACACGTGGTAGAGGACTGTTGAAACCACAACAGTGCGAACAGCTGATCTCGTGGATTGCGGATAATGCTTCAAGTAATTTGTCCACCAGTCAGTCTTCCACGCAGTCCACCCACGTTACCCAAGGGAGCACTCCTCTGGCTCCTCCACCTCAACCTCCTTCCCCCCAGTCTGCCCCCTCCCAGGAAAATTTGGAATGCGATCCGGCATACTCTGAGGAACTGTTTTCTGGACCCTTCCCAGAGTCACAAACCACTTCTCAGGTTGCTGCTGACCTCTTTCCCGATGCCCAAGTTTTCCAACTGTCGCAGTCTGTGGGTGATGATGATGATGATGATGATGACAATGTTGAGTTAGTGGAAGAAGTTTGTAAAGAGGTGTCGGACGATGAGGAGACACGGTTGTCAGACAGTGGTGAAGTTGTTGTAAGGGGAGGAATTCCGAGGGGGGAGCAGACTGAGGAATCGGAGGATGACGAGGTGACTGACCCGAGCTGGGTTGATATGCCGAGTGAAGACAGTGCTTCTGAGGCGGAGGCGAGTGCTGCACCAGAACAGGTTGTAAGAGGCAGTGGTGTGGCCAGAGGGAGAAGCAGGGCCAGAGCTGGTGCATCAGCAGCAACTGTTTCACGTAGTGAAGCTCCCGTGGCGAGGCCTAGATGTTCGCAAGTCTGGAGGTTCTTTAAAGAAAGTGAGGATGACCGACGGACTGTGGTGTGCAACCTGTGCCAAACCAGGATCAGCAGGGGTGCCACCACTACTAGCCTAACCACCACCAGCATGCGCAGGCATATGAGTGCTAAACACCCCACTCAATGGAACCAAGGCCATTCACCACCTCCTGCGGGTCACACCACTGCTCCTTCCCCTGTGTCACTCGCTGCCTCTGCTAGTCAACCCCCTGCGTCACTCGCTGCCTCTGCTAGTCAACCCCCTGCCCAGGACCCCGGCACGAGCGCCTCCCGCCGGAAAACCACACCTTCGCCTCCACTATCCTCCACAGTGTCCACCAACGTGTCCCAGCGCAGCGTTCAGCTGTCTTTACAGCAGACGCTGGAGCACAAGAGGAAATACAGTTCCACCCACCCACATGCCCAAGCCCTCAACGTCCACATCTCCAAATTGCTTAGCCTTGAGATGCTGCCCTATAGGATGGTAGAGACCGAGGCCTTTCGCAATCTCATGGCGGTGGCTGCCCCTCGGTATTCGGTCCCCAGCCACCACTATTTTTCCCGATGTGCCGTCCCAGCCCTACACCAGCACGTGTCAGAGAACATCATCCGTGCCCTGACCAACGCTGTTTCTGAGAAGGTCCACCTAACCACGGACACGTGGACAAGTGCTGCCGAGCAGGGACACTATATCTCACTGACGGCACATTGGGTTAACTTGGTGGAGGCTGGGACCGAGAATGACCCTGGGGCCGCTCATGTACTGCCCACACCGAGGATTGCGGGGCCTACCTCGGTCACGGTCTCTCAGACGTACTATGCCTCCTCCTCTGACCCCTCCTCCGAATTACCATCCGTGGGCACGGCGCCTTCAGTCGGTAGCTCTAGGCGCAGCAGCAGTGCCGTGGGTAAGCGCCAGCAGGCGGTGCTCAAACTGCTGAGCTTAGGTGACAAAAGGCACACCGCCCAAGAGCTGTTACAGGGCATCACGGCGCAGACCGATGTGTGGCTGGCACCGCTGAACCTCAAGCCAGGCATGGTTGTGTGTGACAACGGGCGTAACCTGGTGGCGGCTCTGCAACTCGGCAGACTGACACATGTGCCATGCCTGGCCCACGTGTTCAATCTCATAGTTCAGAGGTTCCTCAAGACATACCCCAATCTGTCTGATTTGCTCACCAAGGTGCGCCGCATCTGTGCACATTTCCGCAAGTTGACCACAGATGCTGCCACTCTCAGGGCAGCGCAGCGCCGCCTACAACTGCCCGCTCACCGACTGTTGTGCGACGTGCCCACGAGATGGAATTCGACATTAAACATGTTATCCAGAGTTTACCAGCAGCGCAGAGCGATTGTAGACTGCCAGATGTCAACTTCCACCAGAACTGGTAGTCAGGTCAGTCAGATTCCTCAAGTCTACAATGAGGAGTGGACGTGGATGTCTGATATCTGCCAGGTGTTGAGCAACTTTGAGGAGTCAACACAGATGGTCAGCGGCGATGCCGCCATTATCAGCCTCACCATCCCGCTGCTTTGCCTGTTGAAAAACTCACTGCTCAGCATCAAGTCGGATGCTTTGCTTATGTCACAAGAGACGGTGGAGGAAGATACGTCGCTTGATAGCCAGAGCACCCTCCGGTCTGTTTCTCAGCGCATATCGGAGGAGGGGCATGAGGATGAGGAGGAAGAGGAGGAGAATGTCGGCGAGACAGTAAAGGGTACCAGTGCTCAGTCCTTAACTCTTGAGCGTGTATGGGCTGAAGAGGAGGACTTGGAGGAGGAGGAAATGGAGAGTCAGGCCAGTGAGGAGAGGGAATTCTTGCGTGTTGGGACTCTGGCGCACATGGCAGACTTCATGTTAGGCTGCCTATCCCGTGACCCTCGCGTTAGAAGAATTTTTTCAAACACCGATTACTGGGTGTTCACTCTCCTGCACCCACGGTACAAGCAGAACCTTTCCACTCTCATCCCTGCAGAGGAAAGGAGTATGAGAGTGAATAGATATCAACAGGCCCTGGTGCACAAGCTGAAACAATTCTTCCCATCTGACGCCGCTAGCGGCAGAGGGCATGGTTCTGTGGGCCAAGTAGCGGGGGAGAGGAGGCGAGCAGGCAGCTTGTCCAGCACTGGCAGGGGAACGCTCTCCAAGGCCTTTGACACTTTTATGTAACCCCAGCAAGACACTGTCACCTGTCCCCAGTCTAGGCAGAGTAGGGGGGAGCTGTACAGAAAGATGGTGAGGGAGTACCTAGCTGACCATACCAACGTCCGTAGCGATCACTCTGCTCCATACAACTACTGGGTTTCAAAGCTGGACACGTGGCCTGAACTGGCGCTGTATGCCTTGGAGGTGCTGGCCTGCCCGGCCGCTAGCGTGCTGTCAGAGCGGGTATTCAGTGCAGCTGGTGGCGTCATCACCGATAAGCGTACACGCCTGTCAACTGACAGCGCTGACAGGCTGACGCTCATTAAAATGAACAAAGCCTGGATTTCACTGGAATTCAAATCTCCTCCGGGGGAAAGCAGCTAAAGATTTAAATAACTTATGTATCCGATTCCTCTTCTCTACTCCTCCTACTCCTCCTCCTCCTCCATATCGTCTTTGCCAAACGCTGACCCAAAAAACGCCATTTTTTAGAGGTCCAACTGGCACTCTTTTACCACAATTTTTCAGGAGGGCCCCCTACAGGCCCTCTATTCAAACAATTTTTCCAGAGGTCCACCTACAGGCCCTCTCTCCAAACAATTTTTCCGGAGGTCCACCTACAGGCCCTCTCTCCAATTCCAGTTTCCAGTTTTATTTGCGCAAACTGCGTAAATTATTATTTTTGGGATAGGTGTGAAAAATAATATTACCTGCGTATCTATATTGCCCAACATTGGATACGGTAGCAAGTAGAATACCAAACACATGCTGCCAACAGGGTTCCGCAAATTCCTGGTCCACCCGCAAATTCCTGGTCCACAATGTCAAGGAGGTCCAGGTTCTGTTGATGAGCAACAAGTCCTTCTGTGCTGAAATCGCCGACAACGTCTCCATCTAAGAACCTAAAGACCGTTGTGGAGAGAGCGGCACAGCTCGCCATCAAAGTGACGAACCCCAACGCCAGACTGCGCAGAGAAGATAACGAATAAATATCTCTGGTTATTTTTGCTAAATAAAAGTTAAATAAACACAAAAAAAATTGATCTGTTCCTGTGCCTGATCCACCCAAGTTGAATCTGTCCCATCATGAGAAAGTCCCCCCAAGGAGTCCCCACTGTAACTTGCTTCCCATACAACTACCTCACCCCCCGACACCTGTGTCTCGCCATTGTCCACCACCTCCTCAGACAACACTGGTAAATCCCCACTATCAGCACACGGAAACAGCAAAAGGTCTTGCGAATTGGGGCAGAGAATGTTTTGGGCTAGCACATCAGGGAAGGGGTGACTATGGGGTTCCAGGGAGTACGTGACCACATGCAATATCCATTTAAAAGTCATGCCACACTTGATCGAGCTCATAATTGACAATTGTACCGGTTGATGCTAAATTTTTAAGTTGGGGTCCTGCGTCGTCATTCTAACTACATCCGGCTGTTGTCACCACCACACACGCTAGCCCAGGGGGCACTCCTCTGGCTCTTCCAGCGAAACCTCCTTGCCCCCAGCCTGCCCCCCACCTACAGGCCCTCTCTCCAAAGAATTTACGTCTTTGTTCTATCTTTCTCTCTCTCAAAACTATTTTTCCAGATAGCTGCCATATACGGTATTAAACTGAGTAGTATACATAGAAGACATACCACACTTGATCAATCTCATAATTTACGACTGTACCGGTTGATGCTAAATTTTTAAGTTGGGGTCCTGCGTCGTCATTCTAAATCCATCCGGCTGTTATCACCACCACACACGCTAGCCCAGGGGACACTCCTCTGGCTCTTCCAGCGAAACCTCCTTCCCCCCACCTACAGGCCCTCTCTCCAAACAATTTACCCGGATAGGGGACGTATTAGATATTGTACTGATGTTTTTTTTTGTTCTTCTTTTAATTGCCTCCTGACCTGTGATAGGCAGAGCATGGACACGTCCCCTTAGCTGCAGTGGGAAAGACACTCCCCTGGCCAAAACAAGCTCTTTTTCCGTTTTCCGTGGTTGAAAAATCCATGAAATATAGGGTCCCAAGATAGGGGACGTATACAGTATTAAACTGAGAAGAATCGGTACCATACCGGTTGATGCTAGAGTTTTTCCAAATCCATTCCGGCTGTTGTCACCACCACACATGCTAGCCCAGGGGGCACTCCTCTGGCTCTTCCAGCAAAACCTCCTTCCCCCCACCTACAGGCCCTCTCTCCAAACAATTTACCCAGGTAGGGGACGTATTAGATATTGTACTGATTTTTTTTTAGATCTTCTTTTAATTGCCTTCTGCGATAGATGGGAATCAAACCCAGGTCAACTGCTTGGGAAGCAGCTATGCTCACCACTATACCACCAACAGCCACAGCAACTGATAAGAACAGATACTAAACTTGATGTCAGCTGCAGTGCCAGCATGAGCAGTGGTGTCACCTGCAGGCGGTGATGGACCTTCGTTGCACCTAGTTGGGTGCTTCCCTAACATGTGATAGGTATTTGCATCGCCTTTCTTGGTCTGGGTGAGCACAATTGCCATGAGGGTAACCACCAGGCTGTTGCCTGAGAATTTGGGGTAATGGTGGGATTAGGCAGCCTCAGAGGCATCCATGCATGCTGCCCCTGCTGTTTCCTGTCCATTTCCGTGGTGTTTCCATCATTTTCTGAGGTTTCCAGGTTTTCACCCAGCCTTCCCTAAGCAGAGCCTTGGTCCCCTGCAAAAAATGCTCGAGTCTCCCATTGACTTCAATGGGGTTCGTTACTCGAAACGAGCACCCGAGCATCGGGAAAAGTTTGACTCGAATAACGAGCACCCGAGCATTTTAGTGCTCGCTCATCTCTAATAAGGATCAATAATGAAGAATCAAATCATGTTTTTTATTCAAACCGAAAGAGATACAACATCCCATTTGAAAAATCCAAAAGGATTCCCTGTTTAGAAGCTTGCGCTTATGGTCACCACCCCTTCTGGGGGGGTTAACCCTTTCCAAGCCACAAACAAGAAGACCTCTTGTATCACCTTGATGCACAGCTGCATAGTGTGAACTGACTGCTGAAACATTGCGACTTTGTGAGTATGGGATATCAGAGATATGCTTCCTTATTCTGACCTTCAGGCTATTCGTGGTATAGCCTACATATTGCAGTTGACAAATTGAACATGTGATACAATATACCACATATGCAGTGTTGCAGTTAATATATTGTTGTTGTTGGTATGATTTTTGTTTAGCTATGGAAAAAATAGAAGAGCCCGCTTGAATATAATTGCAACATGTGCATATGCTGTGTCCACACCTATAGGTACCTTTATACAGGTAAGTAAGCCAAGTGGGGTTTTTTTGCTGTTGATCCAAAAATAAACTTGTTGTGCTATAGTTGGAGCACGTCGGGCCACACATCTTATCCCACTGTCTGCGATGTCTGTCCAATGCTCATCATAGCTCAGGACAGAAATATGTTTTTTAACAATGTTACATATTTGCTAATATTCTGCGCTGAACTGTGTTGCAAAGACAGGAGAAGAGTCTTTTTTATTCATATTTTGTCCCAATTTACCAGACACATTTTATTGTATAACTCAGTGGCTATGCTACATTTTTTATTTACATGCCATTTCAAATGTATTCAGATCCAGGTAGTGGTTTGAAAACTAGAATATTTTTCGTGGGACAACCCCTTTTTCTGGGGCGTAGTCAGGGCCGCCGATAGGGCAGTACAACTGGTACTGCCCTATGGGGCCCGGACTCTAGGACATGATGGGGGGGGCCCGGCCCGGCCCGGCCCGGGCGGCCCGCCTGTAACGGGCCCGCCGGCGGTTAGAGGTGCTGTCGCACTGTTGTGACGTGGGCGGCGCGATGACGTAATCGCGCCGCCTGCGCCGTTCCATAGGAGACCGCCCGGAGGGGAGACCGCGCCAGCCGGCCTGGTAGGACAACTCTTGGGGGCACAAGACGCTGACCTGAGGTCTGAGGGGGGCACAAGACGCTGACCTGAGGTCTGAGGGGGGCACAAGACGCTGATCTGAGGTCTGATGGGGGCACAGGACGCTGATCTGAGGTCTGATGGGGGCACAGGACGATGACCTGAGGTCTGATGGGGGCACAAGATGCTGACCTGAGGTCTGAGGGGGGCACAAGACGCTGATCTGAGGTCTGATGGGGGCACAGGACGCTGATCTGAGGTCTGATGGGGGCACAAGATGCTGACCTGAGGTCTGATGGGGGCACAAGACGATGACCTGAGGTCTGATGGGGGCACTGGGGGCTGATCTGAGGTCTGATGGGGGCACTGGGGGCTGATCTGAGGTCTGATGGGGGCACAAGACGCTGATCTGAAGTCTGATGGGGGCACAAGACGCTGATCTGAGGTCTGATGGGGGCACAAGACGATGACCTGAGGTCTGATGGGGGCACAAGATGCTGATCTGAGGTCTGATGGGGGCACAAGACGCTGATCTGAGGTCTGAGGGGGGCACAAGACGATGACCTGAGGTCTGATGGGGGCACAAGATGCTGATCTGAGGTCTGATGGGGGCACAAGACGATGACCTGAGGTCTGATGGGGGCACAAGATGCTGACCTGAGGTCTGATGGGGGCACAAGACGCTGATCTGAGGTCTGATGGGGGCACATTGTGTTAATCTGAGGTCTGATGGGGGCACAAGACGATGACCTGAGGTCTGATGGGGGCACAAGACGATGACCTGAGGTCTGATGGGGGCACAAGACGCTGATCTGAGGTCTGAGGGGGGCACAAGACGCTGATCTGAGGTCTGATGGGGGCACAATGTGTTGATCTGAGGTTTATTATCCCTGTACTGTGACATCACTGTTTATTATCCCTGTACTGTGACATCACTGTGTTTATTATCCCTGTACTGTGACATCACTGTGTGTATTATCCCTGTACGGTGACATCGCTGTGTGTATTATCTCTGTACTGTGACATCACTCTGTGTATTATCCCTGTACGGTGACATCGCTGTGTTTATTATCCCTGTACTGTGACATCACTCTGTGTATTATCTCTGTACGGTGACATCAATGTGTTTATTATCCCTGTACTGTGACATCACTGTGTTTATTATCCCTGTACGGTGACATCGCTGTGTTTATTATCCCTGTACTGTGACATCACTGTGTGTATTATCCCTGTACGGTGACATCACTGTGTTTATTATCTCTGTACAGTGACATCGCTGTGTGTATTATCCCAGTGCAGGAAGAGGTAAGTGGTCTGTGTTTGTGTGTTTGTTTTCTATTTTTCAGGGTCGTGAATGCAGAGGACTACGTCAGATTCGGTGGACTACGTCGGACCAGCTTCTTTTTTTTTTTTTTCTTTTTTTTTATAAAATGGTCAAACAGGGGTCTGGGGGAGTGTTTATTTCAATAAAATATTTTATACTTGTGTGTGTGTATTTTTTTTTACAATACTACAGTTTTAGTAATCACAGCTATCTATAGACGGCCCTGATTACTAATACTGGGCTTAGTGCTTGCCGGTATGGCAGGCCAGCACTAACCCCAACATCTATTACCTCGGCACCCACCGCCACCAGGGGTGCCGGGAAGAGCCGGGTACCCGCAGGACCGGACCTTCTAAATTGAGGGTCTGGCTCTGGGGCGGCTGCAGGCTGGTACCATTAGGTTGGGAAGGGCCAATAACTGTGTCCCTCCCCACCCTGGTAGTGCCAGGCTGCCGCTGCTGGTTGCATCTGGCTGGAGAAGGAAAAAAGGGGGGGACCCCACGCCATTTTTTTAAAAATTATTTAATTATTTTTGTAAAAAAATGGCGTGGGGTCCCCCCCTTTTTTCCTTCTCCAGCCAGATACAACCAGCAGCGGCAGCCTGGCACTACCAGGGTGGGAAGGGACACGGTTATTGGCCCTTCCCAGCCTAATGGTACCAGCCTGCAGCCGCCCCAGAGCCAGACCCTCAATTTAGAAGGTCCGGTCCTGCGGGTACCCGGCTCTTCCCGGCACCCCTGGTGGCGGTGGGTGCCGAGGTAATAGATGTTGGGGTTAGTGCTGGCCTGCCATACCGGCAAGCACTAAGCCCAGTATTAGTAATCAGGGCCGTCTGTAGATAGCCGTAATTACTAAAACTGTAGTATTGTAAAAAAAAATACACACACACAAGTATAAAACATTTTATTGAAATAAACACTCCCCCAGACCCCTGTTTGACCATTTTATTAAAAAAAAAAAAAAAAAAGCTGGTCCGACGTAGTCCACCGAATCCGACGTAGTCCTCTGCATTCACGACCCTGAAAAATAGAAAACAAACACACAAACACAGACCACTTACCTCTTCCTGCAGTGGAATAATACACACAGCGATGTCATTGTACAGGGATAATAAACACAGTGATGTCACTGTACAGGGATAATAAACACAGTGATGTCACCATACAGGGATAATAAACACAGTGATGTCACAGTACAGGGATAATAAACACAGAGATGTCACCGTACAGGGATAATAAACACAGAGATGTCACCGTACAGGGATAATAAACACAGAGATGTCACCGTACAGAGATAATAAACACAGTGATGTCACTGTACAGAGATAATAAACACAGTGATGTCACTGTACAGGAATAATACACACAGAGATGTCACTGTACAGGGATAATAAACACTGTGATGTCACAGTACAGAGATAATAAACACAGCGATGTCACTGTACAGGGATAATAAACACAGTGATGTCACTGTACAGAGATAATAAACACAGCAATGTCACTGTACAGGGATAATACACACAGCGATGTCACCGTACAGGGATAATACACACAGCGATGTCACCGTACAGGGATAATAAACACTGTGATGTCACAGTACAGAGATAATAAACACAGAGATGTCACCGTACAGGGATAATAAACACAGAGATGTCACCGTACAGAGATAATAAACACAGTGATGTCACTGTACAGAGATAATAAACACAGTGATGTCACTGTACAGGAATAATACACACAGAGATGTCACTGTACAGGGATAATACACACAGCGATGTCACCGTACAGGGATAATACACACAGCAATGTCACTGTACAGGGATAATACACACAGCGATGTCACCGTACAGAGATAATACACACAGCGATGTCACCGTACAGAGATAATACACACAGCGATGTCACCGTACAGGGATAATACACACAGCGATGTCACCGTACAGGGATAATACACACAGTGATGTCACCGTACAGGGATAATACACACAGTGATGTCACTGTACAGGGATAATAAACACAATGATGCGACTTGTTAAGAAAAAAAAGTTAGCCATTTTGCAATCTGTAAAGTTTACCCGAAAGGGGGGGGGGCCCGCGAAATTTACCTGTAGGGGGCCCCGAAATTCCTGATGGCAGCCCTGGGCGTAGTAATAGGGGAAGCAGGGGAAGCGGCTGCTTTGGGGCCCAGACTCACAAGGGGCCCCCTCAGGAGGGAGACTAAAAGATTTTATTGTCAGGCCCCCCTCAACAGTATTATACAATGACATTATATACAGTATATACGTGTAGAAAACGGACGGAGCGGCTGCTGGGCCCCGTCTGAGAGAACAGTTTTGACCAGCCACAGGAGTGGGGGATGCGTGAGTTGGGGGTTGCGAAAAAGTTGCTGAGGGGGGGCCCCCGTCTAAAATTTGCTGTGGGGCCTGGTCAGTTGTAGTTACGCCACTGCCCTTTTTTAATGTATTACATAATCTTTTTGCTTGTGAAGAAAGTGAGTACATGCAGTCATTAGAAAATATGAAGCTAACGTTATCTCCTGATTCTTGATAGTTTTCAGATGGATGAGGGCAGCTTATTCTAACAGCAATAATAATAAAAATGTGCAGTGTTACGGCTTATTCACATGTCAGTGTCCGTTTTGCAGACACAAAAACTCGTTTTTGCATGTAGTTTTTGCATCTGCAAAGGTCGAAGGACAGGACATGTTTTTTTCACAGTTGCTGTTCCGTTTTTTTGTGTCTGCAAAAAAAGCAACCTTTTATTTAACAAGCTTTGTTCATAGTTTTTATGCAATGGATCAGTGAAAAACTGACCACACACGAGGAGCATCCATGTGCAACCCATGGTTTTCACAGATGAATTGAATGGACACATTCTGTCTCCAAAATGCACCAAAGTAATGCATGCTCCTGTCCCATGTTTTTCCTGCAGACCAACAATCCGTGAAAAATAACGGACGTCTGAATGAATGCACTTATAGGATTCATCATGCTCCCTAGACAAAACAAGCCATCATAACTAATGAAAGGTATTTAGGAATATATTTATAATAAAGTAATATTTAAGTATTTTCATTTTCCTAATTCCTGGAGAACCCCTTTAAGGGGATATTCCAGTTGGTACAAGTTATCCCCTATCCTGTGGATAACTTTAAGATTGGTGGGGCTCTTATGGATCGGTGGGGGTCCTATCGCAATTTGTCAAAGCAGCCGAAACTAATTTTTCTTTGCTCATCACTAGCCATAGCCTTATCAAATAAGAATCATGGTTTTTCTTTACCTACAAAGCTAATATTACTGGTCTCTCCTGGAACTTGAAAGTGGGGTCTCTACATGCAAGGCTGACAACTTACCACCAGGCTACAGCCTTGTTTTTTTATACTTAGATATATTACTTGGTTTGCTTTATAATAAAATATTGTGTTTATGAATAAAGCAGTAATATGTATTAGCTTTCTAAGCATAGAAAACCTCTGTTCTCAACGTGGTAAGGCTACAGTAAGTAGCGTATATGCTATGTACATGCTGGGTGTCTAGTCCTGTTAATCAAGGGGAGGGGGAGTGTGTAGAGCTGTGCTCCAAAGATTCAGCCCCACCCTTAGTGCTCAAACATGCTAATTTAAATATGAATAAAAATACAGATATATCTGCAGCTGTTCAACATATAGGCACAAGAAAGGTATCATTTTAATCAGCATTGGGGTGATATCGATAGCAAAATAATTTGTAGATATCGGAGCAGAAGAAGCCCACCCCCCTAAGATTCTTGTTGCTGGCCATAAAATCATTGATGCCTTCTTCCCAAACCCAGAACACCAAGGCTGTGTAAACAAACCCAGGGGAGCAGAACAATTTCACTTAGAAAATATATTAAACCATATAATTTAAATGGGGAAGATTTAGCGTAAACCTGTGGCTCTAAGTAGCAGAGTAGGAGGTTGATGTTAGAATCTGGGTGACCCTTTAAGCTCCCATCCTGAGTCTAAGTCGTGATTCCCAACAAGCATGATCAACTCTACCAGGCAGTATGCCTGGTTTAATAGGGTTGATTATGCTGACAGCTTAAAGACATATACTGTAGTATGACTGCTCTTTAATGCAGTCATACTACAGTATATGTCTTTATACTGAAGAAGTAGTAATGGTTTCTGAATAGTTAGTTAACCTCCTTCCTTCACAAAAACTAAGACTATACCATGGAATTACATATATAATAATAAAAAGTATTACCTAATATATTGTTGATCTTGGATTTGCTGCTTTAGCATTATTTGCATAATAAGGCTTCATGCACATGGCCGTGTCCATATGTCAGTCCCCAAACCACAGATCAGCAAAATACAGATACCTTCCATGTGTGATCTGCATTTTTCTCCCTCCCAGCAATAGAAATGACTATTTTCATCCACAATGCAGACCAGAATAGGATATGTTCTATAATTTGCAGAACAGTCACAGATCTACAAAAAATACGGATGTGTGTGTGGCCCCATACATAGCACACTAATGAGTTGTGTGCATGAGGCCTGACATGTAGGTTGGCCATCTCAAAATTCCCTGGTTTGTCCCACAGACCAGTCCAAAAAAAACCCCAAAAACATTGCTTTGCGATCTAAAAGTAATATTTTTAAAATACTCCAATCAAGTAACATATACTGTATTGTTGCCCTATAAGAAGCACCTGCTAATAACATGCACCTTTTTAGAGAAGGAAAATAAGAAAAAAATCAGATCCTCCAATGTTAATTAGACCTCAGATCAGGCCCTCAATGTTAAAGGGGTTGTCTCATTTCAGTAAGTGACATTTATCATGTAAAGAAAGCTAATACAAGGCACTTACAAATGTATTGTGATTTTCCGTATTGCCTCCTTTGCTGGCTGGATTCATTTTTCCATCACATTATACACTGTTCGTTTCCATGGTTACAACTAGAGATGAGCGAATCATTCAAAAAATTATACGCCAAACATTCGCCGAAATTTTCCTAAGATTCGTATATTCGACGAATAGATTCGTTGTATTTGTGTACAAAATATACGTTATTATGTGCTATTAGCGAACATTCGCGCACTAATAACGAACGTACATTTAAAAATGTACACAACTTCTCAGAAGACGTACGCATGAGCGTACAAATAGCGTACGAATCATCAGCATAGTATTGTCTACGCGATTACATAATACGCAGGCACGCACGACGAGAGGCCGCGCGTGCACTCCTCAGAGGCAGAGCGAATATTCGAAAATGGCATCCAGGCAATCCTCATCATTTAGCTCTGCTGCACAGCTGAAATACATAGTCCGGCTGATGGACCAGCAAGATTACGATGGCATACACCGCCACCCGAACCAGCATAAAAAGGAGGTGATCCAGGAGGTGATCCGAGGCTTGCACCATCGTTTTGACACCTTGCAGACCCTGGGCCAGATCCAGCGTAAATGGTCAGATCTGAAATCGCCCTCAGAGGCAGTATGTATATTTGAGGTAGAACAAAGGTGCTGTCTATCCGGCTAAGTGCATAGTACAACCATGCACCATACTATAAAGTGAATATGAGGACATACTTGAAAACGTTGCTGAAAGGTAAAAACATTAGTGCAAACAATAAAGTGCAAACAATATAGTGCAAATGCATTATAGGTATAATGTAAACATTTTAAATGTCACCTACCTAGTATGCTCACGGACACGTTTAAGTCTCTTTTCTTCTGACGCTTGTCATACAACTGGAACAGAGTCCCAAACTCAGTTGCAATTTGTAATCCACATAGGTAAAATTGTAATCCAAATTGGTAAAAAAAATAGCAGCAAAGGTTCCTTAAAAAGCCCTCTTTCAAGGGGCTCCCCAATAAACTGAAAAGGGGGAAAAGGGATGAGGCGCACGTCTGCACAACTTGGTTAAAACTTTTTTTTTGATGGGGGGAGTCCTGACAATCTATGTTCATCTGGGTGAGGACAAACACAGGGCAACAAAAATAAAAACACACGCCAACTAGTGCTCACCCTTCAGGTTAACTCCATGTTGTGGCTCCCATAAAAGCTGCAGGATCCTTAGGCCAGCAGGTCCTCTTCACTGCTGCTGGAGCTAAAAGACATGAGAGGGCACTCCTGCCTCATGAAAGCGACACTGGCTGCGGCAGCAGACCCCCACCAACCTCTCAGGGATGGTCTTGGTAGTGACCGGGCAGTCACACTGGCAAGGGCCGTGGCAACTTGGGCCTTGCCCATTACCTTGTAGTGGCCAGATCTTCCCACCGGCATATAAGGTGACAGAATCTCCAGCTGTAAGGGCTCTGGTAACGGTCTTCCACGAGCGGCGGACTGTGCGGCCTGCATCTGCCATGGCAGTTGGTATTGTACCACCGATGGCTGGTACACAAAACTGTTGGTGGTCATCTGTCCCACATGAAGGATCGGCGGCGGTGGCAAATCTGGTATCAGGGGTTCCAGCTGAGCTTGTGATTTCTCCTCAGATCGCAGAGTCCCATCATTGGTCTCATGGGAACAATGAGCCTCTTCTGCGGCCTGGGCCTCCTCAGTCCAGTCTTCCGGGGGCGCTGCAGGAGTAGCTGGTCGCTTATGGAGTTTCACCCCAGTAGCAAAGGGGCCTTGGAGGCTCTTCATGGAGTATACTCCACGTAATCCCCTGCGTGGAGATTGTGGCGCTTTACAGAATGGCAGTTTACGTATAATTCTTCCGCCGTCTCCTCATCGCCGATAAAACCTACTCCCCGTTCCACACTGAACCAAATAACGGTACCCCTTCGGCGCTCCAGCTTGGGGTCACCGGACCGTGGGTGCTCCAAAACCTGCACAACCCACTCCTCTACCAACTTTTTGTATTCCCAGAGGGTCAGGGCGTTCCGGGTGACAGCCTCGGGGACCATTGAATTTTGCCGAAGGAAGTAGTCCTTCCGCGGCGGAGCGGGAACTCCTGCCGCCTCTGCCGTGTCAGCCAGCGGAGTGAACACTTCAGCGGGCACCTCAACCGACTTCTTAGGCTGCCGGACATATTGAGAGACATAGATCTCCTCCGGTTCCTTCTCCTCATAGGGGTCGGCGCCCCACACCATGCCTCCCCAGTCAGGGCCTCGCTGTGTCGCCATCTTAATTGCCTGAGTTGCCTCGTCTTCCTCGCGCACTGGAGAAGGGGGCGGAGCTACCGGGGAGGAGTCTGCATCGCTAATGAATTGAATTCGTACACAACAGCGTATAGAGTAACTTATACGTAGCAATAGCGTATAATTTATAGGACAAACTACGTAGCAAATGCGTATAAAACCAAAGCGAATCACCTAATATTCGGATTCGCTTCGCAGCTAAAAATTCCCAAGATTCGATATGAATCAACTAATCGACGAATCGATTCGCTCATCTCTAGTTACAACCACCCTGTAATCCAGCAGTGATGGCCGTGGCCGTGCCACTTACTAAAGTGAGAAAACCTCTTTAAGTAGACTTTAGCTCAGACCCCCAATGTTAACTTCAGCTCAGCTGCTCAAAAAGACCTCAGATTAGAACCCTGATGCTAGTAAGACCCCCAATGTTAGTTAGATCCCAGCTCAGACTCCCAATCAGACCTCAGATCAGATCCCCAATGTTAATAAGACCTCCAGTCAGACTTCAGATCAGACCCCCAATGTTAATCAGACCTCAGATAAGACAAAAAATAAATAAATAAACCCACCTCTCCGTCTCCGGATGCTTCTGCTCTTCCTGCCGCACTGTGCTGTGACCTGTCGTCGCACAGCGTGAGGTCAGAGTGCGCTGATGTCCTCTTGCTCTGTGCAGATCGCAGCACAGTGTGTGGCACTGGCAGAAGAAAACCAGGAAGAGGCGAGTACAAAGCCAGCACAGGGAGCACTGAATTCACGCCCCCCTGGTCCTACTGTGCTTCAATAATGGCCTATAATATGCACTGATATCCCCCCCCCCTTTTGGGAGCAAAAAGTGCATCTTATAGGGTGAATATGGTAATTATATCAAATTTATTAGTGCATCTATAAGTTCATAGACAAAAATATCAGCTGGCAAATAAGACTTTCTGATGAGCATTTGAGCATCTTGGCCTTGAGACAGTTCTTAGTATGGGATGTGCATTCTTTGAAGACCCCTGTACAGTATAGAATGGACATTGTTTGCTTCCTATACACTGTGGCATTGTTATTTATCTGTATTTCAAAACAATTATTAATTTCTGCCTTAACAAGCTTTACATCTACAGTAACATGTACACGAGTACACAAAGGTTTCACTATGCACTTTGGAGCCATGTGAATCAGATTTAACAAAACAAGCAGAAAAGCCAGCTGAGTACAAGTGAAGAGCTAAAACCCATGTTTACAGTGAGTGTGGGTGGGCAGCCTGAATGCTGTTTATGTATCCTGGCCTGCAGAAAAACAGCACTGTGCATTCCAACTGCTGTGGTCCAGATGAGAAGGTATATCACTCACAGCATTGTCCTGCGGATCACAGTCTGTCTTATTGTGGATCTCTCTTACATTATTCCTTGGTGAACAATCTAAAACCTAGGGGAAACTCTATGATTTATTTCTAAACTTTGATTTACGTTTCTGGCAATCAATGAATATTGAAATAATCTTATATAAGAAACATAAGTTTCATCTTCAGGAGTAGTTAAGCCAAACATAAGCACAAATTTAGGCTCCATTCACACGTCCTGTTTTTCTTTCCTGGTTCGATCCTGATCCTGATCTGGATCCATTTATTTCAATGGGTCCTGAAAAAATCAGGATCAAATCAGGAAAGAAAAACAGGACGTGTGAATGGAGCCTTAGGCAAAGGGAACCTGCTTAGGGCTTGTTCACGCGTCAGTTATTTGATCAGTTATTTCCATCAGTTATTGTGAGCCAAAACCAGGAGTGGAGGCTACATAGAGATCAGGTGTAATGGAAAGATCTGCACTTGTTCTGTGTTTTTATTCCGCACCTGGCTTTGGCTCACAATAACTGATGGAAATAACTGATCAAATAACTGAAGTGTGAACAAGGCCTTACATGGGGAAATAATCAAGGAATTTGTAGGGAAATCAAGTGTTGGTAATGGACTCACTGGCAATTACGGGCAGTGTCCTATTTTAAAGATAATGGGGGATCATTTACAAAGGCTTTGCATCTGTTTTTATTTCTTTCACCCCTCTTGCAACTTCTTTAAAAAATGAAAGGGGTGGGAAGACAATTATTTATGCTCGATAACTGCCATAAATTACAACTGCAATCTTCACTAGCTCCTAGCTGGAGTAGATTTTACAGTTTCTGGTGCACGGATAGTGTAGATGCAACACATTTATTTTAATAAATTTACTGCATTTTACTCCAGCAGTCTAAGATTGGTGTGTGAAACACTATCCTTTTGTAAATGACCCCCAATGATTGGAATATATCATAAGCATACATTATTATCAGTATTATTATAGTCCCTTTAAACTAGATGTTTCCTTTGTTTTTTTTATCACCTATCCAGAGGTCATACATAACAGATTGTAGAGGGTTTAACTGCTGGGGTGCCCAAGAATGAGGGGTCAGTCCCATAGAAGTGAACAGAGCAGTGAACCAACATGCACAGCACCACTCTATTCAGAGAAGGGAATTAGGAACCCCTTGTTCTTGGGATCACAGGGGGTCTTAGTGATATCAGTATACTTTCAGGTTGTGGGAGGAAACTCATGCAAACTGAATGCAGATGCTTCCCTTGGTCGGATTTTAATCCAGGGCCCCAGTGCAACAAGACAGAAGTGCTAACCACTGAGCCACCATGTTGGCCTTACTGCACCATACATTTACAGTGTAGGCAGGATCTACTACTTGCCCAGTGGCATAAATGTAGGGTGCAGAGCGACATACAACAGACATCCTACTGCAACAGCCGAGATCAGCGATAACTCATATCCTGGACATTTTAGACTCTAAAAGAACTCTTTAGATGCCATGGTGGATAGTGATCACGGCATCGAATGTGACAAAGTCACTAGATAAATCTGTAGTTTAAAGTGTAGTGGTGAAAATACAAGGCAGTTATAACCTCAAACAACAATAATCATGAAATATGCTAACATTTAGTTATCTTTATATATAATTTTAGATTGTACTGGAACATTGCAAGTGCTTAACCACACTTCTTTTTCTTAAACTGTTAGTAATTGTTAGAAAAATGTATTAATAAATATGGTGCAGAGTCATACATCATGTTCTCTGTCAGCAGAATCAATGCCCTTAAACCAGGCATAATACCTGGTAGATCCCGTTCACTAAAAGCATAACTCTGTTATGTTAATATGTAGCAGCATTATGGAGAAAAATCACTTTTATTCTTATTCATTGCTAATGCCTATCCATATTAATCAAGGGGAGTGCACAAAACTGCAGAGTAGAGGAGCAAAGGTGCACTGAGGGCCTAGGGCCCTGATTTGCATAAGAAATACAAGTGTTTTTTCCCCATAATGCCACTTCAGACCACCACAATAAAGGTATGCTTTTAGTCAGCAGGATCAACTCTACCAGGCATTGGTCCATCTGGGAAATCGATGGCACATAGCTAGAATATGACATCAGTGTAAGATAGGTGCGGGTTCCACCTCTGCGCAGCGTGCTCACCATTTATCAAATAGCTGGGCTATTTTTGAACTCCCATAGTGGTGAACGGAGGGTGGCTGATCTTTGTTCACTTCAGGAGCCTCGCTCTGAAACTAAGAATGGGTCCTAGAGGTGGGACCAACACCTGTTTGACATTGATGGCATATCCTAGTGATATGCTATCAATGTCCCAGATGGGCCAACCCATTTAAGAAGGATCCTGCTTTTAATTGTGTATATGCCTGCAATCTGATTCCACCTGTCATATTTCAGCATTTCTTCGGAAATCGAGGGGTAAAATCTGATTAGTTGCTATGGTCAAATAAGCCAGTTTTCCTTTAAATCAGTTTTGATAAATAACTCCCATTGTTTAAAAACCGAGTGAACAGTAGGTTTTCTTCTATAATTGGTGCCAGTCCCTACTTAAAATAGTGCACTGAAAATGCACAATTAAAGATGACCGAAATTACATCTGCTATGTGTGAAGGCACCCTAATAAGCCAAAACCAGGAGTGGAACTTAGAGTCAAAGTTTAAAAGGATTGTCCAAGTATTTTTTTTTTGTTCTTTGTATGTTGCTAACTAGATTTCACTAAGGGTCACATGACCTGTGATGTCAGCTTCTCTCCCTGCTCTGCTGATGTTTTGTGCACAAGCCTGAGAGATCAGATAAAAGTCTGTACACCAGATGTCTCTGTGCTGGCCACGCCCCCCTGCACTGCCGGCTGCTGCTCTCTGGTTTCTCCCTGAATTATTTCAGGAAAAACATTAACCCCTTCAGTAGCACAGACTCAGGGCTGAAAGCTTTACTGAGTAGCTGCAGGCAGTGAAGAGACAAATGCTGGGCACAGGAGCTGACAGACTAGAGAAGATCTGCAGAGTATTGCACAAAAACAGGTAGGGGGAAGATCCTGTGTGTATCAGCAGTGTCATTGTACAGCTGGGACTTGTAGTCCTACACGTACAACATGCTGCTAAGTATCCTAGCAGACAGACATGTCACTCAGGGCAGCACTTGTATTCACTCCCTTGGCAGAGCAGGGGGAGGGGCAGAGATTGTTGTTACTGCAGAAATAAAAAAGGGCCAGAAGAAAATCAGGGAAATGAGGAAATATTTTTTTTTGCCTAAAACTTGCTTAACTTAGTTATATATTGCTGTCCATCAGATTTAAAGTGCTATATTTTTTTTCATAACTCGGACAACCCATTTAAGGGTATATGTACATGATGTGTATTGCATGTGGTTTTTCTGCACAGGTTTTCATTTGGAAAATCTGCAGCATAATACAGTACCAGCAAAGTTGATGAGATTCTCTATATCTTACGTACACAGTGGGGGAGATATACCAAGTCTGGCGGATCCATTTGCCAGTGTTGATCTCCCTGTGCTGGCGCGAGATGCGCCTGATTTTTAAGAGGCAGAAGCCTCTTAACAAATCGGGTGCATTTCTGCTCTACCAAGCACTAGAATCGGAAGTCTACACCAGCTACAAGCTGGCGTAGACTTCAGCTATAAATTCTGCCACTTTCTAGCTGATGTTATAGTAAATGCGGCGGTGGAGTAGCCACACCCCTTTTGCACCATAATGTGCGACTTTTCCCAATAGACTTCTATTAGGCAATTAAGTGCGGATTTTGAAGCCTTGCTTCTGTTAAAATTGACAAATGATTAAGTTGGAGGACATGGATAATAAGGACTGAATTGTAACAAAATTTGTAACATGACATTTTAATAAATTGGAATACTGTTATATCCCATACACGATTGATAAGTACAGTACAGTACAAAACTGTAGCCGGATGGTATTTGTGTTGTATGAATCAGCAAGAAAGTGAGTGTAACACGTACATCTTTTGGGATTGACAGTTTTACTGGACCACCAAGTTGGATTATATTCTAATGGGAGGTAATAAAGAAGACTGTAACTTAGATAACTGTGGTTGAGATTCATTTTTTAAAATCCTTTTAATGAAAAATATTGCATTTCTGCTTCAGCGTTCATTTCCGAAGCCAAATAACACAGAGTAGTATTTGCTACTTCATCATTTTTCAACTTGTTTGGCAAACTGAGGAGTACAATGATAATCATTTTTCTTGAACAGTGCAAATATGAATGTAATGCAGCTTTCGCTCCCTTTTTTTCTTCATGCTTGTCTGTACAAAGCTCTCCAATTTACATACAGCAGGTATAAAGAGGACCTATCACCACCCTGACCCGGATCCTGGCACGGCCATTGCTCAGTGTACAGAGCTGTCTGCTTCCAGCTCTGTACACTATATAGTTTCCAGTGCCATGGGTGCCCAAACTAGCTGTTCAGTAGGGGTGCTGTGTGTCGAACCCTCATTGATTTGATATTGATGACTTAACCTGAGGATCGGTTATCAATATCTGAAATCCTTTATCTCCTTTAATATTATTATTGCCCGTAGATTAAAGGGGTATTCCTATCTCAGTAAGACTCTGCTCAGACCCTGACTTTCCTAAAAGTGGCTACCAGAGGTGGTCAGAGCTATGGAAACAGTTGAGTGGGCTATGCCCACTTCATAGAGAGCTATGTTTTTTCAGCATTACAGAAACTTCATAGAGAGCTATATTTTTTTAGCATTACAAAAACTTCATACATTGCCATGCTATGATGTTTCTGTAACTTCCATTCACATGTATGGATGCTATAATGGCAGTATAGCATGGTCTGCTCAGCTGTTTCCATAGCTCAGACCACTTCTGGCTCTTGTATCAGGGCCGATGGGGTTGGGGAGCAGCATCTATAAGAAATTTATGCCATAAATGTTTACTATAGAAAATGTCATCACCATAGTTATTTTAAGATATATTTTATGCCTGATAAAAAAGTTATAATACAATTCTAACTCAGGAGCAATTTATAAAGCATTCCCTCCTAGCTGAGACCTTTCTATCTCTACTGTGTCAGAAAAAAATCAACCTCCATTGCTGCTTCACAATTCTTAGTTGCCCAGAAACAGATCTTTTATAGTAAGTTTCTAGGGATACAGTTGTAAACAAATTCGTAAATCCCATTACCTAGCTAAATACCCAGCCTGTTTTTTTTCAAAGCCGCTGAGCTAATTCTGCAAATGAAAGAAGTTATGTTACAAAGAGATGTTGGGGAAAAGAATATATTAATCTTGATGGTAATTGTTACTCGGAATGCAAAATAGAGTTGTTAGATTGAATTTTATATTATTTTTTTCTATATAAATTTGAATGGCGATAACATTACATTTTTGTAGTTTTCTCAGCTGTCAATCTTACTTTAAATCTTTGAGTAGATTTAATGTTGCCAATAAATGTCTGCGGTCATTAAAGATAAATGGTTTGTCCAGTACTAGATTTACAGCTCAGGAGTCTGTAGGCTATATGGCGAAATTGTTTTACAAATATTTGATACATGCAGAAAGCCTGAAGAAATTACTGTACAATTCAAGTGCATGGAGCAAATCTGCATGGATCTAAAGTCATGTTTTGAAATTCCAGGTGCTACACCTATCACACCTATCAAACAAGAGTATGTAAGGCTTATGCACACAAACATATTTTCCTTCCGGACCGTATGCGGAACCATTCATTTCAATGGATCCGCAAAAAAAACAAACCTGGAGTTACTTCATGTGCATTCCGTTTCCGTGTGTCCGTATTTCCGTTCCACAAAAAAACAGAACATGTCCTGTTATTGTCCGCATTACAGACAAGTATAGGACTGTTCTATTAGGGGCCAGCTGTTCCAGTCCGTAAAATACGGAATGCACACGGAAATCATCCATATTTTTTTTTTTCGGATCCGTTTTTTGCGGACCGCAAAATACATACGGTCATGTGCATGAGCCCTTAGGCTAATGGAAACATAAAACCTTACTTTTCCTTTATTTTTTTTTTTTTAATGTTACACCACATCTCATGTACTTCCTTTGATAGACTTCAAATCTTTATTTAAAAAGGAATCTTTACAATAAAAACAGATGTAATTTAAAAAAAGGACACACATGTATTAAGATAAAACCTATTCAGTTTAAAAATTGAGATATATGCATAGTATTTGTAAAAAAGTTTATCTACATTTTTTCCATATGTTTAACATATATTTTCCATATATGTTTTATATATATATATATATATATATATATATATATATATCATATCATATTCTGCAAGATCAGCCTCAGGAGGGGATTGCTGCTACGGCAGTTTGTATGTCCTGTTCTGGCAGAATTTGGGTCCTTAGACACATGCTCTGGTGTTCTATTGAGTGGGAAGCAGATCTAAGATCAAATCAAAGAGGGATAAAAAAACATCAACACATTAAGGCCCCATTCACACAACCGTGTGAATTGGGCCGTATCTATTCCGCAATATTGCGGAATAGATGTGGCCCCATTCACCTCTGTGGGAGCGGGGAGCAGCCGCACGGAGCTAGCTCTGTGCCGCGGCTCATATGAAGCATGTCCTATACTTGTCCGCATGCACGGACAAGTATAGGCATTTTGAATGGGGCGCCCGGCCGGCTGGGCGGCCCCCATATTATACGCAATAATACGGCCGTCTGAATGGGGCCTAAGGAGATTAGTGGAGCATAGAAGCACCTAATCACAAAATTAGGGGCAGGCATGCACCAACTTTTTCAGGCAATTTACAAACATCAATGTTAGCACCATATGGCATCTTCTCTGTTAGTAAACATTCATTTTACCTTTTTTCTAAATAGTTTCCCGACATCCGTCATACATGTACAGCGGTAGTTGGATTTTTAAAAATGTCTTCCACTTAGGATCTAAGCTGGTACCATAACAGGTGAGTGCCTGCTGTTTTACACAGCAGATACCCGCTGACATATTTGTCTTCAATCATAGACTTTTAACCCCTCATTTTTTTTGTATTAAAACAAGAAAATATATAAATTTGATATTGCTGTAATTGTACAGCAATTGTACAGCTATGTGAACAGAAAAATAAAAAAAAGTTATGACTACTGGAAAACAGGTTGTAAACAATTTTCATGCTTGCATTTTCATTTTTTACTCCCTGCTCCCCAAAGGCCATAACTGTTTTATTTTTCCGATTACATAGCTGCATGAATTAGTTTTTGCAGGAAAAGGTGTACTTTCTAATAGTACCATTTAATATTCGATATGTTATATTGGGAAGCGGAATTTTTTTTTTAAATGGGGTGGAATTCGAAAAAAATGCAATTTATTCAGTTTTCTTGTTTTCTTATATACATTAAAAAAATAAACATTGGAAAAAACTTTCTGTGCATCCCTATATTCTAACATCTTTAAATTTTTTTTATATTTCCGTCTATGGAGCTGTGCGAGGGCTCATTTTTTTCTGAGGAGTACTGTGGTTTTTATTGATACTGTTTTGGAGTATGTATGACTTTATCACTTCATATTCATTGTTTAGGAGGCTAAGTGACCAAAAAATGGGAATTCAGACATTTATATATATATATTTTTTATGTTTTATTCTTTTATTTACGATGCTCACCACATGGGATAAATACTTTTATATTTCAATAGTTTGTTTATTTTTGGATATGGCGATGCCAATGATGTTTATTTTTTAATATGTATTTATTTGTATATGTAAAATAACTCACAGATAATTATAATTATTAGAAGGTAGGCGTCCTCAAATAAACAAAATCTCACAGTACTATCGGGCGCTAAAACAAAACAAAAAAAACTTTATTATAAATATTGGATAAAATAGGGTAGATACATGCGCCCTTCTTCAAAAAGGGTCTTATAGCAAATAGGCCCCAGCCTGATGTGGAGGTCTCCCTGCACACCACTAGTTGCTAAAAAATGGCCAAAATATAGTCAGTATCCCGTCTACCGAACTTGCTCTGTTGGAAAGCAGGACCTCTCACTACCTGCCTCCTATCCGGTTGACTAATAGTGCCTGTATAAATATGGCTTACTTCACTCACAAAATATCACTCAACGCGTTTCTGGGTGATCTAATAACACCCTCATCAGGAGCAATAGAGCAAAATTAGTACTGCCAGTATTGGCAGTACTAATTTTGCTCTATTGCTCCTGATGAGGGTGTTATTAGATCACCCAGAAACGCGTTGAGTGATATTTTGTGAGTGAAGTAAGCCATATTTATACAGGCACTATTAGTCAACCGGATAGGAGGCAGGTAGTGAGAGGTCCTGCTTTCCAACAGAGCAAGTTCGGTAGACGGGATACTGACTATATTTTGGCCATTTTTTAGCAACTAGTGGTGTGCAGGGAGACCTCCACATCAGGCTGGGGCCTATTTGCTATAAGACCCTTTTTGAAGAAGGGCGCATGTATCTACCCTATTTTATCCAATATTTATAATAAAGTTTTTTTTGTTTTGTTTTAGCGCCCGATAGTACTGTGAGATTTTAGTATATGTAAAATAGACTTTATTTTACATACAAAATTATTTTAGCACCTGTAAGTGAAAGCTCTTGCTTGATCTGTAGTAGTTCTTACAAAATGAAATGATAATAGTACTAAAAGTTTTATACCCATAAAAGAGGTGTATGAAAAGTAAAACACTTTTTGGTTTTTGGATGAATTCATGTTTAGATATACTAGATAATGTGGATATTGCAATACTGAAAAAAATATATGATAGATAGATAGATAGATAGATAGATAGATAGATAGATAGATAGATAGACAAAAAAAGTAGCACTTGAAAATAGGTGAAAGGGTGGTGGACCTGTTTTATTCACCCCAACCACAATGTTTCAGGCTGAAACATTGCAATTGGGGTGAATAAAGTGGGATCACCACCCTTTCACCTATCTTGGAATGCTGCCTTCTTTCTTTTTTGGATATCCACTGACCTGTAGCCTGCTGTCTTGGAGGGATGGCTCCCACATTTCTTTGTACTGACAGTGCGGCTGGATTTTTCTGTTGTAGATAGATAGATAGATAGATAGATAGATAGATAGATAGATAGATAGATAGATATGGATACATTCTATACACAAGTGTGCCATTTCAGGACACCAGGAAAATGCATATAAATACTGAATTTGTATAAATGTCATGCTTTTAAAATTAATATTTAACATAAACATGCCTTTGTGTGACATTAGTTACTCATGTGTGCTATAGTTAAACCCCCAATAATGTTACTTGCGGTGGGTGAATTACAGCTTTAAAATGAATGCACTTCAAAAGGGTTCTTTATTTTTAAAAGCCTATAATTCATTCCCTAGCTTGCCTGATGTATTATTTCAGTTTTTTCTTAAAATAAAGGCTAATGAAACTACTGGCTGTAGGTCTGCAGGAAATGCTTGCCGTCGGCTTATTTATCTTTTAACTGACAGTTGTTATCCACGGATTAGTTGAGCAGGCCCTTGTAATTATGGTTGCTTTTCCATTTGTGGCTATCTGCATGAGGTCGGTGGATCTTAAAATTACAGAATGGCCACCCTTGAAAAAGTAGATTGAATCAGCTACATCACTGTGAGGACTACAGTCAGACGATTATCCCAAAATAAAACCTGGTAGCCAAAGAGGTTTATGTTTTAAGCTTCCTAGTCACTTTTCAGCTCCTTGGGTAGTTAGAAGGTCAATAAAACCCGGGTGGCCTCATATTAATGCTTTCCAGTTAAGTCAAATGTGTGGTGGCTCTGACAGAATACTTTTCAGAAACTGTTCATTTGAATTCCAGAACTCTTTTCAGTCAGCTCTTTCAGAGACTCTTTGTTCTGTTTTGTTTGAAGTCTGTTTGTACCATGGAAAAAAGCTTGCAACATTTCCTATTATTAGAATAAAATGATCTTGACATAACAAATCCTTTAACTAATCTCCTTACTCCATTTTATTCCTCATTATGTGTGCCTTCATTCATGAAAGCATTTATATATTGTGTCTTACTGTCATGGTACCATGCTGGCATTTCAGTTTTATATCTATAGATGGAGATGCTGAAGACTGCATTACAGATTATCTTATTGTACAGAAAACACGTTTTTCTATGAACTCTAGTACTGACTTGAGTTGATATTAATAAATGAATATTATGTTATTTATTATCTAAGCAATGCCAAATTATTTTGAATTTAAAGGTATTTTACATGATTACTATGTTTTTTGTTTTTTTTGGTGAAATATGCTCAGGCAGTTGCTGAACTCATGTACAGCTTCCCCATGCTTTGTTTTTGTTTTGTTTTTAATTCGGACTGTCCTGACCCATTTTCACCATGTAAACAGATCACTCTGGTTTGTTTCTATACTGTATGTAGCACTTCATGTTGCTGTATCCAACCAAACCCATGATTCACCTCTCCTTTCTCTGCCACAGCTCAAGATCTGCCCCTAAAAATTCCTAGCTAGTTTATAACTCCTCCAACCCAGAACGTTACACAGACACTCCCCTATCACTGCCCCTAATAACACCCAGCTAGTTTATAGCTCCTCTCACCCAGCAAGTTACATAGACACTCCCATATCACTGCCCTTACCAACTCCCAGCTAATTTATAGCCCCTCCCACCCAGCAAGTTACATGGATACTCCCTTATTACTGCCCCTAACAACTCCCAGCTAGTTTATAGCCCCTCCCACCCAGCAAGTTAAAAATACGCCCCTATATTACTGCCCCTAACAACTCCCAGCTAGTTTATAGCCCCTCCCACCCAGCAAGTTACATGGATACTCCCTTATTAATGCCCCTAACAACTCCCAGCTAGTTTATAGCCCCTCCCACCCAGCAAGTTAAAAATATGCCCCTATATTACTGCCCCTAACAACTCCCAGCTAGTTTATAGCCCCTCCCACCCAGCTAGATTCATAGACATGCCCCTTTCACTGTCCCTTTATGAACATAAAAGCACAGGAAATAAGAAAGAGCTGTGTAGACAAGAATAGAAGATAGGATAAATAAAGTTAAAAGATATACATTACTGCTGTGCTACTAGAGAGCAGAGCATTGTAGGAGCATAGATTATAGTTACATATCCAAAAAAAAAAGTAAACTCTTACAATTATAGACAAACACAATCCAAACAAAGTAAAAACACAAACAGCTCTATCTTTCATGTCTTTTATTAAAGTGGTATTCCCATTGCAGAAAATGGGGGCATATTGCTAGTATATGCCCCGATCGTCTTGGTGCACCCTCCTTCACTTTGCCAGTTCAGTTTATGAGATATAAGTGTGGGACCCGCAACAATCAGACAATGGGGGCATATACTAGTGATATGCCCCCATTGTCTGAGATGGGGATTCCCCTTTAAGCATATTTAGTAAACATTTATAATGCAGGGAGAAATGTAAGTGAACCCTTGAATTCAAAAAGGGTTATCCCATTAAGACAATGTATCCCCTTGACATCAGATATCCTGAAGATGTCTTGAATGGGGAAACTCCTTTAATAACCTGTTAATCTCCCTTTAGCAGCAATCACCTCCCAAAACATTTTCTGTAGCAGCAAATAATATTTGTACAATGTGAAGGAGGAATTATGGACCATTTCTCCCTGAAAATGTGTTTACGTTCATCAATATTTCCTGGATGCCTTACATACACAGAGGGCTCTGACTTTGCCATGAATGGGATCGCCGCGGCAGTCGCAAGAAGTCCTACACGGTTGGATTTCTTGAGACTGCCGCGGCGATCCCATTCATCTCTATGGGATCCCCGCTACTCAGGCATACTGGCGGCGACGGGTGACGCGCGACAACTGTCGCCGTGTAGCCCTAGCCTAAAAGACCTTTGCATCTCAATCTGCGCCGGAAATACACCTAATAGAGGAGTATTTCTGGTTAGCAAATGACCCTGAAAGCATCCACGTCCTGAGACAGCAAAGCAGCGTCAAACCATAATGCTCCCTCGCTCATATTACACAACTGGGATGAGGTTTTGGCGTTCATGTGCAGTGTTCCTCCAAACATAATGCTGTGCATTTGCACTAAAATGTCCCACTTTTTCCACATCTATCCATATAACATTTATAGCATAACATATATAAGATTTTTCCAGAACCACTGTGGAACATCTAGGTGGTCTCAGACAAACTTGAGACAGGCCATAATGTTTGGTTGTTGTTGTTGGTGGGTTTTTTTTATTTTTATTTTTTTATGGACACAGTCTTCCTGTTTTGGTGTCCTTCCATGAAGGACACCATGTGTTTTGAAGCAAAAGAACACTGCTCACCAGTGCTATAACCTCACCCCAACTGTGAAGCATGGGGGAGGGAAAATCATGGCTTGGAGATGCCTTGCTGATTCAGGGCCTAGAATTAATCCCAATAATTAAGGGAACAGTGAATTCTAAGGTGTAGCAAAATATTTTACACAATAATATAAAGGCAGCAGTCCAAGTTCATGACATCAATAGCTGGGTTATGCAACAAGACAATCAGCTAAAGAATGGTGGAAAAAGAAGAGAGTTTGTGTTTTGGAGTGAGCAAGTGAGTCCTGACCTTAATCCTACTGAGATGCTGTGGCATACTACGAAGAGAGCATGTAAGGCATCCAAGAACTATTGATGAAACACATTTGCAGGGTGAAATGGTCCAAGAAACATTTGATGGGGGTGTTTGCTGCTAAAATGGATCAGTGTATTAAATTTAAGGATTCACTTACTTTTTCTCCCTGCACTGTGGATATTTATTCAGTTGTTTTCATTTATTCAGTTGATCAGTTCAATTAGAGACATAAATGGTAAAACAGTTTGTGTTATTAATAACTTAGATTGTGTTTATCTATAATTGTGACACCTAACAAATCATATTTTATTAGTAATAAATGAAGAAATCCAGATATTTCCAAAAGGTTCACTTACCTTTTCTTGTACACACCTAACAGCTGAAGACTGAAGCTAATCTGCTGTTTAATTATAAGGTAACCAATGAATGATCACATACCCTTTTAGAGAGTTAATAGAGAGGAGTCCCCGCTCTAGGACTAATCACCTATTAACTAGAGCAGGGATGCCCAAGCTTGGCCCTCCACCTGTTGAGAAACTACAACTCCCAAACCCTGATTGAGTCCAAGTCACACTTACCAGTTGTCAGATTTAATTTGGGTCTGAATAAATGTGACTCAAAAAGTTGCCTTGAAAAGTCTATATCTAACACCTTTCAGGTTGTTACAGGCAGTGGGTGTAGGCACTCTCTGCCAACCAACCAGTTTGACTTTGGACTAGTCCTAAGGGCATTATCCTGGCAGTCCCCATAGTTTTCACCCTTTAACCCCTATACACTGATATGGTCTTTGCTGCAGGGGAGCAACCAGCGTGCTACCTCTTGGAATAGTTTTGGTGTGGTTGGCTGCTAACCCACGGGTTCAGAGACACCAGTGCGAAGAACCAAGGGATCAGGCAATACTCATAGTCAGGAAACAATCCAAAGGTCAGGGTAGACGTCTCAGGGTCTGTATGATTAACAGGCACGTACTGGGTCAGGTGGCAGTGGGTCAGAATCTGGAAATCAGGCAGAAGTCAGTACACTGGCAGACAAATATGTTACAGCTCTTTTGCAGGGTCTAGCAAGCTAGAGGAACCTATTGCTCAGACAACTCTCCCTTGAGACGGGCGCCCTAAGTACCCACAGATTTCCAGCCATTGGCTGGAGATGATTGGTGTAATTGTGCGCTGACCCTATAAGTATCAGAGAGTATGCACATGTGCGCCAGACAGGCTGTGGCCTCCAGTGGAAGACACTGAACTCTGGTGGCTGGCTTAGCTGCTGGAGAAAAGGGGCCCGGCAAAAGCTAGGTGAGTGATTCGACACCTGTACCCGCCCCAGATAGCAGGATGGCATCTGGCATGGAGCTCCACCGTGACACAAGTTCTTTAATGCAAAGACAGCATTAGTAATGTCAGAGTAACAGTGACATAATTGTATATAGCTAGCTATGGGTATATGGCAACAAACAACCTGTTTAAAAACACAATGCATTATCAGATTCTTTTTTAATACAAAAATAATTGGAAAAAAATTCCTTGTTCATGGCAGATGCTGCCTTCTCTTTCTTCTAATCTGTAAAATGATGGCCATAATTTTAAACTATTCATCTGAAAAGAATCCCAAAACGTTTCTGATTCACCAGAATCCACATTTTTTAGGAAATTTGTAACAATTTGATGTGTTTAGAATCAATCTGCTCATCTCTATTAACAATATGTTATGTTCTCTGATTCATATTAGGCTATAATCTACCACTATCATTAGAGATGAGCAAATCGAAGCTGAAGAAGTGGAATTAGTTACGAATTTCATGGAAAATTCGATTCGCAACGAAAGCGAATTTCATGGCGATTCGTAGTAACGAACGTTTTTTTTTTTTCCCCCTAAAATGCCCGCAAGCACATGGCATGAAATGGGGGAAGGATTTCTGGGACAAAGAAGTAAACACCCACAATGCGATCACATGCAGACATGTAGCCGATTAGGAGCCAGCCAGGTCCTGTGATGTCACAGCCCTATAAATAGCTCTGCAGCGCTGGAATCCACCATTTGCTATTGATTTTAGACCAGAGACATACGTCAGGAGAGATAGGGCAAGTGAAAGAAAAACTAAAGAAAAGAAATGAGGAGATCAGGGATAGATAATCTGAATTGCAGGGATAGGAGAGGAACGATTTCTAGACAGAAAATCAGGCAGTGAAATCGGTATTCTGGTACACTGAGCAGCAGTGAGTGGGCATAGGGGTTAGCCTGTTATACAGCACTGCACTCTGTTCTAAAGGCTATTTTGGGGTGCTTTATTCAAAGAAGCACCATTAGTGTCGCTTTTTGCAGTGCAGTAAGAGGGTCAGAGCCTTGTTTGGGGTACATTAAAAAAGAAAAAAAATTAAAATGAAAAACTAAAAAAAAAAATTAAAAAATAATAATTAAAAAAAACATTTTAAAAAAACAATATCTTTTGGGTTGTGTTTGGAGAAAAACATATATAATCCGTGATTGGCATCTTGTAAATGTGAAAGAAATAGTTGCGGCATTATTTGCCATACAAATAGACAAGCGTCATATAGTGCTAAAATTCTTCAGTGTAGTTGAATTGCCAAAAAAACAGTGAATCCGTGTTTGTGGGGTTGTTCATTTTAAATAACTATTTGCGGCGTTATTCGCCATCCAAACAGAAAATCGTGATATTGTGCTAACGTAGTCAGTGAAGTTGAATTGCCAAAAAAACAGTGAATCTGTGTTTGTGGGGTTGTTAGTTTTAAATAACTATTTGCGGCATTATTCGCCATCCAAACAGAAAAGCGTGATATAGTGCTAACGTAGTCAGTGAAGTTGACTTGCCAAAAAAACAGTGAATCCGTGTTTGTGGGGTTGTTAGTTTTAAATAACTATTTGCAGCGTTATTCGCCATCCAAACAGAAAAGTGTGATATTGTGCTAACGTAGTCTGTGAAGTTGACTTGCCAAAAAAACTGTGAATCCGTGTTTGTGGGGTTGTTAGTTTTAAATAACTATTTGCGGCGTTATTCGCCATCCAAACAGAAAAGCGTGATATTGTGCTAACGTAGTCAGTGAAGTTGACTTGCCCAAAAAACTGTGAATCCATGTTTGTGGGGTTGTTAGTTTTAAATAACTATTTGCGGCGTTATTCGCCATCCAAACAGAAAAGCGTGATATTGTGCTAACGTAGTCAGTGAAGTTGACTTGCCAAAAAAACTGTGAATCCGTGTTTGTGGGGTTGTTAGTTTTAATTAACTATTTGCAGCGTTATTCGCCATCCAAACAGAAAAGCGTGATATTGTGCTAACGTAGTCAGTGAAGTTGACTTGCCAAAAAAACTGTGAATCCGTGTTTGTGGGGTTGTTCGTTTTAAATAACAAATTGCGGCGTCAGTTGCCATAGAAAAAGAAAATCGTCATATAGTGTCTAGTGCTGTGCAGTAACCCATTGTACTGCAGTTCAGCAACCCATTGTTAACCCACTCTGTGGGTGACAATATTTCTTAAAGAAATAGTTAAGCAGTTGTGCAAGGCAGTGAGCAAAGTATATTTTTTGGGGGGATTCTAAATTTCCTTTTATTTTCACAGGAGAGGGGCAGTGGCACAAATGTTTCTGGAATAGACACAGGTCTCAGCAGAGGAAGGGGACGTGGCATTAGGGGTCACTCGGCGAGGCCACAGCTACCTGTGTCATCTAGTAGTTGTGTGTTGACCACCAACCCAGATGTTCTTGAATGGTTGACTCGGTCATCCACTTCCTCCAAGATGACATCTGAAACCCCCAGCCAAGAGTCAGTGGGTTCGTCAGACACAACCCTTAGTTGGCATGGGCCCGGAGCAGCTCTAGTGCCCTCACCTGTCCTCAACCTGCCTCTGTCCTTTTCGGTTCCCTCAGCCAGAGAAGTACTATATGCTATGGGCTCTGTGCCACTATACAGCGAGAAAGAACTACTTGAGGACAGTCAGCAGCTACTTGGAAGCCAAGAGGTTGGGCAGAAATCCGCTCCTTCCAGTAGGCGGTCAAGTACTGATGAGGAGAGTGTAGTGGGAGGTGATGTTGAGAGCGGTCAGGCTTTGTACACTGAGACAGTTGAGGAGGACATTAGCGACGTGCAAACTGCAGTTGATGATGATGTAGCCGATCGCACTTGGGAGCCGGGTGTAGCAAGGGCTTCATCATCATTATCATCATCTGCAGACGAGACTGACAGCTTGCGTGTCAGGCAGCGGTGCAGGCAGCAAGTCAGTAGTGTGGCCGTTAGTCAGCGGAGTGGCAGCAGTGCGAGGTCGGGAGCCAAACAGGCACGGGGTAGACTGCACTCTTCGCAGGTGCTTTCCGGCCTTGAAAAGAGCAGCGCAGGGGCTCAGCCAGGCAGCGGAGGTACAGTGCGGCGTGTTGGTGGTAAAATCGCCTACTCGGCGGTGTGGAATATTTTTGTTAAGACGCCTGAGGAGGTGAACATGGCTATATGTAGAATCTGTGGTCAGAAAGTGAAGCGTGGCCAGGGTGCTAATGTTGGCACCATGGCCCTGCGCAAACATATGCAGCGTCACCACAAAGTGGCCTGGGAGAACCGTGGCTCAGATGTGGAGGTCCAGTCGGCAGCAGCAACAGCAGCATCACCCAGTGGCAAACATCCCATTTCAGGCAGTCAAGGCTCCAGCACCTCTGCCGAAGGGAGCTGTCTGTCATTATCTACCGCTCCAGATGCTCCTGCTCCTCCTCCTCTTATTCCTCGCCACTCATTACGGCAGCAGTCGTTCACTGAGGCGATTGCAAAGAGACAGCAGTACGCGTCCAGCCATCCTACAGCACAGAAGCTGTCCGTGCTCCTGTCCAAGTTGCTCGTACTGCAGTCCCTCCCTTTTCAACTGGTGGACTTTGCACCGTTCAGAGAACTGACGGCTTGTGCCGAGCCAAGGTGGAGAGTCAGTCCCGGCCAACTTCTGTAGAAGAGAAGTTGGCCCAGTCCTTGAGCCTGTCGGTATCTGCCAAAGTGCACGGCAGCGCCGACGTGTGGAGTTGTAACTACGGTCAAGGCCAGTACATGTCCTTTATGGCCCACTGGGTCAATGTGCTTCCTGCCCAGCCACACGAGCAACTTGAACAGGTGACGCCACTTTCTCCTCCTCGTTGTCAAACTGCTGATCCTGCGCTAATGTCCGGCTCCTTCTCCACCACCTCAGCCTCTACTGCAGGGCCAAGTCATAGTGCTCCTCCAGCGTACCACATGTGCAGGGCACGGCGGTGTCACGCAGTTCTACGCCTGGTTTGCCTGGGCGAACGAAGTCACACAGGGGAGGAACTGCTCCGCGTCATGAAAGAAGAAATCGATTGCTGGCTTTCTCTGCGACAACTAAAAATCGGAACCATGGTGACAGATAACGGAAGGAACATGGTGTCCGCGCTGAGCCAAGGAGGGCTGAGCCATGCGCCCTGCATGGCGCACGTATTTAATCTAGTTGTCAAACGGTTCCTCAAGTCTTATACCCAACTGCAAAACATTCTAAAAATGGCCAGGAAACTTTGCATGCACTTCAGCCATTCCTACACCACCAAGCACACCCTCCTTGAGCTGCAGCAGCAGAATGGTATCCCCCAACATAGGTTGATATGTGACGTTTCCACCCGTTGGAATTCTACCCTCCATATGTTGGACCGACTGTACGAACAGAGAAAGGCCATAAACGATTTCTTAATGATCCAAGCGGACAGGAGTACTCCCCTGTGTAATTTTGATGTCAGCCAGTGGCAGCTCGTGTGTGACACCTGCCACTTGCTCAGGCCCTTTGAGGAGGCCAAGTTATTTGTCAGTCACCAGGACTATGGTATGAAAGTCATTCCACTGCTTCATGTCCTGGAACAGATGCTGTAAAATCTTTCTGGTCAGGGGACTGGAGACGTGGAGACTGCATCTCACGGCCACATGAGGGCTGAACTGGAGGAGGAGGAGGACAGTGGAGCACAAGCATTTAGTGGTTTTTCTACCCAGGTGACAGAAGAGGAGGAGCAGGAGCAGCCAGAGGAGGTAGAGGGACATGAGGAAGATGAGGCAGATGACCCAGAGACACCATGGCAGTATACAGTGGAGTTGGAGGCAGGGAGTCCCCCCCGAGTCACTTGCGCAAATGGCCCGATGCATGCTCACTTGCTTACGTAGTGACAGCCGAATAGTCACCATCCGGCAGAGGGATGACTTCTGGCTCTCCAACCTCTTGGACCCTCGCTACCGGTCTAAAATGGGGGCCTTTTGTTCACCTGCTGAGAGGGAGGACAAACTGAAGTACTATAGAGACATCCTATGTAGTCAGTTGGCTGCTGCCTATCTGCATCATCATCCATCCTCTCGCAGGTCTGTCCCTCAGCGCTCACATACCACTACCACGGCTGCTGTGGGAGGTAGGAGCAGTACCAGCTCCATCAGCAGCAACTTGAGTCTGGAGTAGCTGATGAGGAGCTTTCTTCACCCGCCAAGTGCGGAAAGTACTCACCAGCAGCAGCAGGTAGACCAGGAGCAGACCCTGAACCAGCAGGTGGTGGCCTACTTGGACAGCACCCTGCCACCCCACATTGAAGATCCGCTGGACTACTGGGCAGCCAAACTGGATTTGTGGCCGCAACTGGCCGAGTTTGCACTGGAGAAGCTGTCCTGCCCGGCTAGTAGTGTGGCATCAGAGCGAGTGTTCAGGGCGGCGGGGGCCATAGTTACCCCAAGGAGAACTCGCCTGTCCTTCCAAAATGTGGAAAGACTCACCTTTGTCAAGATGAATCAGGCGTGAATCAGCCAGGATTTCCAACCAACGCCTGATGCATCAGATTAGATCAGCCATGATGCGTCACCCAAACCTTGACAAATGAGACTGTATTCTTCAGGCTACCTGCCTCAGCCACTCTTATGATGCTGCCACCCGCCTGATACCACACATCTACCAGCTGCTCCTTCTACCACCCAGCATCTTTACCAGTGACTGGTATTGCCACCCACCTATCCACCCTGTCACTGACCCAATATGTAGCCTTCTGATGCTGCTGCCACCTCAACAATCAGGTCTCTTCATGCTGCTACTGCTGTCACCTCCAGGCTATGTCACCATGCCACTCTGTGGCCTGATGATGCTGCTGCTGCCTCCACACGCTGTGTCCTAGCTTCCTAGCTGCCGCTACGTCCAAATTATGTAATTGTGCGACTCTGTGGCCTACTCATGCTGCTGTCGCCGCCTCCACATGCTGTGTCCTAGCTGCCGCTACCTCCAAATTATGTAATTGTGCCACTCTACGGTATGCTACTGCTGCTGCCGCCTCCACACGCTGTGTCCTAGCTGCCGCTACGTCCAAATTATGTAATTGTGCCACTCTGTGGCCTACTCATGCTGCTGCCGCCGCCTCCACACATTGTGTCCTAGCTGCCGCTACGTCCAAATTATGTAATTGTGCCACTCTGTTGTCTACTCATGCTGCTGTCGCCACCTCCTCATGCTGTGTCCTAGCTGCCGCTACCTCCAAATTATGTCATTGTGCCACTCTATGGTATGCTACTGCTGCTGCCGCCTCCACACGCAGTGTCCTAGCTGCCGCTACGTCCAAATTATGTAATTGTGCCACTCTGTGGCCTACTCATGCTGCTGCCGCCGCCTCCACACATTGTGTCCTAGCTGCCGCTACGTCCAAATTATGTAATTGTGCCACTCTGTGGCCTACTCATGCTGCTGCCGCCGCCTCCGCGCGCTGTGTCCTAGCTGCCACTACCTCCAAATTATGTAATTGTGCCACTCTACGGTATGCTACTGCTGCTGCTGCCGCCACCTCCCCACCCTGTGTCCTAGCTGCCGCTATGTCCAAATTATGTAATTGTGCCACTCTGTGGCCTACTCATGCTGCTGCCACCGCCTCTGCGCGCTGTGTCCTAGCTGCTGCTACCACTTAATTATGTAATTGTGCCACTCTACGGTATATTGCATTTAAATTTTCATAACTGCTGCTGCCTCTCCCAGGGTATGTCACTGTGCCATTCTGTCTCATTAAAATTAGTACGACTCCTGCTGCCTCTCCCACTCTGTGGCCTTGAAATGTATTCGACTGCTGCCTCTTGCAGCTGCTGTTACGGTGCCACTCTGTAGCCTTGACATTTGTTTGACTGCTGTCTCTTGCAGCTGCTGTTACGGTGCCACTCTGTGGCCTTGAAATTTCGTCAACTGCTGCTGCCTCTTGCAGCTGCTGTTACGGTGCCACTCTGTGGCCTTGAAATTTGTTCGACTGCTGCTGCCTCTTGCAGCTGCTGTTATGGTGCCACTCTGTGGCCTTGAAATTTCTTTGACTGCTGCCTCTTGCAGCTGCTGTTACGGTGCCACTCTGTGGCCTTGAAATTTGTTTGACTGCTGCTTCTTACAGCTGCTGTTACGGTGCCACTCTGTGGCCTTGAAATTTGTTCGACTGCTGCTGCCTTTTGCAGCTGCTATTACGGTGCCACTCTGTGGCCTAGCAAATGTATTCGACTGATGCCTCTTGCAGCTGCTGTTACGGTGCCACTCTGTGGCCTTGAAATTTGTTCGACTGGTGCTGCCTCTTGCAGTTGCTGTTACGGTGCCACTCTGTGGCCTTGAAATTTCTTCGACTGCTGCCTCTTGCAGCTGCTGCAACGGTTCTACTCTGTGGCCTTGAAATTTGTTCGACTGCTGCTGCCTCTTACAGCGGCTGTTACGGTGCCACTCTGTGGCCTTGAAATTTGTTTGACTGCTGCCTCTTGCAGCTGCTGTTACGGTGCCACTCTGTGGCCTTGAAATTTGTTTCACTGCTGCTTCTTGCAGCTGCTGTTACGGTGCCACTCTGTGGCCTTGAAATTTGTTTCACTGCTGCTTCTTGCAGCTGCTGTTACGGTGCCACTCTGTGGCCTTGAAATTTGTTTGACTGCTGCCTCTTGCAGCTGCTGTTACGGTGCCACTCTGTGGCCTTGAAATTTCTTCGACTGCTGCCTCTTGCAGCTGCTGTAACGGTGCCAGTCTGTGGCCTTGAAATTTGTTCGACTGCTGCTGCCTCTTGCAGCTGCTGTCACGGTGCCACTCTGTGGCCTTGAAATTTGTTCGACTTCTGCCTCTTGCAGCTGCTGTTACTGTGCCACTCTGTGGCCTTGAAATTTGTTCAAAATTTGTTTTTGGTATGTTCTGTAGTCCTATTCTATTATTCAAAGCTCAAGTACACAGGAAACCCTCGAATTTTTAAAAGTAAACGATTCCGGCCCCCGGGACACTCAGCGATGAGCATGGGAGAGGTGAGAGACAGGGGCTCCCACAGGTGGTAGCTCAGCTCCCTGCAGACCGCCAGCTCGATCTCAAGATGGAACTCCGAACTTTCTTGGCGTTTTGGGTCAATACTGACATTTTTTCACAGTCGAGGCAAAGCTGGAGCCTTCACTGCACCTCCTCTGTCTTACGTTCCCGTCCGCTGGCATAACCAGCCCCGATACTGATAAGAACATATGCGACAGTTGATCTTAACCAAAAGGACGAGAATTTTTTATTACGGTCTGCTCTTCAGGGTATGTCATCATGCCACTCTCCAGCCTGATGCTGCTGTCGCTGCCGACTCCACATGCCGTCTCCTAGCTGCCGCTACGTCAAAATTAGGTAATTGTGCCACTCTGTGGCCTCCAAATTGTACTACTACTTCCACTGCTGCTGCCACTTCCAGGGTCTGTCATTCTGCCACTCTGTGGCCTACTCATGCTGCTGCCACCTGGCCACACTGTCGTCGTGCCACTCTATAGTCTGCTGATACTGCTGCCACTGCTATCTCCAACCTGTCTGGGGGGGCTCTGCTTGTATAAGCGTGTAATAGAACAGGTTCTGTTGAAATGTATGTGGAATCAGTGAATTGGTGTAAAAGGCGTGCGCTTTTGGCGATCTAGTAGGATCTTGGGCCTCTGCACGATTCTTTATAGCTGACGCCTGGCGCTAACATTCACCTGTAAGGCTGAGTTCAGACTTGAGTTGTTTGGTGAGTTTTGGCCCCTTAACTGCCCAAATACATAAAAGTGTGCAGCTATTCTAAGAGCGAAGCCTGTTATGTGCGTGTCACACTGGCTCACAGTATTCTTTCACTACCACAGTAGACTCCCTATTAGTGTTGTGCGAGCATGCCTACGCTCGGCTCCGCTCAGTGTTCGGCCGAACACCGAGTGTACTCGAGCGCAATGCTGGCATTTACTGTAATGTTGATTTCTACGCTAATGCTACGCATTGTATGCTAATGCATACAAATTGGTATGCTAATGCGTACGCATTTGGACGCTAATGTGTACGCATTGTGCGCTAATGCGTACAAATTCAGTTAATTAGCATACTTTTACGAGCGAAAGGAGTAAAAGAGGAGAAGTTGCGATTCTGACCTTTTCCTATTAACCAGACACCCTCCCCTCTTCCGAGCAGGGAGTGCCTGGTTTAGTCCCATTGATTAACATTATGCTCGAGTGCTCGGCCAGAGCACCCGAGCATACGAGCACAGAGGTGCTCGCTCAACACTACTCCCTATGCGTTTTATTGCAAGGCACAGTGTTCTACACCACTATCCAGGCTCTGTAGCCCGGAAGTAGCCGTTTTTTAACGCGTTTCGCAACAAATTTATTCGTATCGAAGCAAATCTTTTCAGAAAATTCGGCGAACCAGCCGAATCGAATTTTTGAAAAATTCGCTCATCTCTATCATCTATTATTTCACGATTTGTAAAAAAATAATTTAATAATTGTACAAATTCCCCGTTATTTTTAACTTTTGTTATGTTTTTGCTTTCAATGATATATGCATATTGCATATGAACAAATCAAGACCGAATAGTACAGAATAGTAAAAATTATTTTAAAGGAGTGTGAATAATACATATTTGAAAAAGACATTATTTTGTCAATGTGGACAAGCTTTAGCTGCTTAATGCACAGCATATCAGGAATTTACCGCCCCCAGTAGAAGACCCTGGGGAAATAGTCATGAGTGTACATGGAAACTGACATACTTCAGAAATTTTGTAAGAGGTGATAATGTGTGTGGGATTATATTGTTTTTAACAAGAGCAGAATGCTTCTAAATGTCATGATACTACAGCATCTTTGACAGTCTATATAGCCACCAGTGATGTATAACACATGCATTTTACCAATAGATATATGTGATATTATTATTTGTGGTATAAGAAAACAGCCATATGTAAGGTAAAATATGACATACTCTGTTAATCCAAAGTGTCCCAGCGTCATACATGTAAAAAATAATAAAATAAGTAATAAAATAATTAATATTGAGTGATCAAAAAGTACAATGCACCCCAAAATAGTACCAATTAAAACCTAAACTCATCCTGCAAAAAATGAGCCCCCACATAAGACAATTGGCAGGAAAATAAAAAATATATGGCTTTCAGAAAATGGCAACACAAAAACCTTTTTTTTCTTTTCAAAAATGATCTTGTGTAAAACTGAACAAAAAAAAGACATATTAGGCATTGGCACGTCAGTAATGACTTGCGCTATAAAAATATCACATGATGCACCCCATCAGGTGAACACCCTAAAAAAATAAAAACTATGCCATCTCTACTCAAAAAGAGTAATATTGAGCAATTAAAAACTTCAATATACCCTAAAATGGTACCAATGAAAATGTCAACTCATCCCACACGAGACCATCCCCAGAAAAATGTAAAAAATATGGCTTTCAGAAAATGCTTTGCTTAAAAGTACTAAAAGGTAAAAAAAAAAAAAATATGTAAAATTGTTATCTCTGTAATTGTACTGACCAGCAGGATAAAGATAATAGATCATTTTTCCTGCATGGTGTATGCCGTAACAAATACAAATACCAAAATGCAGTGACAGAATTGTTGCCTTTTCTTTATACTGCCTCCCAAAGAGCTAAATAAAAAGTGATCAAAAAGTTGTACCCCAAAATAAAATCAACGATGATGGCAACTCATCCTGAAAAAATAAGCCTCCATTGAGAGAAAAACAAATGTATTGTTGTCAGAAAATGGCTGTACTGGTACCTCAGAGGCAACATGGTACCTGTAACCCACACCATCAAAATCTGTGCTGCAAAAGCCAGAAGGCGGTCTTTCCCTTCTGAACCCTGCAGCGTACTCAAATAGCATATTACATCCGCATTTATGGCTATTTGGCACAGGATATTGGGCATTGAAATCTGTGGAAAACGTGCAATGTTCATTTTGCACTGTCCCCTGCTCATTCATTTCTGCAAAACACCTGTGGTGTGAAAATGCTCACTCCACCCATTAATAAATACCTTGAGGGGTTTATTTTCCAAAATGGAAAGGGTTCCATTTATTATTTCACCCCAGAACCTCTACAGTTGTCGGCACAACATGTGTAAATCACCACAATGGGACTCAAATGTGCATGGTGCTCTTTTACTCCTGAGCCCTATGGTATGCCCAGACAATAGATTAGGGCCACATGGAGGGTGTTCATATAACCAAGAAGCCCGGCATAATAATAAGAGGGCTTGCTTTTCATATTGGCATACAATGGGCACAACATATTGGGTACTGAAATGGCATATATGTGTAAGAATTGCAATTTTCACTTTGCACCATACGCTGGAAATTGATTTTTGCAAAACACCTGTGGTTTCAAAATGGTCACTACACCCCTTGGTAAATTCTGTGAGAGATGTGGCTTCAAATGCACATGGTGCCCTTTCTTTTCTGAGCCCTGCAGTGTACCAATACAGCAGTTTATGACCACATATAGGGTTGTTGCTGTATTCAGGTAAAAATGGGTATCAAAGTGTGTGGTTTATTTTCTCCTGTTACCCATTGTAAAAATGAAAAATTTGGGCCTTAAATGATAATTGTAAAATGTGTAATTTTACATTTTCATGGCCAAGTGATTCTAAATTCTATGAAACGCCTGTGGGGCCATAGTGCTCACCACACCCTTTTTAGTGTTTTCCACTGTATGGGTACATCGGAATGTTTTCAAATGTGACATACAGGTGGAGCGTCCTTAAAAATGATTTTAGGGATCTAGGGCATAAGCTTAGGGCAAGGACCTCAAAGGTAGTGTTTTCCGAAATACTATCTGTACCATGAGCCACACAAGAAAGGCAGCGGGAGATTAGGGAGGTAAACAAGTGGCTCAAGAACTGGTGTAGAAAGGAGGGATTTGGGTTCTTGGAGAACTGGGCCGACTTCTCTGTCGGCTACAGGCTCTACCGTAGGGATGGGCTGCACCTCAATGGGGAAGGGGCAGCTGTTTTGGGGGAGAAGATGGCTAGAAGGCTGGAGGAGTGTTTAAACTAGGGACTGGGGGGAGGGTAACTACATTATAGATGGGGAAGATAGTGCAGATAGAGACCTGGGGCAAGGTAATGAAACTGGGGGAGGAATGGAAGGAGGAACTAGAACAGTGCAGAAGGAAAGGTGTAGGGGAAAAAAATATATAAACCTTTTAACTGTATGTACACTAATGCCAGAAGCCTGACTAATAAAACTGGTGAACTGGAATTAGTGATGTGTGAGGAGGACTATGACATAGTGGGAGTAACTGAGACATGGCTGGATGATACCTATGACTGGGCAGTCAACGTACAGGGTTACAGTCTGTTTAGAAAGGATCGCCAAAACCGGAGAGGGGGAGGGGTCTGCCTTTATGTAAAGTCCTGTCTAAAGCCCACACTGTGGGAAGATATAAGTGAGGGACATGAAGATGTGGAGTCACTGTGGGTAGAAATAAATGGAGCCAAAAACAATAATAAAATACTAATAGGAGTTTATTATAAACCACCTAATATACCAGAGTCCACAGAAAATCTACTTCTAAATGAAATAGTGAAATAGACGAGGCGGCAAAACATAATGAGGTCGTTATTATGGGGGATTTCAACTACCCAGATATAGACTGGGAAACTGAAACCTATATATCTCATAAAGGAAACAGGTTCTTGGAAATAACCAAAGACAATTACCTTTCCCAACTGGTTCAGGACCCGACTAGAGGGACGGCCATACTGGACTTAGTATTAACCAATAGACCTGACATAATGACAGATGTGCAGGTCGGGGGACACCTGGGAAATAGTGACCATAATATAATAAACTTCCAACTGTCATTCAAAAGAGCGTTTCTTCAGGGAGGAACAAAAATACCAAACTTCAAAAAAGCTAAATTTAGTCAACTAAGAGAAGCCATAGGCCTAACTAACTGGGACAAAGTCCTCAAAAATAAAAATACAGCCACAAAATGGGATATTTTTAAAAGCATCCTAATATCTAATTGTGAGAGGTACATACCTTATGGGAATAAAAGGTTAAGGAACAAGAAAAAACCAATGTGGATAAATAGAGCTGTAAAGAAAGCAATAAATGACAAACACAAAGCATTTAAATCACTAAAACAGGAGGGGAGCGAGGAAGCATTGAAAAACTATAAGGAAAAAAATAGAATATGTAAAAGACAAATAAAAACAGCCAAACTAGAGACCGAGAGATTAATCGCCAAAGAGAGTAAAACTAACCCTAAAATGTTCTTTAATTATATAAATGGTAAAAAGTATAAAACTGAAGGTGTCGGCCCCTTACAGAGTAATGAGGGGGGAGTTGCAGAGAGCGATGAGGAGAAAGCAAAGCTGCTAAATATCTTTTTCTCCACTGTATTCACTGAGGAAAATAAACTGTCAGATGAAATGCAGAATATAAAAGTAAATTCCCCATTAAAAATGCCCTGTCTGACCCAGGAAGAAGTAAAGCGGCGTCTTCAAAAGATTAAAATAGACAAATCGCCAGGACCGGATGGCATACACCCACGTATCCTAAGAGAATTAAGTAATGTCATCGCCAGACCCTTATTTCTGATATTTAAGGACTCTATACTGACAGGGAGTGTTCCACAGGATTGGCGCATAGCAAATGTGGTGCCAATATTCAAAAAGGGTCTAAAAACAGAGCCCGGGAACTATAGGCCGGTAAGTTTAACATCTGTTGTGGGTAAACTGTTTGAGGGTTTTCTAAGAGATGCTATCTTGGAGTACCTCAATGAAAATAAGCAAATAACTCCATATCAGCATGGCTTCATGAGGGATCGGTCATGTCAAACCAATTTAATCAGTTTCTATGATGAGGTAAGTTCTAGACTGGACCGCGGCGAATCAATGGATGCCGTATATCTGGACTTCTCCAAAGCATTTGACACGGTACCACATAAAAGGTTAGTATATAAAATGAGAATGCTTGGCCTGGGAGAAAATGTCTGTATGTGGGTAAGTAACTGGCTCAGTGATAGAAAACAGAGGGTGGTTATTAACGGCACATATTCAGATTGGGTCACTGTCACTAGTGGGGTACCACAGGGGTCAGTATTGGGCCCTATTCTCTTCAATGTATTTATTAATGATCTTGTAGAAAGCTTGCAGAGTAAAATATCAATTTTTGCAGATGACACTAAACTGTGTAAAGTAATTAACACAGAAGAGGACAGAACACTGCTACAGATGGATCTGGATAGACTGGAGGCTTGGGAAGAGAAGTGGCAGATGAGGTTTAACACTGACAAATGTAAGGTTATGCATATGGGAAGGAATAATGCAAGTCACCAGTACATACTAAATGGTAAAATATTAGGTAACTCTGACATGGAAAAGGACCTAGGAATTTTAGTGAACAGCAAACTAAGCTGTAGAAACCAGTGTCAGACAGCTGCTGCCAAGGCCAATAAGATAATGGGTTGCATCAAAAGGGGCATAGATGCCCGTGATGAGAACATAGTCCTGCCACTTTACAAATCACTAGTCAGACCACACATTGAGTACTGTGTACAGTTCTGGGCTCCTGTGAACAAGTCAGACATAGCAGAGCTGGAGAGGGTTCAGAGGAGGGCAACTAAAGTAATAACTGGAATGGGTGGACTACAGTACCCAGAAAGATTATCAAAATTAGGCTTATTCACTTTAGAAAAAAGACGACTGAGGGGAGATCTAATAACTATGTATAAATATATCAGAGGTCAGTACAGAGATCTCTCCCATGATCTATTTATCCCCAGGACTGTGACTGTGACGAGGGGACATCCTCTGCGTCTGGAGGAAAGAAGGTTTGTACACAAACATAGAAAAGGATTCTTTACGGTAAGAGCAGTGAGACTATGGAACTCTCTGCCTGAGGAGGTGGTGATGGTAAGTTCACTAAAAGAGTTCAAGAGAGGCCTGGATGTATTTCTGGAGGGTAATAATATTACAGGTTATAGTTACTAGAGATGGGTCGTTGATCCAGGGAGTAATTCTGATTGCCTGATTGGAGTCGGGAAGGAATTTTTTTCCCTAAAGTGGGGAAAATTGGCTTCTACCTCACAGGGTTTTTTTGCCTTCCTCTGGATCAACTTGTAGGAAAAAAGGCCGAACTGGATGGACAGATGTCTTTTTTCGGCCTTATAAGCTATGTTATATGTTACTATGTTACTATGACATAGCAGCCAACAACTATTCCAGCAAAATCTGCCCTTCAAAAACCATATTGCTATCCATCCATGAACCTGGTCATGTGCCTGTACAGCAGTTTATGGCCACATGTGGGGTATTTCTGTAAACTGCAGAATCAGGGTAATTAATATTAAGACTTGTTTGGCTGTTAACCCTTGTGATTTTACAAAAAAAAAATGGATTACAATGAAAAATCTGCAAAAAGAACTGCACAATAAACTACAAAACCTATAGACAAAGCCAGTCTGCACACAAAAGTATCAATTAAGAACAATTTTATGTCACATGATTAAAGTATATAAGTATCGGAGCTGTGGTACAGAGAGCTGCATGGCAGAAACAGGTGAATATAGAATAGCAACATAGTAACAACAGTTTATAAGGCCGAAAAAAGACATCTGTCCATCCAGTTTGGCCTGTTTTCTTACAAGTTGATCCAGAGGAAGGCAAAAAAAACCCTGTGAGGTAGAAGCCAATTTTCCCCACTTTAGGGAAAAACATTCCTTCCCGACTCCAATCAGGCAATTAGAATTACTCCCTGGATCAACGACCCATCTCTAGTAACTATAACCTGTAATATTATTACCCTCCAGAAATACATCCAGGCCTCTCTTGAACTCTTTTAGTGAACTTACCATCACCACCTCCTCAGGCAGAGAGTTCCATAGTCTCACTGCTCTTACCGTAAAGAATCCTTTGCTATGTTTGTGTACAAACCTTCTTTCCTCCAGACGCAGAGGATGTCCCCTCGTCACAGTCACAGTCCTGGGGATAAATAGATCATGGGAGAGATCTCTGTACTGCCTGGATCAACGACCCATCTCTAGTAACTATAACCTGTAATTAGAGATGAGCGAATCTATTCGCCGATTCGTATAGAATCTTGGGATTTTTCAGCTGTGAAGCGAATCCGAATATTAGGTGATTCGCTTCACTTTTGTACGCATTCGCTACGTAGTGTGTCCTATAAATTATACGCTATTCTACGTATTTAGTTACTCTATACGCTGTCGCGTACGAATTCAATTCAGCGATGCAGACTTTCCCTGGTAGTTTACTCTACACGCTGTTGCGTACAAATTCAAGTCAGCGATGCAGACTCCTCCCTGGTAGTTCCGCCCCTTTCTCCAGCGCGGGAGGATGAGGAGGCAACTCAGGAAATTAAGTTGCGCATTCGTGCGCCTCATCCCTTTTTCCCCCTTTTCAGGTTATTTGGGGAGCCCCTTGAAAGAGGGTTTTTTAAGGAACCTTTGCTGCTTTTTTTTTTACCCATTTGGATTACAATTTTACCTATGTGGATTACAAATTGCGACTGAGTTTGGGACTCTGCTCCAGTTCTATGACAAGCGTCAGAAGAAAAGAGACTTAAACACGTCCGTGAGCATACTAGGTAGGTGATATTTAAAATTTTTACATTATACCTATAATAATTTATTTGCACTTTACCATATATATGTCTCGAATATTCGCTCTGCCTCTGAGGAGTGCACGCCGCGGCCTCTCCTCGTACGTGCCTGCGTATTACGTAATCGCTTAGACAATAGTACGCTGAGATTCGAAAGCTATTTGTACGCTCATGCATACGTCTTCTAAGAAGTTGCGTACATTTTGTAAATGAAAGTCCGTTATTAGTGAGCGAATGTTTGCTAATAGCACATAATAACGTATATTTTGTACGCAAATACAACACATCTATTCGTCGAATATACGAATTTTAGGAAACGTTCGCCGAAAATTTTTTTGAATGATTCGCTCATCTCTACCTGTAATATTATTACACTCCAGAAATACATCCAGGCCCCTCTTGAACTCTTTTAGTGAACTTACCATCACCACCTCCTCAGGCAGAGAGTTCTATAGTCTTACTGCTCTTACCGTAAAGAATCCTCTTCTATGTTTGTGTACAAACCTTCTTTCCTCCAGACGCAGAGGATGTCCCCTCATCACAGTCACAGTCCTGGGGATAAATAGATCATGGGAGAGATCTCTGTACTGACCTCTGATATATTTATACATAGTTATTAGATCTCCCCTCAGTCGTCTTTTTTCTAAAGTGAATAAGCCTAATTTTGATAATCTTTCTGGGTACTGTAGTCCACCCATTCCAGTTATTACTTTAGTTGCCCTTCTCTGAACCCTTTATTTTATAGCATTTGCCAGCATGGGGTAAATTTTGAAATAACTCAGACAACCCCCTCCATTTTCAACACATTTTGATGCATCAATATTAGAGATGAGCAAGCATGCTCGTCCGAGCTTGGTGCTCGTTCGAGTATTAGGGTACTCGTAAGTGCTCGCTGCTCGGACGAGTATCTCGCCATGCTCGAGGAAATGGCATCTCCCGCATTTTGAATTTTTGGCGCCTATAAACTCAGCCAATCACAAGCCAGGAGACTCTGCGGTACACCCAGCATCACGTGGGGCCCTTACATGTCGATAGCAGGGGTTGGCTGGCCTGATCAGGTGACCCTGGAATA
>ONZH01001936.1:0-30478 GCA_900303285.1 Rhinella marina
TAGCTTTGCTTTCTCCTCATCGCTCTCTGCAACTCCCCCCTCATTACTCTGTAAGGGGCCAACACCTTCAGGTTTATACTTTTTACCATTTATATACATAAAGAACATTTTAGGGTTAGTTTTACTCTCTTTGGCGATTAATCTCTCGGTCTCTAGTTTGGCTGTTTTTATTTGTCTTTTACATAGTCTATTTTTTTCCTTGTAGTTTTTCAATACTTCCTCGCTCCCCTCCTGTTTTAGTGATTTAAATGCTTTCTGTTTGTCATTTATTGCTTTCTTTACAGCTCTATTTATCCACATTGGTTTTTTCTTGTTCCTTAACCTTTTATTCCCATAAGGTATGTACCTCTCACAATTAGATATTAGGATGTTTTTAAAAATATCCCATTTTGTTGCTGTATTTTTATTTTTGAGGACTTTGTCCCAGTTAGTTAGGCCTATGGCCTCTCTTAGTTGGCTAAATTTTGCTTTTTTGAAGTTTGGTATTTTTGTTCCTCCCTGAAGAAACGCTCTTTTGAATGACAGTTGGAAGGTTATTATATTATGGTCACTATTTCCCAGGTGTCCCCCGACCTGCACATCTGTTGTTCTGTCAGGTCTATTGGTTAATACTAAGTCCAGTATGGCCGTCCCTCTAGTCGGGTCCTGAACCAGTTGGGAAAGGTAATTGTCTTTGGTTATTTCCAAGAACCTGTTTCCTTTATATATCCTACAGTGCAGTGAAAATTTCTGTCGTGTGCTGCACACTAACCGGAGTGTACAAAATATACGTTTTTTCCTCTCAGTTATATATCCTACAGTGCAGTGAAAAATTGAGTGGTTTGTGGTACAATAGCCGCCATTTAAAGACTACGTTTTTTCTCTCATTTATATATACACTACAGTGCAGTGAACAATTCTGTCATGTGCTGTACAGTAGCGTCAGTCTAGAAAATAAGTTTTTTCTCTCAGTTATATATAGTACAGTCCAGTGAAAAACTGAGTGGTTTGCGGTACAATAGCCGCCATTTAAAGACTACGTTTTTTCTCTCAGTTATATATACACTACAGTGCAGTGAACAATTCTGTCATGTGCTGTACAGTAGCGTCAGTCTAGAAAATATGTTTTTTCTCTCAGTTATATATACTACAGTCCAGTGAAAAATTGAGTGGTTTGCGGTAAAATAGCCGCATTCTAAAGACTAAATTTTTTCTGTCAGTTATATATACTACAGTGCAGTGAACAATTCTGTCGTGTGCGGTACACTAGCCAGAGTCTAGAAAATACGTTTTTTCTCTCAGTTATATATACTACAGTCCAGTGAAAAATTGAGTGGTTTGCGGTAAAATAGCCGCAGTCTAAAGACTACGTTTTTTCTCTCAGTTATATATATACTAGAGTGCAGTGAACAATTCTGTTGTGTGCGGTACAGTAGCCAGAGTCTAGAAAATACTTTTTTCTCTCAGTTATATATACTACAGTCCAGTTAAAAATTGAGTGGTTTGCAGTAAAATAGCCGTAGTCTAAAGACTACGTTTTTTCTCTCAGTTATATATACTACAGTGCAGTGAACAATTCTGTTGTGTGCGGTACAGTAGCCAGAGTCTAGAAAATACGTTTTTTCTCTCAGTTATATATACTACAGTCCAGTGAACAATTATGTGGTGTGCGGCACAGTAGCCGCAGTCTAGTGGTGACACCAACAAGTGACCAAGTTAGTTGAGGTAGTAGGTGAGCCACCCAAAAATTTACCCTGACACAGCATGGCGGTGAACCCAGAGTGACCAAGTTAGACTGAGGTAGCAGGTGAAGCACATAAAATTTTACCCTGACACAGCATGGCGGTGACTCCCCCAATTGACCAAGTTACTTGAGATAGCAGGTGAGCCACCTAAAAAGTTACCCTGACACAGCATGGCGGTGACACCACCAATGCCTTGGTCAGACTGAGATTGCAGTCAAATGGCTGTAGGTGAGCCTCCCAAAAATTTGTTTTGGAGTGTCTGAAGTTGACCCTCCAGAAAAATTGTTTTTGAGTGTCTATAGGTAACCCTCCTGAAAAATTGTTTTTGAGTGTCTGTAGTTGACGCTCTAAAAAATTTATTGGAGAGAGGGCCTGTAGGTGGCCCTCCGTAAACATTGTTTGTAAAGAGCGCCAGTTGGCCCTCAGAAAAATTGCCTGTTGGCTCAGCGTTTGTGCGCGAAGAGAAGGATGAGGAGAGGAGAGGATACATAAAGAATCTTCATGTTGAGCTGCTTTCCCCCGGTGGAGATTTGAATTCCGGTGAAATCCAGGCTTTATTCATTTCAATAATAATCAGCCTGTCAGCGCTGTCAGTTGACAGGCGTGTACGCTTATTCAGCTGCACTGAAGATCCGCTCTGACAACACGCTAGGGCAGGCCAGCACCTCCAAGACGTACAGCGCCAGTTTAGGCCACAAATCCAGCTTTGTAACCGAGTAGTTGTATGGAGCAGAGTGATCATGCAGGACGTTGGTATGGTCAGCTAGGTACTCCCTCACCATCTTTCTGAACAGCTCCCCCCTACTCTGCCTAGACTGGGGAGGGGTGACCTAGTCTTGCTGGGGTGCCATAAAACTGGCAAAGGCCTTGGAGAGTGTTCCCCTGCCAGTGCTTGACAAGCTGCCTGCTCGCCTCCTCTCCCTCGCTAGTTGGCCCACAGAACTACGTCCTCTGCTGCTAGCGGAGTCAGATGGGAAGGATAGTTTCAGCTTGTGCACCAGGGCCTGTTGATATTGATTCACTCTCATACTCCTTTCCTCTACAGGAATGAGAGTGGAAAAGTTTTGCTTGTACCGTGGGTCCAGGAGGGTGAACACCCAGTAATCCGTGTTGGCAAAAATGCTTGTAATGCGAGGGTCACGGGAAAGGCAGCCTAACATGAAGTCAGCCATGTGTGTTGTATCAAGCAACGTATCTTCTTCCCGTATCTCCTTGACAAGCGCAAAGCCTCTGACTTCATGCTGAGCAGTGAGTTTTTCAGCAGACAAAGCAGCAGGATGGTGACGCTGATAATGGCGGCATTGCCGCTGGCCATCTGTGTTGACTCCTCAAAGTTGTTTAACACCTGACAGATATCAGACATCCACGTCCACTCCTCATTGTAGACTTGAGGAAGCTGACTAACCTGACTACCAGTTCTCGTGGTAGTTGTCATCTGGCAGTCTACAATCGCTCTGCGCTGCTGGTAAACCCTGGCTAACATGTGTAATGTGGAATTCCATCATGTGGGCACGTCGCACAACAGTCGTTGAGCTGTCAGTTATAAGCGCCGTCGCACTGCCCTGAGAGTGGCAGCATCTGTGGTTGACTTGCGGAAATGTGCACAGATGCGTCGCACCTTGGTGAGCAAATCAGACAAATTGGGGTAGGTCTTGAGGAACAGCTGAACCACAAGATTGAACACGTGGGCCAGGCAGGTTTTATATGCAGTGTTTATATGGGTTGTTGTTACTTTGGGAAATAGTATTGGTGTATAATGGCACATGTGTGAGTCTTCCGAGTTGCAGAGCCGCCACCAGGTTACTCCCGTTGTCACACACAACCATGCCTGGTTTGAGGTTCAGCGGCGCCAGCCAAAGATCGGTCTGCGCCGTGATGCCCTGTAACAGCTCTTGGGTGGTGTGCCTCTTGTCACCTAAGCTCAGCAGTTTCAGCACCGCCCGTTGGCGCTTACCCACGGGAGTGCTGCTGCGCCTTGAAGGCGCCGTGCTCACAGATGGTAATTGAGAGTAGGAGAAGGAGGAGGGGTTGGTGGAAGAGGCATAATAAGTCTGAGAAACCGTGACCGAGGTAGGCCCCGCAATCCTCGGTGTGGGCAGTACATGAGCGGCCCCAGGGTCAAACTCGGTCCCAGCCTCCACCGAGTTAACCCAATGTGCCGTCAGGGAGATATAGTGTCCCTGCCCTCCAGCACTTGTCCATGTGTCCGTGGTTAGTTGGACCTTCTCAGTAACCGCGTTGGTCAGGGCACGGATGATGTTCTCTGACACGTGCTGGTGTAGGGCTGGGACGGCACATCGGGAAAAATAGTGGCGGCTGGGGACCAAGTACCGTGGGACAGCCACCGCCATCAGGTTGCGGAAAGCCTCAGTCTCTACCAGTCTATAGCATAACATCTCCAGGCTCAGCAGTTTGGGGATTTGGACGTTTAGGGCTTGTGCATGTGGGTGGTTGGAATTGTATTTGCACTTGCGCTCCAATGTCTGATGCAAAGACAGCTGAACGCTGCCCTGGGACACATTGGTGGAGGGTGTGGAGGATCGTGGAGGTGAAGGGGTGGTTGTAGGGCGGGAGGCGCTCGTGCCGGGGTCCTGAGCGGGGGGTTGACTCACAGAGCCAGCATGTGACACGGGAAGGAGCAGTGGTGTGACCCGCAGGAGGTGAATGGCCTTGGTTCCACTGAGTCTGGTGTTTAGCACTCATATGCCTGCGCATGCTGGTAGTGGTTAGGCTTGTAGTGGTGGCTCCCCTGATTATCCTGGTGTGGCACAGGTTGCACACCACAGTCCGTCAGTCATCCTCACTTTCTTTAAAGAACCTTCAGACTTGCGAACATCTAGACCTCGGCACAGAGCTTCACTCCGTGAAACAGTCGCTGATCTACTTGCTCTGGCCCTCCTTCTCCCGCTGGCCACCCCACTGCCTCCTCCAACCTGTTCTGGTTCTGCACTTGCCTCCTCCTCAGAAGCACTTTCTTGATTAGGCTTATCAACCCAGCTCGGGTCAGTCACCTCATCATCCACCAGCTCTTCCTCCGATTCCTCACTCTTCTCCCCCCTCGGACTTACTGCCCTGACAACAACGTCACTATCTGACAACCGTGTCTCATCATTATCATCATCCGACACCTCTTGACACACTACTTGCACTAAGTCCACACTCTCATCACCCACAGACTGCGAAAGTTTGAAATTTTGGTCATCGGGATGGAGCAACTGCTCCGGTTGCTGCTGAGCAGTTGTTTGTGGCTCTGGGAAGGGTCCTGAAAAGAGTTCCTGGGAGTATGCCATATCTGAATCCATATTTTTCATGGGGGGGCAGGCTGGGGGGAAGGAGGTTGAGCTGGAGGAGCCAGAGGTCTACTCCCTTGGCTAGCGTGGGTGGACTGCGTGGAAGACTGGGTGGTGGATTAATTACTGGACTCATTATCCGCTATCCACGTCATCACCTGTTCGCACTGTTGTGGTTTCAATAGTGCTGTACCACGTGACCCTTGGACGCCCACATCCTCGACCCTTAGCCCTTGGGTTCAACATTTTGTGTATTCACTAAACTGTAGAATTAATATCTGAGGCCAAAACCGTTTTCAGTAGCCTGTAGAATTACTATCTGAGGCCAAAAACGTATTCTCTAGACTGTGGCTAGTGTACCGCACTCCACACAATTTTTTACTGGACTGTAGTATATATAATAAAATAAAAAAAACGTATTATCTAGACTGTGGCTAGTGTACCACACACCACACAATTTTTTACTGGACTGTATTAAATGTATCTGAGAGAAAAACATATTCTTTAGACTGCTGCTAGTATACCGCACAACACACAATTTTTCACTGGACTGTATTAAATGTATCTGAGAGAAAACACATATTCTCTAGACTGCGGCTAATGTACTGCAGACCACACAATTGTTCAATGGACTGTAGTATATGTATCTGAGAGAAAAAACTTATTCTCTAGACTGCGGCTAGTGTACCGCACACCACCCAATTTTTCTCTGGACTGTAGTATATACAATAAAAAAAAAAACATATTCTCTAGACTGCTGCTAATGTACCGCACACCACACAATTGTTCAATGGACTGTAGTATATGTATCTGAGAGAAAAAATGTATTCTCTAGACTGCTGCTAGTGTACCGCTCAATACACAATTTTTCACTGGACTGTATTAAATGTATCTGAGAGAAAAAAAACTTATTCTATAGACTGCTGCTAGTGTACCGCACACCACACAATTGTTCAATGGACCGCCATGTTGTGTCAGGCTAAATTTTTGGGTGGTTCAGCTGCTATCTTAGTCTAACCAAGCCACTCTGGGGTTCACCACCATGCTGTAAACTGCAATCTCAGTCTTAACAATTCATCCTGGGGTTCACCCCCATGCTGTAAACTGCAATCTCAGTCAAACTTTGTAATTTAGGGGTTCACCACCAAGGTGTGCTAGACTACAATTCACCTGCAATCTCAGTCACAGACTGTCATTCAGGGGTGCACCACCATGCTTTTTTAAACCATTTGTTTCTGAGGGTCACCTCCAGGCTCTCACCCACGATTTTTTGGAGGGTTACTGTCAGGCCCTGGCACACAAACATTGTCTTGAGGGGCACTAAAAGGCTCTGCACCCACGTGTGGAGACTAATAGGTGGGTGCAGTGTGCGTCTTAGCCCGTCTGGAATTAGGAAAGCTGGGCACTGTGCTTGGAGGTCTTTGCTTCTGCCGTGGACAGGGTGGGTGGATGGTGGGTGCGTGTTTGCCCGTCTGGGATGGGGAGAGCTGGGCACTGTGCTGGGAGAACTTTGTGTATGCTGTGGACTACTGGGTGGGTGCGTGGAGGGAGACGCTTATGCCTGCGTCCTGGGGCGGGGGATAGGACAGCAGTGCCAGCATGGGTAGTGGTGTCACCCGCAGGCGGTGATGGACCTTAGTTGCACCTAGTTGGGTGCTTTACTAACATGTGATGGGCATGTGCCTTGCCCATCTTGGTCTGGGTCAGCACAATTGTCTTGAGGGTCACCACCAGGCTGTTGCCCAGAATTTGGCGTAATGGTACGATTAGGCCGCCTCAGAGGCATCCATGCATGCTGCCCCTGCTGTTTCCTGTCCATTTCCATGGTGTTTCCATCATTTTCTGAGTTTTCCAAGTTTTCACGCATCCTTCCCTGTGCAGAGCTTTGGTCCCCTGCCAAAAATGCTTGAGTCTCCCATTGACTTCAATGGGGTTCGTTATTCGAAACGAGCACCCGAACATCGGGAAAAATTCGACTTGAATAACGAGCACCCGAGCATTTTAGTGCTCGCTCATCTCTATTCTTCACCAAAAATGTAAAATGTTATATCTTTTTGTTTGAAGCCTGAAATGTAGCAAAAGGTTGAAAAGTTCCATGGGGCCGAATACTTTGGCAAGGCACTGTATATATATATATATATATATATATATATATATATATATATATATATATATAATATAATATTATATTATATATAATATTAAATGATGGTATTAGAAATTTGGAACTCTCCAACATGGGTGAGTGCAAGCCATCAGTTCTCAGAAATGTGCAGAGTCAACTACATGGAAAGGGAGGGACAGTAGTACCATTAAGGGCTCGTTCACATCACCGTTAGGGATTCCGTTCTAACTTTCCGTTATAACATCGTTATAACGGAAAATAATGGAATCCCTAGGACGGAAATAAAAACGGACACCTTTAAGAGGCATTCCGTTTTGATCCATCATAATAGAAACCTATGGGAAAGCATAACGGATCCGTCTCGTTGCCGTTATGCTGGACGGAAAACAAAGTTCTGTCGACAGGACTTTGTTTTCCGTCCAGCATAACGGCAACCAGATGGATCCGTTATGCTTTCTAATAGGCTTCTATTATGACGGATCAAAACGGAATGCCTCTTAATGGTGTCCAATTTTGATTTCCGTCCTAGGGATTCCGTTATTTTCCGTTACAATGGAAAGTTAGAACTGAATCCCTAACGGTGATGTGAACAAGCCCTAACTTGGTCAGATGCATGTTTCAATTCTGCATCTTTGGATGAGTGCATGCATACTGTTGTCTTTTTGCAATCATTTTAGTAATCGATTGCTGTTGAAACAAGTGACGAGGAGGAGGGGTATCAGGAGCAATAGAAGTTTGAGGGAGGGTATGCGGGCCGGGGGAAGATGAAGCAAACGGCTGAAACATCAGGCTGTGACACTTAATGAGTGGCATAGATTTCCCACACCACTTTATGGTGAAGCTCCATGTATTGACACAGGGCTATCGTGCCAACAATAGCAACCTGGCTGGGCCCCACTTTCTGCCCACATATTCTGCATTCTGCCATGCTAATGTTCCCCAGCGACCTGGTGAAAAATTCTTGCACTGCCGAGTATGGCGGTTTCCCTCCACCACTGCGTGATGCCTTCTTGCCGCTGCTTTTATATACCCTTTTATAGACCCATACACTTCTAGTGTGTTCCTCACAGTTAGTCTCCAGAGTAGCAGATGGTGTACCCCTCCAGTTTTTGGATGCAGATCTCCCACTGCTTTCACCCTGCTCTCTCACAGGCAAATGTCCATCCTGCTGTCTCAAGGGCACACTGCCACCATTGTCCTCTGATGATGACGATGCACCCTTTTCACCCACATACGATTGGCTACATCATCATTTACATCTGTTTGGTCGTCACGTGTCATCCTCATTAGTCTCTTGCTCATGTCTCAGACCTCTCGCAAGATGTGCTCCCACCCGACTGTCAGTAGCTGCCCACCTAGACGATACTGCAGCAGACCTCTCCTCCAAGTCTGGGCTGGCGTGTAACTGCTGACTGTCCCCACAAAGCTCATCCTCGTTAAAAAGCGGAGCAGGGCAGGTGGTATCATTACTAGCTAGCAGTAAGAGCAGCAAAAGCAAAAGGCAGGTTTAGGACATGGGCACAGAGGCAGTTCCTGGGCCATGCCAGCTAAGCATGGTATCTGTGGAACGTACGTATTCCTGGCTGTGTGCATCTGTTGTAACTTAAGATGATGTTGAAGAGCGATTCAACCATTCCAGTAGAGCTGGATTTTTGGTCAAAACATGACTGCTGGATGACAGTGTCAGCTTTGGCCTCTTTGCTGTGGCTGCTGCTACCACTACCCTTTCTTCTGCTGCTGCTTGTGCTGGCTACAGCAACATGTTTGCCACTTCCCTGGCAACTGTCTCTTGGCCATAGTGTACACTAACTGTATCTGTAATGTAACTAAGAATGTGGCAGCAGTTCAACAAGCTAAATGGGGCGATATATTATAATGCCCTTTAATACTGAGGCACAGTAATTCTATGTATCAACTATCAGATTAATGGGGATAGTGGCAGAAGTTCAACAAGATGCACGTGGTAATATATAAGAATACCCTTTAGTACTGAGACACAGTAATTATATGTATAAACTAAAAGATTAACTAGGATTGTGGCAGCAGTTGAACAAGATGCTAACAGCGATATATTAGGCTGCCTTTTAATACTGAGGCACAGTAATTCTATGTATAAACTAACAGGTTAATGGGGATTGATGCAACAGTTCAACAAGATGCATGTTGTGATATATTAGACCGCCCTTTAATACTGAGGCACATTATTTATTTGTATAAACTAAAAGATTAACTGAGTTTGTGGCAGCAGTTCAACAAGATGCATACTGTGATGAAACTCAACCTGCACTGTCCATGCAGTCTCTTTATTCTTTCTCTACAGTCTCTAAAAACTCTCCCTACAATCTCACTTCACTGTCCCAGCACTCTCCCTGCACTTTCCCCATCCAATATTCTTCTATTAATAGCTTTCTACAACTCAACTGCAGAGGCTGCATGGTGATGAGGCTTTTATAGGGCTGTGACATCACAGGGGATGACTACCTACCGATTTTCATATTGCGTTCCTGGTCTTCTTTCTTTCACTTTGTAACACATGCAGCAGCCAATTTAGATAAAAAAGATTCATTACCATGAAGTGTGAGGAAATTCAGATTTGTGGCAAATCAAATTTTTCTTAAACTTCGGATCGATGCTTTCATTCGCTCAACGCTACTTGTTTCCATGGAAATTCCAGAAATAGCAGACAGCTGTACTCAGTACTCAGTTATCTCCAGAACTTCCATAGAAATTAATGGAACGGCCACACACATGTGCAACCAGTGGCTCTGTTCTTTTTTGGGGGGCTGCAGGGGGTACAAGGCCTTTGTTCTCGTGATCAGTGAGGGTCCCAGCAGTAAGACCTCCACAAATCTAATAGTTATCCCTATTCTGTAGATAGGGGATAACTTAATCTAACTGTAATACCCCTTTAATAGTTGTATAGGAGCCACTTGTGCAAGAAACGAGAAAAAGGCTCACTCCATGGTTTAGAGATAGCATAGAACCACACATGGCTGTGTCGCAGAGGGATCATAAGACGAATCAGTTCTGTATTTCATATACTACCTAGCCTGAAAGGAAGGGTCACCTGACCACTCAACTCTCAATCATGGACTTAGCTAATGACTTGTCTCTCACCATGTCAGCATCGTTGCTTGACATCCGATTGCTTACATTCATATCATGCCTACTAGATGCCAGCACACTCCATACCCAGAGTTTCATAATAAACTGATTTTTATGCTGTTATCTTGTTATGTATTTATTTATGTGATCTTGAAGTTTACATGCACTGTTACAGCACTGTTTATACTTATACTGTTCTTAGGACAGTATCATGTATTGGGCATATATTGCCCCCATGACTTTAGACATTTTATATTTCAAGTGGGTTGGCCACTTGGTCACTACTGTACCTTTTACATGTGTTTTTTTTTTTTTTTCTTTTTTAGTATATAAAGTCCAGACATTTTAATTGTGACATAGGCTGATAAAGTGGTGAGTCGTAAGCTCTTAGGCTACTTTCACACTTGCGTTGGTGATTCTATGATTCTGTAAGAGCTGCTATCCGTTTATGCCAATATCGAGTTAATCAACTCATAGACATACAACCGCTCAGCATCCTTACTTTGGAACTAGTAGAGCTTCTAGGGACTGGCTCACTGAATGCTGCATAGTCAGCCACTTAAGAGTCAGTATAAGAAATATACACCAGTGATGAGGAGTAGAGATGAGCGAATCTATTCGCCCATTCGTAGATTCTTATCAAATCCTCCATTTTTCCTACTCCGAAGCGAATCCGGATTTATTCCGATTCGTTTCGTATTATTCGTAATGTTCTTAAAATTTTGAATGCTAACGCTACATACGCTACGTACACTAGAAGCGGCCCCCAGAAGCTGGAAAATGACAATACGCCCCCTCAAGAACGGGAAAGTGAAGATACGCCCCCCTCAGAAGCGGGAGAAACCAGCCTGGCCCACCGGGAACTAACTATTTGCACATATAGGGAGTGAAGACTCCTCCCTCATTACTCTGCCCTCCTCTCCAGTTCAAGCCAGCGGTGAACAATATACCACAGCATGGCGAAGCAACTGCGACCAATGTGGGGAGAGATGGTGTTTGGTAGCGAGTTACATGAACCACCATCCAGTTCAGAGGACATTAGAGTGTCACAATTGGCCAAGAGAATCCCACCGGGTCCTGACTCGATGTTTGCGGTGCCGGCTGGTGCAGCGGAGGCGGCTGGAGTGTCCATTCTGTGGCCCAGGAGGAGAACAACAACAACACCTTCCATGAGGCAGAATCCCATCATGCCTGCATCAGTGACAGCCCACGCCCAGACCCTATGGGACTACAAGAATGTGGTGGAGGACTGGGTCATCCAAGTACTGGGCCATCCAAGGCTGGGAGACTCTACACTGAAGTGGTGTAAGGGAACTGTCCTATGGTTTTCAGTGGAATGAGGCTGTGGCTTCCTTGCGGACGACGAGGACGGCAAGGAGTACTTTGTGGGCCGCAGGTTAGTGAAACGGTCGTACCTGCCCCAACCCCGTCACAGCTTATACGTGGGGGATCAGCTGGAATATACCCCCATGGCATCCCTGAAAGGCCCCTTTGCTACCGGGGTTACCTTATTATATAAGCCCCTGGTACCTGCATCAGCAGCACCAGAAGTTTGGCCGGAGGAACCACCAGGTGAAGGATGCGTGCGCTGCCTACAGGAGTCACCAGATGGCACCCTCCATTTAAGAGAGAAGCCACAGCCGAAGCCTCTGATCCCTGGATTGCCACCACCACCACCATCACAGTCCTTTCAGCTGGGTCAGCTGACGGCATAATCGTTTACTTTCCAGTCCACGGTGATCCAGTACCAACTACCCTGGAAAATGAAGTCAGCAGCAGCCAGGGGAGCTGGCGGTTCTTCTCTGGGTACAACCTTGCCTGAACCGCTGCAGCCAGAAGTCCTTATCCATGCTGTCCGGCCGGAGTATCCGGAAAAGTGAAGGCATAAGTGGCTGCAGCGCTCACCAGTGTGACCACCACCCGGACCCGGTCAAGTCCGACTTCTGGCAGAAGAGAGCAGTGGAGCTCAACCACAGCAGCCAGCTTAGCCTACAGGAGGCAGGAGCGTCCTCTGATGTCATTCAGTAGCAGTTCCAGCGATGAGGACTTCAGGTCCCTCATCTGAGGAACCCTTCTACTGGCTGATTTAAAGAACACCTCTGGAGGACCTATGGGAGCCACAGTATGGACTGTACCTGATGGGTGAGAGCTAGTTGGCACTTGTTTTTAGTTTATATTGTTTTTATTGCCCCCTATTTGACTCTCAAGCAGATGGACATGGCTTTTCAGGAGCCCCCCCCCCCCCCATTCTGCAGAAAATTCCAAGTTGCACTTAAGCGCGCCTATTTCCACCCCCCCCCCTTCTCAGGTTATTTGGGAGCCCGCTTTGCAAAAAGGGTTCTCTATTTGCTGCTATTTTATATTATCCATGTGGATTACACGTTACCTGTTTGAATTACAAAATTACCTCAAGTGGATTACAATTGAATTTTGGACTGTGTTCCAGTGTTTTATGCCAAGCAGGCATGAGGAGAGACTCAAACGTATATATGAGCCTATTATACTTGCAAATGTGAAATTGATTGCACTAAAATGTTTGCATAATTATGTCTTTGCTGTATTTTAGCAATAATGTTTTTACAGGTTCAGCAACGTTCAAGCACTTTAGCCAATTGTGTGTATTTTTTTCAGGTACTGCAAGATCTCCTATTATGCACTTATTGTATGGTGTTTTTAGTAAATTATGCACTTAGCCGGATAGCTAACAGTGAGCACCTTACTTTTCTACCTCATATGGACTGCCTCTGCTGAGGACTGTACGCCGCGGCCTAGCCTCATGCGTGTGTGCGAATGACGCAATCAAGAGTCAATAGTACGCTAAGGATTCGTACGCACTTTTTACTCTAATGCTTACGCATTCAGTTCAGTAGCGTACTCTTAACGACACTTAGACTGTATGTTCGTAATTTGTGCCGTAATGTTCGCAAAACAACGATTATTTTTTAACGCAAATTAGACCGAATAAATTCGTATTAAGAACGAATCTTGTCATGCATTCGTCGATTATTCGCCGAAGCGAATTTTTGATGATTCGCTGATCTCTAATGATGAGGTGTGGATAAAGTTGAGATGTAAAATTACCTCAGCCTCCATGATGGGTCATTTATGATAGTTTTACATTTTGACTCTGTTGGAGAGGTTAGCTCACTTACACCTATGTGCTGAGGGGTAACTGCTATACAGCTTACTCAATTACTGGCCTTGGAGTCATGGAGTCATAAGAATAACAGTCATGTGGTATATATCTAGTTACAGGAAATAAAAGGGAGCAGAAGGCCTGAACAATGTAAGAAACAAAGCAAGGAACATATATAAATATCAAATGATGGCTGATATTTCATTTTCAAATGGACTGGTCCTTTAACGGTGAATTTTATGGTGACAGACATGTTTCCTTATAGGCTTATGTCAATGTATAGAAATATAATTTTGAATGTTGATACAGTTTTTTTGCCACTTTGTTTCAGAAGAATGTTTTCTTTTTAGGGCAGATTTATCATTCTTTGGATAAATGGGGGAAACATTTCTAAAGTATACCCATACCCCTTTGTCTACAGCCACATGCTCTCCCATCCCTAGGATAAATTTGACTGATATATGTCTTATTTCAACAATACTCTCTATGTGAATAGGTAAACTGAAAATAATTTATTTGAATTTGTGATGTCTTATTGAATCGGTGGTCATGTTCATTACCTAAATATTACTTAATGTTATTACAAGTAGAGATACCTCTTTTGGACCAAGTGTAGCTTTGGAGTAGTGGTGCAGCAGTAGGTTCACCAAATAAACAAAGATGCCCACTGGAACCTAAAATTACCCAATTTTGGCAGTGTCACAATAATCAGAGAACAAAACGCAGAAGAGAGAGAGGAGACTCCCTTATTCAGGAGCACATAGCATAGTGGGCAATAATTCCAACAACACACATAGTCTTGACCACAATATACAATATTTATGTCTTCTAACAGTTCATATTTTGTACAAGTCGATCATATTCTATTGTGCAAGTACTATAAAATTACATCAAAATATTGGTCTATTTTAGATTACTTCAGTTTTAAAATACATTTACATTCCCCTTTTAGACTACATGTGTACTAAGCATAGATTTTCATGCAGAAAATCTGCAGTATAATTAACTACAAGCTTACTAAATTTTCAAACTCTCATGTACATGGTGCAGAAAGGTTCCTCAGAGAAATTGAGCCTAAACATGTCATGTGCAACTTTTTTCACAGAATCCACCCTCTGCAATGGAAACAGTGAGATCTTTGGCCAATCTGCAAGTCAAGGAGAGCTCACATCACTGTTATTGTTTCATTCTTCTGATCCTGTAAAGAATCGGATCCTGTGCATCAGTTATGCACATTTGACATCTGTTTGAGCCATTTCTGTATGAGATCCGTTTTTTTCAGATGGAAAAAAGTACTGCATGCAGTACTTTTTTTTTTTATATAGGATGACTACTTTAGTAGCATTAGAGGCAGAGCTTACCAAGAGCTCATTTGCATCCCTTTTTTCCCATATTTGATATGAAGCACTTCTATAGTTGAATTAAAATAGCCTTAGGAATATATAGTATATGAATACCAAGCTTTCCATAATAACCTAGAATACCAGAAAAATGGGTGCTCATTAGTGATGATCGAGCACCCCGATGTTTGGTCCATAGGGAAACGTCAGAAAATGGTGGAAACACCACAGAACTGGTTAGGGAACAGCATGGGGAGGATGTCTGGATGCATCTTGGACACCGAAGTCGCTGCTATTAACGATGATGGCCGACTATGATGCCACTTTTACGGAATGACAAAAATACCCCTCAAAAACCAAAGATAACATCGATTTTACAGGAAATATTGTTAGGAAACATAGATTTACTTGTAAGTTAAGCGCAAGTGCTGCCAAAAATTACACGGATGAGGCACTCCCATACAACTGGTATATCATATAAAGGAGGGCCTCATTCACATAGTGGTATAATTGTGGGACTCAGACACTCATAAAGCCTATGCACTAAGGGAAAGGGCTGCCAAAAATTACAAGGATCAGGCACTCCAATACACCCTTTATTACACATAAAGTAGGGCATCAGACACACCCAGGATAATTTATCATTGATGGCCTGCTGCTGACACTCAAAAACAATAGGGTTGACATTCTGCTGCTGCGCAGACCACCCAAAAAATGTAAGAGTGACACTCTACTGCCGAGCTGACCGTCCAAAAAATTTAATGGACACATGCTGCTGCCACCACACCGCTCAGAGTCGCCAACTGTTTCTTTTTTCGCTATCTGCCGCGGGAAGCCAGGGCCCCCCCAGCGGCATGTGCTGCGTCGGCCATTCCACTCTCACTCTCCGTGGTAATTCCATGTCCTATTGCGTTTATCTATGTTGCTGCACTTAAAAAGCTCGAAGTCCCAGGGGCCAGAATCGTTTACTTAAAAAATTCGAGTGTTCAAACCAAGCTGGGTAGACTGAATACTTGAGCTCTGAATAATGGAATCGGATTCCATGCTGCTGCCATCGTACTTTCAAACTCCTACATACACTTGATCCGGGCAATCAGTACATACTCTAATAATATTATACGTGGAGACGTACCAACAATACTACACAACCACCGACAACTCAATATGAATATTCTCCACACGCAAATATTAATATAAATACTTTATTAATTGTGCATTGAACAAAAAAATGATAAAAACATATTAAATCAAGTGGCAGAGGGCACCACAGGTTGAGGGACAAAAAAGGGGGATGTGGCGGGAGTCATCCAACCAGCGCATGGCACACACAAGCTACTGCGTACATAATGAAAAATATGAATTGGTGCTAAAACTACCAACACTATCCAAACATGTGTACCTGGCCAAAAACATGGCTCGTAAGGTTGGTAGTTAGGTAGCAAACCATACCGGAAAACAATAAAGACATGTGCGAATGTGTACCTGTGCCTGTAAGACGAGTCCCGCCGCGTCCACCACCCAATGCCGTTTCGCCTCTAAGGCTTCATCTGGGGAATAAGTCCCTCAACCTGTGGTACCACCCGGAAACTTGATTTAATATGTTTTTATCATTTTTTTATTCAATGCACAATTAATAAAGTATTTATATTGATATTGGCGTGTGGAGAATATTCATATTGAGTTGTCGGTGGTTGTGCCACCATACATTATCAAACTGTCCCAAATTTAAGTTTGACACTGCCAAGCTGACTGTAAAAAAAAATTAAGGGACACATGCTGCTGCCACCGCACTTTATCAAACTGTTCCAAATTTAAGGGTGACAAGCTGATGCCAAGCTGACCGTCCAAAAGAATGATATTCTTCATGTGACATTCCGCTGCTTAGCAGACCGTTAAAAATTTTCAAGTGTGACACGCTAATGCCGAGCTGACCGTCCAAAAGAACGATATTCTTGATGTGACATTCCGCTGCATAGCAGACCATTAAAAATTTTCAAGTGTGACATGCTAATGTCGAGCTGACCGTCCAAAAGGATGATATTCTTCATGTGACATTCCGCTGCATAGCAGACCGTTAAAAATTTTCAAGTGTGACACGCTAATGTCGAGCTGACCGTCCAAAAGAATGATATTCTTCATGTGACATTCCGCTGCATAGCAGACCGTTAAAATTTTTCAAGTGTGACACGCTAATGTCGAGTTGCCCGTCCAAAAGAATGATATTCTTGATGTGACATTCCGCTGCAGGGCAGACTGTTAAAAATATTTAAATTTGACACACTAATGTCGAGCTGACCGTCAAAAAAATGATATTCTTGATGTGACATTCCGCTGCAGGGCAGACTGTTAAAAATATTTAAATTTGACATGCTATTGTCGAGCTGACCGTCAAAAAGAATGATATTCTTGATGTGACATTCCGCTGCATAGCAGACCATTAAAAATTTTCAAGTGTGACACGCTAATGTCGAGCTGACTGGCCAAAAGAATGATATTCTTGATGTGACATTCTACAGAAGAGCAGACTGATAAAAGTATTTAAGTGTGACGCGCTAATGCCAAGCTGACCGCCGAAAACATTATATTCTTCATGTGACATTCTGCAGAAGAGCAGACTGTTAAAAGCATTTAAGTGTGACACGCTAATGCCAAGCTGACATTATGGTTGAGGGCCTGCTGATGAGCTGTCAGGCCCAAAAATTATGTTGCATGCCCAGCTGGTGGGCTGAGTGGCTAACAAATTTGGGTGCAGGCCCAGCTGGTGGACTTCGAGGGCAGCCTAATAAGCTGTTTCATATGATGGAGGAAGAGGAGGAAGAGGACGAGAAGAGGAAGGGGTACATAATAATACAGTGTATTCAGTACACCCTAAAAGCCAGATTTAAGGTTCCTTCATGTTAAGCCACTTTCCTCTGGTGGAGTACAGAAGTCAGGGGCAATCCAGGCCTTATTAATTTTGATAAGCGTCAACCTTTCAGCATTGTCAGTTGACAGGCGGATGCGCTTATCAGTAATTAAGCCCCCAGCGGCACTAAATACCCGCTCAGACAAAACGCTGGCGGAAGGGCAGGGCAGCACCTCCAAGGCATAGAGCGCCAGTTCGTTCCACGTGTCCAGCTTAGACACCCAATGAAAAAAACAGTGTGGGATCTCTTCTTTGCCCAGACTCTGCATGGTGGGAGGAAGGAGGATCAGAGTGAGGATGCGGTTGCCCAGACTCTTGGCTACTGAGACTGGACTTTGTGGAAGAGGGGGTGGTGCTGAACTGACTGGAAGCATTATCAGCTGAAATCCAACCGACTACCTGCTCGCACTGTTGTGGCGACAAGAGTTGCGTCTTGCGCCGCCCTGCAAACTATGACATGAAACTAGGAGTTTTGGATGACTTTGCTTCTTGGGCTCTGCCAGCAGGCACAGTTTCACCGCGCCCAGAGCCATGGCCATGGCGTTCACCATCAGCAGCACGCCCATTTCCCCGTCCCTTAGTGCTTGCCTTGCGCATATTGTATAGTATATATGCAACTTGGTCACAACTACAGTACTGCAGATTTTTATTAACTGTATGATCAGAAAAATTTAAAAGAATGTCCAATATTCTGAATGCGCTAACGTTATAGAGCAGCAGCAAATGAGGAACTGCGGCCTAAATTAACGGTATTAAATACGGAGATCAGCTACAAAGACTTTTGAACGGTTGTAATACGCTGTGCACCTAGCGTTACTGACAGGGTACACCTTTTTTTTTTTTTGACACCCACAAAAATAAAAAAGACTTATTTCACAATGGACTTTGGTCTTTTTTGAACAGCGACAATCGTTCTACCTACCCAAATACTATCCCTATTGTTTAATTCCCTCCTTGGGAAAATTGAACCGCAGCAGCAAATGAGCAACTGCAGCCTAAATTAACGGTATTAAATACGGAGATCAGCTACAAAGACTTTTGAACGGTTGTAATACGCTGTGCACCTAGCGTTACTGACAAGGCACACCTGGTATTTTTTTACACCCACAAAAATAAAAAAAGATGTATTTCACAATGGACTTTGGTCTTTTTTGAACAGTGACAATCGTTCTACTTACCCAAATACTATCCCTATTGGTTAATTCCCTCCTTGGGAAAATTGAACCGCAGCAGCAAATGAGCAACTGCGGCCTAAATTAACGGTATTAAATATGGAGGTCAGATACAGAGACTTTTGAACGGTTGTAATACGCTGTGCACTTAGCTTTACTGACAGGGCACACCTGGGTTTTTTTTGACACCCACAAAAAGAAAAAAAAACGTATTTCACAATGGACTTTGGTCTTTTTTGAACATCAACAATCTTTCTACCTACCCAAATACTATCCCTATTGTTTAATTCCCTCCTTGGGAAAATTGAACTGCAGCAGCAAATGAGGAACTGCGGCCTAAATTAACGTTATTAAATACGGAGGTCAGGTACAGAGACTTTTGAACGGTTGTAATACGCTGTGCACCTAGCGTTACTGACAGGGCACACCTGTTTTTTTTTTTTTTTAACACCCACAAAAATAAAAATAAAAACGTATTACCCGATGGACGTTTGAACAATGATAGTAACCATGCCTATAGAAATTCTATCAATACGCAAATGTTATACAGCAAGATGCAAAAGAATTACTGCGGGCTTAACAGCAGAAATTATAGCAAAGTATGTCAGGTATATAGTATACAGAGAGTGTCCTACAGCATGCAGCAGCACATGTGCCATTAATGGCAGGCCACCTAGTGCTATTTTCACCACCTTTAAAGTCCTCAAATATCAGTAAATAAAGGTTTGTGACAGATATATTAGCCCTTACAAGGGCTTTTGGGTCTTTTTTGAGCGATTTCTATCCCTGCCTAGCGTGCTTCTCTCCCTACAGTTTATGTCCCTCCTTGCTGCAGCAGCACTTGTGGCGTTAATGGCAGGCCACCTAGCACTATTTTCAACACCTTCAAAGTACTAAAATATTAAAAATAATAAATTTGTGCCCGTTATAATAGCCCTTAAAAGGGCTTTTGGGTCTTTTTGGAGCGATTTCTATCCCTGCCTAGCGTGCTTCTCTCCCTACACTCTCTGTCCCTCCTTGCTGCACCTTTCCCTGTCTAATACTCGCCAGGTCACATGTCACCGGGTGCTTTATAGCACCCGATGACGCGTTCCCGGCCAGCCAGTCAGTGTACACTGAATGCCATACCTCCATGCACGCTAATTGGCTAATTAGCGTGCGGGGAGTGGACTCTAACATGGCGCTCGAGCACACACGGTATTCGGCTGAATACCGCATGTACCCGAGCACCGCCATATTCGGCCGAATAGCTCATAGATGACGTACATAAACATTTTATTATATCAATTACTATTCTTAATAGGCTAAATTGCACTTTCCCTAACATAGCTCATTGAACGTTGTGTATGGTTCATGACTAACTTTCAAGGCTGAATGATTTTCAGTTCAGAGTTTAGGTTCAAAAACAGAGTTTAGGTTCAAAGATTTAACAGTGCATGCGGAAAAATACATCTCTATTCATGCAAAGAAAGCACAGAACTGGCATTATGGACACTTAACAGGCTTTTTGCAGAATAAAACATCTAGTATGAGTCTGTTCTGATGCAACAGTATCATAATTGCAATGCAATAATCTATTATTTTAATTTTTATGTCTGATTTCCTTGTTTTTCACTAAATAACCTCACAGTACAGGAATGCATTGCAAGTTAGCAGCCCATGAGTTAAGATCATGGGCTAAATGCTCTTATTTATTTTGCTGTATCTGCAGAAAACACTCAATAGAGGATTCTAAAAATGAGTTTTTGACCTCAACACATTTCCAGCTAACTGAGCCTAAATCAATTTCTTTCCCAGTGCCTGGCCTCCCATTTCTGTTTTGGGAGCACAAAATTTGATTTCACCTTTAGGCACGCACATAGAAATCACAGCAAGCAAAAAAAAAAAAAAAAAAAAGAAGACTTCCAAATGACTGCATTTCCAGAATTGTGTTGTTTATAACCTTGTGAGGGGCAGATGGCCTGTAATCCTCTAGTAATAGTATGACATTGAAAATGTGCTATTATCACCCAAGTGCTTTATATGTAAAAGATTTGAAGCTGCTTTAAAACATTGAACTTGACTAATTGTCAGACAATTACCTGAGCCTGGCTCTGAGCCACAGTAATACAATGTCTATAAAAGAAAATTATTCTTCCATAAGGACCACTACCCATTTACTGTCTAGCTAAGTAGTTGCATCTCCAGTCAGGGGGGCGCTTTGAAAGCATCGTTTGGCCATCTATTATTTATGTAATTTATGTCTAGCATTAATTGAATTCCTGTTGGTAGGATACAAGTGACAAGTGTGGTAATGAGGAGGGCATTTTATTAAACGCTGTTCCCGTTATTTGCATGCTTATTAGTCTAAGCCAGTTATTCTTAACATTACAATCAAACCTACTGGCCAGTATTTAGTGATCCAGAAGGCTAGTATTCTAGCAAACAACAATGTATTCCAAATATACTTTCTTTATGGACAAAGCCTAGCTATGACTGCCAATGACTGGGTGCCACGGCAAGTCTTTTGAAGTCTGTATGAAGTCATGGTTACTTTTTCCAGTAAGCTGTGTGCAACCATGACCATGCATCTTTATTACTCCTCCAGGTCTGGGAAATATGTGCCTATTCAAATTTTATGGCTCGCAATTGTAGATTGCTCATTAAAGGGGTTGACCACTTTCTGGCTACCTGTGAATGTCTATGTAAGATCACAATTGCTAATATAGCCATTGTTGATATTCTGTGCCATCTGTTATATTTCGTAAGCCATGTCCCTTTGTTAGGTAAATATTCTGTGCTATCAATTCAGAGGTCCTGTCCATAAGATGGTCGCTGATAGAAGGTCATCTGACCAGGCAAATCAAATCCATATAATGTTTTCTCTTTTCAAACACACTGCACCTGCACTATACTTCCAACTTTTCAAGAGCAGATGGCAGGGACTGTGTATTTGAACAAAGGAGACATCAAATGAAGGTGATTTGACTGATCATATAACCCTCCATCAACAGCCATTTTATGGACAGGATCTCAGTGTGGACAACACAAAAGACATGACAAACAAGGGGCTTACCTTATAAAATATAGAAAATGGCACAGAATGGCATAGGTCGACAATAACAAGAATGTGGCCAACTACTTTAAGAAACAGCTGTGCAGCTCTATGATCAGTGCAGGACATAGTCAGGGGCAGATTGGCCATAGACCTTACCTGGATATTTCCCAGTAGGCTGATGCCCAGGGGGCCACCTGAGCCCTTCTAACGGCCGCCCAGTGGAAGTTTTTGGTGATGTATTTTGTGCTGCTGGTGGCAGTATTTTGTCATGGACTGTGGTATCTGTTGGGGTGGTATAATGTGCCACAAAGAAAACAAACAACTTCTGTGTTACTCTCTCTGACTGCGGAGCCTACCAATATTGAGTTGACCCCACACACTAGCCAGGTATGAAATATTACCTTTTTTTTTTTACCTCATATCAGTGTTTCTGTACATTCTAGTCAGATACCCTCTACTCAAACAAATGAAATTAAAGCACTTCTACTGCAAGGGGCAGAAATGGACAGGTTAGGGAACAATATATAGGTCCCTTGCTCTCCTCTTGCACAGATAATTGTTTAAGTGATCAACAACACGATTGCATTTAGCGATTTAAAGCCAAAACCGGACCAAAATTTTCATGCAAGTATTGTCATGTACAAATTAATTTACATGAAATCATTTACTTGCGTAACTGAAGATTATTCACTGTATCTAGATAGCAATTATTTACATAAAACATGCCTATTTTTCATTGTTCACATTGTAAGATCACACAATGTACCTTTACATTACCACAATGAAATAGTGACAAATAATAATTTATTTGTTTGCATAACTGTTTTTATAAGCATTGCACAAGCATTTTCAGTACAACCATTCAGTGGCTCCCTACATTTATATTGCACAGATATCATTAGCATTCAAATTGTAATGATTATCGGCTTTTCTAACTCTTCCTAAATCTCTTTTCCCCTTTTGTCTCTCCAATAATTCAGCAGTAATTGTGAGCTATGAAATTCAGTAGCTCAATCTTTTACATGCAATATAATATAATAATAGTATGCTGCTTATTGTGGAAAGGCAGAGGGTCCCAATTGGGCTAATGTGCAATTGCACAGGTTGTTCATTTGGTATGTTCACACCTACACTGTGTTGCATGAGGACAGTACAAATATCTCAGAGTCTTGATGGGCACCCCTTGTCCACATTACTTAGCTTGGGGAACCTAGACCCTTTAACATCAGGTTTAACCACCTCTTTCTTCTTAACCTCCTCTTTCTCTAAGGTTGTTATTATTACCCCTCTTTAGTAATGGCAAGCACCAAATATGTTGACATTAACTTTTTTTTTCTAGCATAGGCCATGTGGAAGTAGGCAGTACCTCATTCACTACCATATATCACCAAGGTTATCATCACAAATTTAGACAACCAAAATTTAAGTTGGATTTTCCCCAATGTTCGGGCCAATTATCGGGAACACTTGTTTCCAATAATCTTCACCGAATAGAAGAGTAAAACACTTTTACATTGGGCAATAAGTCCTTCCCGAAAATTGGCTACTCCTCACAGCATCTAAATGTAACTTTAGTCCTTCCATTAGCACAGGAATCCTATGGGTTGACATGCTTTTTCTGAACATTGTATCCAATATGTATTTTCTATTTCTCTGGCTGCTGTATGATACTCTGTGTCTTACTGCGATATGACTAGCATTTTGGACATTGTATAGCAATATTTATCTGGTGCTGTTTTGTTTCACCCAGCTTAGATGGGTATATGTATGTGCTCTAATTCCTAAGTCCCTCGGTCACATGCTACAGAAGCTAAGATTGTAAATTATTCAAGGTGCCAAGATGAAAACACTGGAGTGGTTGGGTTAAAGGGTTATTTCAGGTGTGTAAAGACGATCTTAGAACCTCCTGAAAACTACTTTGTAGTGGCTAAAGATAACTTGTGGCATTCATTTAGCTTACAATATTAGGCAACATTTGGACCAGTACAGCTGCCTAGTCAAGTAGCACTTGATTTTATAACTATTTTCTTGCCTGTTATTTAACTAGCACACTCAGACGCAGTCCCCAGCTCATCATCTATTTTCCCCATCATACACCATGGACAATTTCAAGCCAGTTAATTGTTATAATTTTGGAGTGTGTGAGGGAACTAGAGTACTCACAGGAAGCCTACAGATGTTCTAGTCTTGTGAGTTTAGTCTTTATAGTTTTGATCAGGTGATAACCAGTATGTCAGCACAACCTAACAGATTGTGCTGAGAAGTACAATAGCAGCTGTTATAGTAAAGGCTCTTTTACATGGACAGAGAGAGCAGTTATGATGAGCAGAAATTAACAATTCTAGAATGATCAATCACTACCTGCTTGTTAGCTGCATTTATATGCAGTATTGTTTGGGGCTATGTGGGCCTGATAATTGTTAATACAATTGTACATCCCTATACAGTTTAATCACAAGGTGATGTGCTGCTGACGAATGTTAGTTTATGCGATCGCCTGATGTACAAGTATTTGCTTATTTGTAACGTGATTGGTGGCACATTCACACAGGGCAGTTATCAGGAATGAACATTTATATAATAACTGTCCCGATCCTCAACTAATATAAATAGGCCTTTAGTATTTAGTTTTTTAGTTTAGTATAGTCCATGTAGGTTCCATTGATCTATTTAGTATATTTTGTCTACAACCAGTGTTAGACTAGGGTTCCTGGAACCCATCAGAGGAAATTATTCTCAAGCGTAACATCTATACTGTCAATAATGTTTAACAGGTTTTGAATCAAAGACATACACTCTAATGGCAAGTGACTGGCTCTAAAGGCAGCCACAATGTTTTTTTTCTCCTAGAGATTTTGTGCCCATTATGGGTCCTCTGGTGGGTCAGTCCGACCCTTCCTGCAACCAATGAATATTAAACTATATGAGCACAAGCAGAGACAACCAACTTTAGGAAGGAGTGTTTCGAGGTTTTTGCCCCACATTTGTGTAGAGCAGGGTACTGGTTGGTTGGATGGACGAAATGCTTTAGATGCAGGTCAGAGGGACACTGTTTCTCATGACTTATGTGAGCTAATTTAAATACTCTTTCCCTATAGAGCTTTACCTTCATACACCATTGTGTCTCTTTAGTGAAACAATACTTTTCCAAATAACATTTAAGGACATTATGAAATCTTGCATCACACCTTGTAAATCACATGAAATAGAGCTGTTGAGCTCCATAATTAAAATTTTATTATTATGCTGGTGTGATCCACACACATTTAAGTTCCAACAATACAGCAGTTCATACATCATTGCTCTTGTTTTTAAGGATATGTATTATAAACAGTTAGCATCTTACCACTATCCAGGCACGTTTTGTATTTCCCTAGTTGCTCAGATTAGGCACTATTCTAAAATCCATACACTTCTTTTGACAAAAGTGTAATATCCATGCCTGTGTTCCAAAAAATGCTTTCCTTTTGACTGAAGGAAATTTAGGATGGAAGAGAGAAAACACAGACCAGCACATCAATCCACTGTACAATATGAAGTCTCAATCATTGCCCTCAAACCTAGTATAGCATGACTTCCTTAAAGAATGATATATATCATTTACTGATGCCTTAGCTTCGCTGGACCTATCACATACATATTTTAAAAAGAATGGTACACTGCAGAATTGTAAATATAAGGAAAATAAGATATCCTATGCAAGGATTGTTACTAAGACTTGGAAAAGTCCATAGAGCAAATAAGCCAGTTGAAACTCTGGATCCATGAGCAACATTACAGAAACAATTAGAAATTGAAGTAAGGCACTTGAGTAATTTAAACTTATTAAATATAATCAATATGTAAGTAAAAACACAATTGCTGTGGTTTGACCAAACTGTCAACAAAGTATTTTAGAGGTTGGTCATCACATTAGATCTGATACAGATGAAAATTTATTGGAAGAAAATTATCATGAAGGGAGTATTTGAAGTCGGTCTCGCTTTGGTTCTGTGTATCAAATGTTGCACTTTGATAAATTTGGAAAATGTTTTTGAATGTAGAATCCTTCTACATTGTAAAATATGTAACAGGTTAAATGACTGCTTATGAAATTTCTTGCAATTGAAAGATATTGTAAGATTAGTAAGTGATGCCCATTGGAAGCAGATACTGTTTCATCACCAGTTCCCATATTAATGTGCTTTTTCTGTAGGGATGTAAAAGGTTTTCTAGGACAGAAAAGAATATTGTTTTTTTTCTAACAGAAACAGTGCGGTGCTTGGTTTAGCAGCTCATCCTCACTGATGTGGTGCACTAAAAAACAGTTGTGGTGCAGTTTTGTGAAGAAAGCAGCTATGTCTTCCCAATCAGAGGAAACCCCTTTCAGTTGGCACAACCAAGTGATGTCACATCATTACGATCTACCATTGCATCATTAGATGTTAATAATCATTTTAGTTGGACAAATACACTAGAACGTCCTATGGATATCAAAGAATATCAGGAGATTTAGAAAAGTGAATTTATTGAAATTCTTTTTCTGTCAAATTAGTCGAACCTTTCAAATAATTTGATTCAGGTCTGAATTGATTCTACCTAGAGAAAAGCAAATCTATTTGCCGCTTTGTAGATTCTATACAAATCTTGGAAATTTTCAGCTGCAAAGCGAATCTCAAAAAATCCAGATTCCCTTCGCAGTGAAAAATATCATAGATTCGTATCGAATCTACGAAGCTAGTTAGATTAGAAAATGTTCTTAAAGCTTTCTACGCATTCGTTACGTACTTGTCCGATAAATTGTACGCTAATGTTACGTATAAGTTACTTTATACGCTGATGCGTACCAATTCACTTAATTAGTGTACTTTTACGGTTCATTATTCATGCGGCATAAAGCCCGGGAAGAAAGCGGTCACCTGACCTAGTGGGAAGGGCTTTCTCTAATTGGCTCAGGCTCGGTAAGCCAGTGGCGCATCAGTTGTGCTGCGACTGCTGAGATGAGCAGAAGCACTGTCTGTGAAGTTCTGAGAGACAGAGAACTGTTTTGTTAAAATTGGGGTGTAATTGTTCTGGGAATCTATATTGCACATATCAGGAATACTGCAGGGGCAGTGCAGGGCCAGTGCAGGGCTAGTAATTAATCAGGCAGGGAGAGAGACAGGGAGAGAGATAGGGAGAGAGACAGGGAAAGAGACTGTTAAAGAAATTTAGTTAGTTGGTGAACACAATTGTGCTAGGGTTGTATGTTTCATTATTAGGTGGTCTCCATCTCCTTATATCCATATCTCTTATATCTTATAATCTCTAATCTCCATTAGATGTCATGTATGCTTAAAAATAAAAATGACTCATAATCACTTGATATGTCTGTAGGAAAACAGGAACTTAGCAGAAGTTGAAATATGCATATGGAATTTCCCAGATAGATGAAGTAATGTGTATCCCATTGGCTGCCATTATCATTCTTTTGATTTGTTGTTTAATGTATACTTGTATGATTGTGATTGGACATATTAAAATTGATGACAAAGGGTGGTGTGATTACACCAACATGTATTTCTAATAAAATTAGCTCCCTGGGTGTAACCAGAGGAGATCTGCATGATCAGCAATGAGACTGGACGTGCATTTTTTGTTCTGTGGCCGCACCCTCTTACCATGAAGGGGGAAATTTAACATAATTTGAACACCACAGACAACTGAGTATTAAGTCTAATTTGGGACTAAATTACATTAACATGTGGTGCCGAAACGGGAAAAATCCATCAGATATCCAAGGGGACGATCGTGGAAGAGCTTTGGTCATTATGGCAACTGGGAACTGCACCTTCAAATACACAGGTAGGATATTTTTCTTACTTTGTGCCTTCCTACTTTTCATGACCACTGTTCGAGTATTGTCCTTTTCGGAATCTTTGGGATTTTAAAAGAACACCTCATTGTCTGTGGTAGGAGTGAATGGTGTGCCTGAAACCTAGGTGTATGATGAGAGTGATAGAGATTGCCTGTGTTTTATAATATGCCGTGATAGAAATTAAGGAACTGGAAAAAAAGAGGAAGTTAGAAAATCAAGAAAGAGATTTCAATGCTTGCATTTAGTTAGTATTTAAGGTGCCCACCTCTCTGTGAGGCCACAGGGATCCTGTAGGCCAACCTGTATCTTTGCTTTGTACATCGTGTGAGCAGGTTGGTGCCCAGTTAGTTACGCTGTGTGTGGTTTAAGCAACTGGGGGTACGTGAATCATTGGATTCACGTGCGTGAGTCATTGGATTCACGTGTAGTGTAATGGGACAACACAAAAGGTGTGTATGTGTGTCCAATTGGAGAAGGGATGGATCCACTCTTCTCCAATGGGGATCAGGCAGTCAAAGGCTCTGAAAGAGGGGCGCCCCTCAAGGAGGGAGGTGACTGCAGTAGATATCATAGAGAGGCAAAAGAGGAGGAGGGGCAGTGAGAGATATAAGCAGAATATTCAAAAGAGCAGGCATGTCAAGAGATGAGAAATCTGGAAAGCTAGATGGTTGAAATCTGGAAAGTTCCACAGTGAGAGAAGCAGCGCATTCGTTGAAGGTTAGGCAGTGGTTCAAAGGTGGCATAAAGAGAGTGATGGAGAAAGAATTGGGAAGGGAACACATATATGTATGTATATATGTTTTTACTTTTAAAAAGCAAAGGAAAGAGTTAAACATGAGTGGAGTGGAGAAAGAGGAAGTACTGGCTGCTGCTTTGAGAGGGACTTAAACGGCATTTTCTTTGTATTCCGTCTCTTGTGGGGGTCCCCGATAGTCATAAATGTATCATTTCTATAGAAGAGGAGGATGAACCGCGAAGAATCAGATTCTTATCAGAATCTGATTATTTGATAACATAGAATTGCAGTAGTTCCCATTTCAGATATTGTTTTGGCAGATGTGGTAGTGTATACTGGTAGTGGTAGTATTTGAAAGAAGATGTGTCAGTATATACTGCTGTAGAAGGAAGTGCTGGTATGTATGGGTGTATATGTATATGCATGCATGCCCCCTTAATTAGGCATGCATATACATGTATATCTATATATGGGCCTTCTATATATGTATCTGTGGGTCTCCGGCTGATGCATATGATGCCTATATATATATATATATATAATATATATATATATATATTATATTTAATCCCAGTAGTGAGAAGGCCAAGATACATAGTATTCACTTCACTCTATTCAAAGCCCCCTCCTGCAGGAATGCCATATGCCTGCTGGGGTATGGGGGGAAGACAAAGGGGCCATATGTTTAGACCCTTTTGTCTCAATAGGTGTGATGGATGCACTTCCCTCTATCTTAAACTGATAGCAGGAACTTTCAGGCGGGCGTTACAATGGCCGGAGACATGGAGGCTGATGAGATCAATAGATCAAAAGAAAGTAGATCCGTGTGCTATCAGCAAAAGGTTCCCTGTAGGGGCTGTTGGGCTAGTATCAACTACACCTCACTGCTTTCACCTGAAGGGGGAGGGGGCTCAGATATAGAATATAGCCAACTGTGGGGGCCAGAGAAGGCAGTTCTCCTGAATGAGTCACCTGAAGGAAGATGGGGGAAAGGTCACCATGACAGAGCTCCAGCAAGGATTGGTCTAAGTATCCTAAGAACCCCTAACCCTTGCCCTACCTTTAACCCCTGAACCACCAATGCTTTCCCTGTAACCCCTGCAATACCCCAGCTGCCCTATTTTCCCTAACCCATGATCCAACCCCTGTTCTCTAACCCTGTAACTATCGACAACCTTGCTCCTGCCCTGCCCGTGGAACTGTGTAACCGTACGCCTGCCAGTTACCCTACTTAACTGCTACCCCCGCCCGTGACCTTGGCCGCAATACTCATTTATCCCCTACTGTTATTTAACCCTTTACATTCCAGGGACAGTATTATATAGGGGGCTGCTATATTGAGTGTTGTGTATTATCTAGTTATATTGTGGGTGATTACTAGTGGGAGTGTGTAGTGTAGTGTCTTATAATATTGATTGTAGTGGCTATAGTTTATATTTATATACGCCAATATAAATATATATAAATATAGTCTAAATAATTAGACGGTAGACATTGTTTTATATAATAAAGCCTTTTATTGTTTAAAATACAGTTTACGTGGTCTTTATAGTCGCCGCTATAGCTTAAGCGTGACGTGGAAATAAATAGGCGGAGCTAGCGTCAGCCGGTTCGCCTAGTTATTTATTTAATTAATAATATTCCACAAAATGTTATTAATTAATAGCTCCTTTAACATTTGGCGAGCTAGCCCGAACTGGTTGTGGACTGTTGTTCTGTGAATACGCGCCGCAATTGTGTTATCATGTCAACTAAGACAGGCGGATAGGGAGTGGGCAAATAGCGGAGAGACAGGTGCAGTGTCGTGCTATATTGTGCTCCTCGACCTTGAAGTTGGACGGATAACACAGGTGTGGGGCAGTTTGCACAGGAAACGTCCACAAAGCGAACCTGAGAATCTTTTTGAATATTTTTGTCATTCCTTGCCACGGTTATCGGCGAGCGGCATCCAAGTTCGGTGGATCCAAGAGACGTGAAAAAGGCGTTCCAGAGAAGCTTCTCACGCAGCGCAGATTCAAAGATGTGCGGCTGGTCGGGAAAAAGGCGTTCCGAGAAAGAGGACCTTTTTTCAA
>ONZH01001937.1:0-229615 GCA_900303285.1 Rhinella marina
TTATTATCCCTGTGTAGTAAAGGGACTGAGTGAGATTAGTTTATAGTGGGCGGGGTTAGGGGCGTGGCCTACTGCAGAAAAAATTTGCCGCACAATGTGTCCCTCTTTCTCTCTTTGCAACGTTGGGAGGTATGATATTGGACTTACACTTCTGGCAGGGTGTCAAAAATCTTGTGATGTTCCTATTAGAGAATTATTTCTGGACCCACATTCTGATCCATACTACAAAGCAACAATGTCAGTGAATAGATATGAGGATATTCGGAGAAGCCTTCGATCTGATAAGTGAACTCGTCCTTCGAGGTTGGGAATGGATCAACTAGCACCTATTAGTTACATTTAGAATATTTTTTATCAAGAATTGTACCGTGCTCTACAATACTAGTGATAATGTAAACTTGTAAAAGTTATTTATTTGAGTTCCTCCATATGATTTGCATACGGGCCTAAAAGGCCCATGTTATGTGAAAGTGTAGATTTCTAACGTCATGCATACTAGGGTTAAAGAAGTGTGAACCCAAGGTGTCCCGTCATCAAATGTGGTTGATGTGAGCTGATATCACGGTTAAACTGCAACCGATAGGCTTTGTGCCGTCAAACAGAGACTGTGACGCACAGTGTTGGACTGACCAGAGGACTCTCCTCTGGGCCCAGATTCTGATACCATAGTGGGCCCCAAAAGTCCAGGAGAAAAATAAAACATTTGGAGCTGCCTTTGGAGCCAATAACTAGCCACCAGGGTTTATTTATGTGAATCAAAATCTATTAGAGTTTATTAATGATATAAGGGTTTGGTACCCAATAATAATTTCCTCTAGTGAGACCAAGGAACCCCAGCCGGACAATACTGTGTGTGCGCTCTAGGATTAACTATTGTCTTGCCACTGATAACTGTCAAGCTCTGTGCCTTTATTAGACTTTGTAACCACCAAGCTCTGTGCCTTTTATAGATGTTATACCTGCCAAGTCTTGTGCCTACTATGACTGTAAATAATAAGTGTGGGAAAATACCTTAAAAATCAGACTGTATGTAAATTGCAGAGCCATATGCTCTGAACCTGTATGGCAATGCACTGATGCCTTACAGCTTCCAAGTTAAGGTATGTGCAGTACCCCAAACCTGGGGCTACTACCTCTGTAAATAGTTTATATTGTAGAAAACTGCGTTTCCCAATGCACGGGATGGCCGGTACACGTTCGTGTGCATGAGTCCTTAGGGTATGACCACATGGAGTGGCTGTGCTTATCTATGGCTGAATCTTATTGACTAATTATAGCCACGTTGTCTCATTTGTCTGCATTGGTAATTGCTGCGTGATTTTCAGGGTACTGCACAGCCATTAACAATGAGGATGGAAGAAACAATGTGGTTGCAATTAGTTAATAAGACGCACAGACAGCTGCATCCCAAATGCAGTGTGGCTGCGCCATGTGGTCACACCCTTATAGAGCAATTTATTATAGACAACTACAGTATTTGTTTAGATATTATTGGTATTTTTTCATATATATTAAAATACTAGCAGAAAGACCCGGCTTCGCCTGGGTATATTTCATCTATTTATTTAATGTTTCTGTGTGTCGTTGCAGAGAGAAAGTCAATGCAGCTGACAGAAATTGATTTTTACCTTCATTTTTTCAATCCCTATTGGCTGCGGAGTGGGAGGGGGTGTGGTTTAATGGGACACGGGGGGGGGGGGTTAAGTCCTTCATTTCAGGGTGGCCTGAATTATAGGTTAATGCCATGGTAATTTGAGGAAACACAATGGGTAGCAGTGGAAGAAAACATTGCTTTGCGCGGGTATATTTAATCTATTTCATTTCATGTTTCTGTGTGTCGTTGCAGAGAGAAAGTCATCCTCCCTCCCATCCCTGCAGCTGACAGATGTTGATTTTTACCTTCAATTGTTCAATCTCCATTGGCTGCGGAGCGGGAGGGGTCATGGCCTGACTGAGTCGGGGGCGTGACGTTGCAAGACCTGGGGCGGGGTTTTAAGTCCTTCTTTTGATGGTGGCCAGAATTACAGGTCGATGCCATGGTAATTTATGAGGACACGCCATGGGTAACAGTGGAAGAAACCATTGCTTTGCACGGGTATATTTAATCTATTTCATTTAATGTTTCTGTATGTTGTTGCAGAAAGAAATCCAACTTTCCTCCCACCCCTGCAGCTGACAGAAGTTGATTTTTACCTTCATTTTTTCAATCCCCGTTGGCTGCGGAGTGGGAGGGGGCGTGGCCTGACAGAGTCGGAGCGTGGTTTCGCGAGATCTGGGGCGGGGGTCAGAGTGGCATGAATTACAGGTCGATGACATGGTAATTTATGGGGACCCGCAATGGGTAGCAGTGGAAAAAAACATCTTTTATTAGTACTGAATGGTCATAGTCTAAAATTAGTCAATTTCATCTACGATTTTTGTGTGTCGTTGCAGAGAGAAATTCACCCTCCCACCCCTGCAGCTGATTTTTTTCAATCCCCGTTGCCTGCGGAGTGGGAGGGGGCGTGGCCTGGCAGAGTTGGGGGTGTGGATTATCGAGATGCTTCGAACGGTTGTAGTTTGAAATTAGTCTATTTCATCTAAAATTTTGTGTGTCATTGCAGAGAGAAATTCACCCTCCCACCCCTGCAGCTGACAGAAGTTTATTTTTCCCTTCATTCTTTCAATCCCTGTTGGCTGCGGAGTGGGAGGGGGCATGACCTGACAGAGTTGGGGGTGTGGCTTAGCAAAGCGCTTCGCATAGGTGATGTAATCTATTTCATTTAATGTTTCTGTGTGTCGTTGCAGAATGGCTGCAGAGTGGGAGGGGGGCGTGGTCTGACAGAGTTGGGGGCGTGACTTAGCAAGACGATTCGAACAGTTGTAGTCTATAATTAGTCTATTTTATCTAAAATTTTTGTGTGTCGTTGCAGAGAGAAATTCACCCTCCCACCCCTGCAGCAAACAGAAGTTTATTTTTACCTTTATTTTTTCAATCCCCGTTGGCTGCGGAGTGGGAGCCGGCGTAACCTGACAGAGTCGGGGGCGTGGATTAGCAAGACGCTTCACATGGGTGTATTTAATCTATTTCATTTAATGTTTCTGTGTGTCATTGCAGAAAGAAAGTCAACCTCCCACCCATCCCTGCAGCTGACAGAAGTTGATTTTTACCTTTATTTTTTCAATCCCTGTTGGCTGCGGAGTGGCAGGGGGCGTGGCCTTACAGAGTCGGGGCGTGGCTTAGCAAAAGGCTTCGAACGGTTGTAGTCTATAATCAGTCTATTTCATCTAAAATTTTTGTGTGTCGTTGCAGAGAGAAATTCACCCTCCCACCCCTGCAGCAAACAGAAGTTTATTTTTACCTTCATTTTTTAAATTCCCATTGGCTGCGGAGTGGGAGGGGGCGTGACCTGACAGAGTCGGGGGCGTGGATTAGCAAGACGCTTCGCATTGGTGTATTTAATCTATTTTATTTAATGTTTGTGTGTGTTGTTGCAGAAAGAAAGTCAACCTCCCACCCATCCCTGCAGCTGACAGAAGTTGATTTTTACCTTTATTTTTTCAATCTCTGTTGGCTGCGGAGTGAAAGGGGGTGTGGCCTGACAGAGTTGGGGGTGTGGCTTAGTGAGACCTGGGGCAGGGGTTTTAAGTACTTCTTTTAGGGTGGCCTGAATTAAAAATCAATACCATGCTTATTTATGAGCCCACGCAATAGGCAGCAGTGGAGGAAAACATCTTTTATTACTACTGAACTGTAGTAATAGAAAAACACATAAGTTATATTTATGGTAACCGGAATACCTTTAACAGTGTCAGTAAATAGAAATGGATGAGATCCTCAGCTGCTGATAATTACCTGGTTGTTATGGAAACCTGCCCTCCCTGTGTTCGCCTTTGCAGAGAATGGCAGTTGGAGTTTAAAACCAAAGTTCCCAGTTGTAATGTTGGCTAATGGAGATCATATTTTGGGAATATCTCAGGAACGATATGTCCTAGAGAGATAAGACCTGGTCTAAAACCTTCCCGGACACCTGATGTACCTGTGTGCCGAATATGGTGAAAATCGGTCCAGTAGTTTGGTCGCACATAGAGAACAGACAGACAGACAGAAACTCATTTTTATATTATTAAGAGATAACCCTTTTTACAATAAAACCATATGAGCTATCTTACTGCAGTGCAGGTACATTGTGGTTATCATTTTCAGTGCAAACACAAACGTGACAGATAGTCATAGTACAAGTGCTCTGGAGGAACAGCTCCCCAGCTTTCTTAATGCCTATTGTTGGACATTTTTCCATCACCTTAAATCTTTCAAATTTCTAGAAAAACATTCCACTTCAGCTCTGCCATCATCATATATGATTTTCTGTAACCACCGGGCTGCCTACTGTTTCAATTACTAGGAGTGATCTGCTATGTGATGAAAAAACAGATTGCCTCCTTGTCACAACGGTTTCTCTGTGAGCGCCCATTACAGGCCTGGTCAGATGTCAGAGCAAGGGGTCGGATCAATGGACAAGGCAAGGAATGTCATTGTCACACGAGGTGACCCCAGCAGGACATTGCCATTACGTACCTGGAAAATTGCCTTTGAATATTGTACTGTAATGTCAAGAGACTCTTAGGGCCTCAAATGTTTGATTCATGGAGACTAAATGTATGTCCTAGGTGCCTGTAGTTACAAAGGGTCGTATTAATGGAGCCCAAGCGGCTTTGGTTTGGGTCTCTCTTGTGCTTTCATATTACCAGTAATTGCCTGGTGTCTCAATCAAACAATGCTCACATTCATAGGGGGGAATTTATCATTAGGAGAATATTTGAAGTCAGTTTTGCTTGCATCTATGTTGGAGTACTTTGTGCCACATTTATCAAACGTCACAGGTTGTGTGATAAATGTGGCTTGTCCTTAAACCTAACACTTCTGTCTAGAGAAGCTACTCCACTTTTCCTACTCCACCCTCCTCCTGGAGTGAGATTGCGACTATTTTGCGACTTTTTAAAAAAAGTCGCAATGATAAATCTGGAGTGAAATTCATTAACATGGCTAACCACACCCACTTTTCCACCCATATTACAAACTGGAGTGAGTGGTGTACACATGCAAAAAGTCGCAAAAAAATGCGCAAAAAAGTCGCAAAAGCCCTATCGTGCGACTTTTTGAAGACAGAATTCTGGAGTGAAGGTGTGATAAATCAGGGCCATAGTCTTTAACTAAGGAAAATCCTTGAATGGAGGAAGGACACGGGCTTTAATAGAAATAGAAACCGTGTGATTTTGGACTTTAAGTAAAATAGTAGATGATTTATAAATAGTTTTCCTGAGAATTTTGTTATGTGCAATGTTGCATTGTATTCATGTGTATTTATACTGACATTACTTCTTCCATATATCTAGGGCATGTGTAACACACAGGCAGAACATAGGCCTTTGATTGGTCTCATATGCTTTGCTTTTGAAGAGAAAGAACCTGTGCAGTAGTCCCCTCTGCAGAGGAACTACATTGTTAGCAATTAAGAGGCAGGAGTTTAGCCCACAAAAGGGAGAGGGAGCGCACTGCAGAGCTCCTGTTCCTAAGAATAATTCTCCAAAGAGTATAACAGCTAAAAGCAGCCTCAAGAACAGATTTGAGAGGAATCAGACAGCAGGGTGATCTGCTAAGAACAGCATTGAAAGACACTGCTGTGATGTTAGGTACTATGACTAAGACACCCATCACCAGACTACTACTTGGCCATTACAACACAAGTGCTATACTGCAGTCGTCCAACCTGCCTCCATATCCTTTGCTATTGGAGAGCCAGAACCTGTGCAGGAGTCCCCTCTGCAGAGGAACTCCATTGTTAGCAATTAATAGGAAGGAATTTCACCCAGAGAAGGGAGAGGAAGCACACTGCAGGTCTCCCTTTCCTAAGAAAGATTCTCCAAAGAGAATAACAGCTAAAGACAGCCTCAAGAACAGACTTGAGAGTAATTGGACGGCAGGGTGATCAGCTAATGGCCCAAGGACCATCCAAAGTCAGAAGCAACCACCAAGGTGGAAAAATCTTGCACTGTATTAGTGGACCCTGTTCAATTCGCTGTCCAACTGTCTACAAATCAAAAAGGGTGCAAAGGGTTTCCTCAGGATAGGTTGAGTCTGACTTTCAGAACCTCAGCTGATCAGCTCTCCTGTGAGCACTATGGCCTCTTCCTAGGCCAATCACATCATATCATGGTCTATACAGCTCATCCTTATTCAAGTACATGGGTCTGGGCTGCCATACCAAACACAGCCAGTATACAATGTACGGCGCTGTGCTTGATATACACTGAGGAGGCCACCATGCTCACTGGAGTGTTACTTGCCTCTTCAAACAGCTGATCAATGATGATGCCAAATGTCACATCCCCACCGATCTCATATTGGACACCTCTCTTGAAGACAGGCCATCAATATTCTACCTTTGGAAAATATAAGTAAATATCACTGGACATATGTGCTATTTTTTCTATATATTTCATAATGTTGCCATTTCTGCATCTGAGAAAAAAACAAATGTGATGTACGAACATTTTTTTTTGCTACCAATGTTTGTTCCAGTGCTTCAAACATAAAAAAATGAATCAAGTTTGAAAATATTCCTGATCGAAAATATTCTGATGTTTTGTGTATACAGCTTCTATGTAGACTTATGTGTCTCCATGGTTATAGATAACAACTGAACTCTGTGCAGTCATGTGTTACTTTTCTCCATTTGTTGTTGCTGACCTACAGACAGTAGAAGAGGCAACAAGTGTCTGCTAGTGACCACTTTGCATTGGTTAAAGCATTCAGTGCACATGTATTCGTCAAATGAAAATTAGGCCTCATTCAGACGACCGTATATTTGCGGGTCCGCATTATTGCGGACCCGCAAATATACGGGGACCACCCGGCGTGTGTTCCGCAGCGCTCGGAACACACGCCGTGCGGCCCCATTGAAAATGCCTATACTTGTCCGTGCGTACGGACAAGTATAGGACATGTTCTATCTTTTTATGCGGAGTCGCGGCACGGAGCTGTCTCCGTGCTGCGGCTGTGCGCTCCCATAGAGGTGAATGGGGCTGCATGTATTCCGCAATTTTGCGGAATACATATGGCCCCATTCATACGGTCGTGTGAATGGGGCCTTAAATTGTATGTACATATGTAAGGGAAGATTTAGCAATACTGCCACTTTCATGCTGCACGCCATATTTGTGACTTTTTGAGCTTCTCGACACTTTAGAAAAGGTGTGGTGAGTCTTATCAGGAGGGGGCAGAGACTCCTGCTGCCTGCCATATTTACTACAGTATTTCCTTAACCTAGAAACTGGTGTAAGAGATAGCTCAAGTCTACACCAGCCCCTAGCTGGCTTAGATTTCAGTTTCAAGCATACAGAGGGCCAGATAGGCCCCTAATTTATCTGCTTCTTAAAGCTGTTGGCCCATCTCACACATTGGTGGCATATGAATGTCTCATAGGACCTGCACCTAGAACAGAACCTGCAAAGTGAAGGAGAATGGACTGCCCTCTATTCATTTCTATGGGACTGCTGAAAATAGCCAAGCCAGAGCTTGTATATTAAGCAGAGATGTCCGCAGCACTCAGTGTCTTCAATCAATTAAATTTGTTTATTCACCAAACAGAGCAACGTTTCGACCTGGTTAGGTCTTTATCAAGCACAAAACGTCGCTCTGTTCGGTAAATAGACAAATTTGAATGATTGAAGACACTGAGTGCTGCGGACATCTTCTCTGCTTAATATACAACTGAGGGGCCCAACAGGCTGGGGCCTGATGCTGCAGGCACCACCGCTTAATGGACTATTTGTAACCTTCTTACAAGCCAGAGCTTGGCTATTTGTCTCAGCCACATGGAGGTGAATGGAGCAGTGGCCACTCTTCCCATTAATTTCTGTGGGACTTCCGGCGCACTTGCCTATTTTTGGCAATCCCGTAGAAATGAATGGAGGGTGGCTGCGCATGCATGGTCTGCTTATCTTCACTTTGCAGGCTTCTTTCTAGAGATAGGTGTTTGAGATGGGACAACCCCTTTAATAAAGATGAGCGAACCTTTAATGAGATGGCCAATGCTTGAGATGGGCCAACCCCTTTAATAAAGATGGGCAAACCTTTAATGAGATGGACCAACCCCTTTAATAAATTAGGTGTATCTCTCTCCAATGTACAGAGGATCAAGGCTGGTGTTTGGAAATGCCAGTCTTAATAAAATTCCCCTCATATGTTTTACGTGCTTCCAATTTTTACACTGTCAAAAACACTTAGACTGTAAATTACTAGCAATGGACAGTGTGGGGCAGGTAAATTGCTATACTTCCCTCTGCGTTCTGTCGTTTTCATGGCGAGAGATAGGATGAAAAAAAAAGAAAATCCTCCAGTTGTTTTGAATTCATTGCTGGTGTATGAGCGTGATTGAGCTATGATCTATAGCTCAGGATAATAATTCACTCTCCGTGTGATGTGCAGTCTGATAAGATTGACAGTGAAAAGACTTTTCGGCTTGGAGCTGGATGCTGATCCATCCAGTGTCACTTATGTGTCCCCGAGACTGTCACCTTCAATGCATTGCTGGAAACGCTCACAGGGCTCTCGACACTTCTACTGGCAATGATTACTCCTCTTTTGTGCCTGTACTTGATGGTTTGTGAAAGGGTAAAATCATAAGCATTATGAGAAGCTTCTGTTCAGTAATACATACAGTCGAGTCTCATTATTATGACCACCAGCTAACATCCAGAGTAACCACCTTGTGCAGCATGGACACTCATAGAAGCTAGACTGGCTGGGAATGACTCAATAAAGTCCTGGTATCTGGAGCCATGCTGACTGCAGCACATCCCACAACTGCTTAAACGTGTGTGGGGGAGGATCCGTAGAGAGAACACGAAGATCGAGGTGGTCCCACTAAGGCTTCAAGTAGGGGGAATTAGGAGGCCAGGTTTGTACTTGGAAGTCTTGGCCTTCCAACCAATGTCTGACATTTTTAGCCATGTGACATGTCACATCTGCCCCAGGAAACAACATGTGTGGATGTACGTGATCTGCAATGATAGCTTGATACCTAGATCAGTTGATAGTGCCTTCCACATGGATATGTGCAGGGGCGTAGCTAAAGGCTCATGGGCCCTTGTGCAAGAGTTCAGCTTTGGCCCCCTTCCTTCATTGCTTTGTGGCCAGGGGCAGAGAAGCACATAGCCCTCCTGCTGCCTGAGGTTGAAACGGCATCCCCCATGCCAAATTCTTGACCTAACTCCTTCGCTCCATCCAGAGGTGCAACTTGACCAGCATACACTTTCTATAATACCCAAAGTTTCTTTGGGCCCCCTCAGGCTCCTGGGCCTGGTAGCGACTGGCCTGGTACCTCTGCACCCCGTACGCCCCTGCATGTGTGGGCCCAGAGAATACCAAAACCATCCCTCAGACCATAACACTGCCACCACCAGCTTGTGTTCTTCCAGCAATGGTTGCAGACAGTTTGTTCTCTGATACGCCAATGTCCATCTGTTCGATCAAGCAGAAAATGTGACTCATTGGAAAAGGCATCCCTCTGCCAATCAGTAAAGGTCCAATTATGATACTTCCGTGAAAACTTAAGTTTTTTCTTCCAATGCAAGTTATTTGACAGAGGTCTAGTGACCATCCGTCTGCTCTGGAGCCCCATACACAATAGGGTTCACTGAACTGTTGTTGGACACATTTCTGGTAGCCCCTGGTTCATTCTGGTGGTGAGCTCCTCCAATGTAGCATTTTGGAATACCTCCTTGAAAATGTAAACAGGTCTTCTATCACCACGCTCCACATAACAAATTCAGCAGGGTGCCCAGAAGTCAGACGTCCACCAGTTTTCTATTTCCAAAATGTTCTATTGTTCAGCAGTTTGTGCTGCTGATATTATGAGTTATCTGCACAACAGTCTCATTATTTTTCATCCAGTAAAATGATAATGGATTAAATAGAATGCTAAGTACAAGATTCAAGCTTCTTATAACATTTACTGGTGTTCCTTAGAGAGCTGTGATCTAATCAGAGGATTGATGACTTTCAAAACTCCCATAACCTAGTTTTTCTTATACATTTTTCATAAGTTATCACTTAGGTGAAGCACCTCAATCAGAAGCAAACTGAAAAAAAAAAGATAATGAGTTTGGCAAATGGAAGCTTATGTGAGGAGAGGCAGGGAATTGGTGGGCATTTACATTAGTCCTTTATTTCTGAGACATGCTATTGCTGAGGACTTGTAGGAAACCTTCTGGAAAAATGGGGATGAGGCTGGCATGCTGAAGGATTAAGACAATGCTGAAATCAAGGCTCTCGTTTAGTATGTTTTTTTTTGTCCTGGTCAAATGATATTGTGTTTTCTGTATTTTATTGAGGTAACCAGAGGAAACTTTTCTAGAGGACTTAAAAGATGTTTTTTTTTAATAGTTTGCATAATGGCTGCATATTCTCCTTTTCAGCTGCACAGCTAGTTGCATTTCTCTCAGAAGCAGAAGTGTCTGCTTTCTGTGTAATCTGCCAGCATTGTACTGCTGTGACATCCTTTCCCTTACTTCCCACTATGTTCTTTTTCAGCTCGGGAAATATACAGATAAAGAGGAGAAAATCACACTTACAGACACACAGGAGATTCCTGTTATCTTCAGAAGCAATGTAGAAGCAATTCTTTTATCAGGCGCTTTTATCTCAGCTAGCTCTGACACATTCCCACTTCCTCTCTGACGTCTTCTGTGTTTCTGTTACTAGGGACGGATCTTGCCTGACAAAAGGAAGTGGACTGTAAATTAGGTGGGAAACCCCTAATGGCCACGACTTTACAGCTTTTTTCAGGTGAATGCAGACATATTTTTTAAATGAAATGATTTAGAAATTTGCTAGTTACACAATGAACTAAAATTTTGTGAAAGTACAGTGACTCTTTAACCCTTTCCCGACCAGCGCCGTACATGTATGGCGCTGGTGCGGTGTGGGGACATGACACCTGCTCACGGATGCGGCGGGCGTCATGGCCGGCAAGTCTCTGCTGTTTCTAACAGCAGAGACTTGCCGCTACTTACCGCCATCGGTGACGTCTTCCTGGGCTTTCTGATGCCATGATCACACGTGATCACGGCATCAGGATGCGTCTGAACCCGGAAGCGTACGCTTCCGGGTGGTGTACAGACGCCCAGAGTGGCCAATCGGGGTGTCTGTACACCATATGAAAACTGTATTAGAAATAGTATAAGAAACAGTATAAGAAATGAGCAATTTTGGGATTTAACGCCATCTAGTAAATCCCTAATTGCTCATAAAGAAAAAAAAAACACAATATATTAGCTCATATTGAGCTTTAAAATAATCACAAAAATTTTTTAAAAAATGTTAAAAAAATATATAAAAAATAAAAAATATATAAAAGTTCAAATCACCCCCCTTTCCATATAATTAAAAAATAAATACCTAAATAACAATAAATATAGACATCATGGGTATCACCGTGACTGAATACGCCCGTACTTTTAAAATATAAAAAAAAAATTCCAATACGGCGAATTGTGTGGCGGAAAAAAGTGTCCAAATGGTGATTCACAGTTTTTTGTTGCTTTTTTTTCTAAAAAAAAATTAAATAAAAAGTGATCAAAAAGTCATACACACCCCAGAATGGTATCAATAAAAACTTCAGATCGCCCCGCAAAAAATGAGCCCCCATACAGCTCTGTACACATAAATACCAAAAAGTTATAGGGGTCAAGATATGACAAGGAAAAAAAAAAAAAAAAAGGCCAACTTTATAATTATTTTATCACAATCTAAACGCAGGAAAAACTATACATATTAGGTATCGCCAGATTCGTACTGACCAGTAGAATGAAAGTAACTGGTCAGTTTAATGAACATCAAACGCTGTAAATAAGAAACCCGTAGAACTGTAGCGGAATAGCGTTTTTTTTGCAATTTCACCCGATTTGGAATTTTTTTCCCGCTTCCCACTACACCATATACAATATTAAATGGTGGCGTTGGAAAGTACTTATCCCGCAAAAAACAAGCCCTCATACAGCTATGTGAACAGAAAAATAAAACAGTTATGGCTGTTTGAAGGCAGGGAGCGCAAAACGAAAATGCATAACCGAAAAAACCTCCGGGGTAGAAGGGGTTAATAATTTATGGGGGATCCCACTGTTTGGACCACCACTGATCTCCAAAAATTAAAAGGTCATTATCTGACCATTTTTTCCCTACGTATAGCTTCACTTCAGAATTGGCGCAGAAAAGTGGAACATAGACCCATCTACGTGGACAGGGCTATGCTGCTGTCCTTGTACAGCTAGGTTGTTTGTACAATGGATATAATTACACTTTACTATTATTGAGGTCTCTTAGTTCTAGATATCAGTGGGAATTCAAGCAACTGGAGCCCCCAAAACTACCTCTTTTTGATGGAAGTTGGTGTGGCAATCAGCTTATCACTGAGGGCCTAACTTTCTCTTTTCTGTTTCCTGCTAGAAATTTCTACAGTAGCAGCAGAATGTATCATTACATGGTGGGCAAATCAAATGGCTCTTCATTGTGGCTCATACAGGAAGGGTCCCAAGTGAGGGAACACCATATACCACCCTTTAAGAGAAAGATTGATTTTTTTCTTCTGGTGATGGACCATCATGGAAAATAGCTAAAAGCAACGTGATTGCCTCTCCTATATTAGCTGTATCACTTTATAGTTGCATAGACACTTATTGGTGTAATTTGTTATACTTTGTTGTATTTTATATAAATACACTGGAGATATATATGCAGTGTATGGATATATTAGGACATACTTTGGGTATTTCTGAAGAATATATCAGACGTTCCAACTATTTTTGTATTGCTTTAATGCAAATAGACTATATTAATAAATATCCACTTTGTGTCCAGAGCTCCTGCAGACCTATGTGTCTCCATGGTAACAGACAATAAATATACAGTGTGTAATCCGATTCTGCAGTCATGTTCCCTTCTCTACATTTTTCTATCCTACTGACTAGGGTAAGTTGAAGGCTCACTCATAAAAATGAGTCAAGCCGTCTAGGTTTTATGGCAATGCAGTAAGTCCTTCCTGGCAGCTACAACTACTAATGCTAACAGATAGTAGCTACAGTTGATGTTAAATGGGTATTCCCCTCTGGGACACGGGGGACATATCACTAGGAGGGTCTGATCTTTTGGACTCCCACTGATCCTGAGAATATGCAGAGTGGGTGCAGAACTGGGTTGGTGTTGCATCTCCTTAAAGGGGTTCTCCGGGAATAAAGTAAATGAAAATACTTAAATATTACTTCATTATAAATATATGCCCAAATATCTTTCATTAGTTATAATGGCTCGTTTTGTCTAGGGAGCAATCATTAAGAGAAACAAAATGGCCGCCGTCCTATTAGTACACACAGAACCTGTCCTAATCACACAGGAGGACAAGTTACTTCACAGCACTGAGGTACAGAGCTGCCTCATCCTCCTCTCTGTTGGCCATTACCCATTATGGGAATAATAGGTGACGGGTATATAACTAATATCTGTCACCAATATAATCCTAGTATCCCTCCTAGGCACCTGATATCATAGTGACATATAAACACGAACTGACAAATCACGCATCTATACTATTATCAAATCCCTATAAAATCCGGTGTAGTTTGCCCTGCTAGTGTTCTTAAAGTATAAATAGAGATTAGAGAATTAAGGATTTAAAAGGTTTTAAATAAGATGGCCTAATAAAAGTTACATTTTAATATAATGACCGATTTAGCCCATAAAGGGACATTGTTCAGCATCTGAGTGCTGTTTTGTGAATAGTGATAAATAGTCCTGGGCAAGAGGCTCTTTTGTGTGAAAATGTTATCAGAGACAGCACTGTGGAGTCTGAGGAAGACCTGGGGGATGATGAGGGGACAGATCCTACTTGGGTGGATGAGGCAACTGGAGGCAGTGGTTCAGACTGTGAGACAACATCAGCACCACAAGCTGTTGAGAGAGCCAGAGGGCTGCGATGAGGGAGAAGCCAGGGCCGAGTCACTACTTCCCCAAGTGCTCCTAGAGGTCACGCTCCAGCCCGTACTATGCGCCAATCCTTAGTTTGGGAGTACTTTAAGGATGATGAGGCCGATCCTCGTTTGGCGGTGTGCAAGCTGTGCCACACGTCAATGAGCAGGGGTTCAAAATGCAACAACCTGACCACTAGTAGCCTGCGCAAACATTTGGAGAGAAAACACCCCACCAAATGGTTTGCACTTCTGTCAGCTGGTGACATTGACACAGTTAGTCCAGCAACTGTGTCTCGTCCAAGCCAGGACGTTGCAGCCTCCAGCCCCGAAAGGACCCCTCCAGCTCCATCTCCCTCCCTCTCCTCCACTCATGTGTCCCAGTGCGGCGTTCAACTGTCTCTACCGCAGACATTTGAACGCAAGCGAAAGTACGCAGCCACCCACCCCCATGCGCAAGCTCTAAATGTGCACATCGCCAAGCTGATTAGTTTGGAAATGTTGCCATACAGGCTTGTGGAGACAGAATCCTTCTGCAACCTTATGGAGGCAGCAGCCCCCCGTTACTCTGTCCCCAGCCGACACTATTTTGCCCGATGTGCCGTCCCCGCCCTGCACCGACATGTGTCTGAGAACATCGCCCATGCTCTCAAAAACGCGGTTTGTGGTAAAGTTCACATGACCACAGATACGTGGACGAGTACCGGTGGCCAGGGACATTACATCTCCTTCATGGCACATTGGGTCAATCTGGTGGAGGCTGGGTCAGAGACCGATCGTGGGGCTGCACATGTGCTACCCACACCACGAATTGCGGGACATAGTTCCGTCTGTGTGTCTCCGGCACATTATGCCTCCTCCACCTCCTCCTCCTCCAAAGTGGCAGTGATGCCCCAATCGTCAAGTCTCATTTCCTCGATGGCCAGCAGTTTCAGCACTGTGGTAGGGAAGCGGCAGCAGGCAGTCCTGAAACTGCTGAGCCTGGGGGATAAGAGGCACACGGCTGAAGAGCTCTTACAGGGCATCAGGGGGCAGACCAATGTGTGGCTGGTGCCGCTGAACCTTCAGCCAGGAATGGTGGTCTGCGATAATGGGCGTAACCTGGTGGCGGCTCTGCATCTTGGTGGGCTGACTCACGTGCCATGCATGGCCCACGTGCTCAACTTGGTGGTCCAGCGGTTCCTCAAGACCTACCCCCAGTTGAGTGAGTTGCTCACCAAGGTGCGGCTCATATGCGCCCATTTTCACAAGTCCACCACCGATGCCGCGACCCTCAGGACTGTGCAAGGGCGGCTACAACTCCCTGTTCACCGGCTGCTGTGTGACGTTCCCACGCGTTGGAATTCGACGTTACACATGCTAGCCAGGGTGTACCAACAACGCAGAGCAGTTGTAGACTGCCAGCTGATCCCTCGAGGTGGTAGTCAGGCCAGTCAGCTTCCTCATGTCTATGCTGAGGAGTGGACGTGGATGGCTGGCATCTGCCAGGTCTTAGGTCCCTTTGAGGAGGCAACAGAGATGGTCAGTGGTGATGCACACATCATCAGTGTCACCATCCCTCTGTTGTGCCTCATCCAGAACTCCTTGAGGAACCTAAGATCTGAGGATTCAGCAGTGTCACAGGAGGTGGGGGAAGACAGTGACATTGAGAGCACCCTGTTGTCAGTTTCGCAGCGCGAAACTGAGGAGGAGGAGGAGGCTGAGGAGGAGGAAGAAACTCTTGGGCACCATGCATCAGGGGGTGATTCCATGCTACCTGTTGAGCGGGTATGGGCTGAGGAGGATGAATTGGGGTCGGAGGAAGGGGGGAGGAGGAGATGGAGAGTCCGCTAAGTGAGGAGGCTGAAGGCTTGTGTGTTGGCACAGTAGGGCACATGGCAGACTTTATGCTTGGCTGTCTTTGTCTTGATCCCCGGGTCAAGAGGATACTGTCCACCAATGACTATTGGGTGTACATCCTCCTTGACCCACGCTACAAGGACAACTTTGCCCAACTTATACCCGTGGAGGAAAGGAGCACCCGAGTCACTTTCTACCACAAGGCCCTGGTTCAGAAACTGCTACAGGCCTTTCCAGACCAGTAGAGCAACAGGGGGCGGACTGCAGTGGCTGAAGTTGGAGAGGAGAGGAGGGGGAAAGTCAGTGTAGGCGCCAAGGGCAGGGGTACACTATTCCATGCTTTTGCCAAGTTTCTTAAACCCCAGCAAGACAGTACGACACAGCCACAGGGCAGGCAGAGCAGGGCGGAACAGTACCTCAAGATGGTGAGGGAGTATGTCGCGGACCAGACCAACGTCCTGACCGATAACTCCACGCCATATAATTACTGGCTGGCCAAGCTGGACAGGTGGCCAGAACTTGCGCAGTACGCTCTTGAGGTGCTTGCCTGCCCTGCTGCAAGTGTACTGTCTGAAAGGGTTTTTAGTGCCGCCGGGGGTATCATTACGGACAAACGGACGCGCCTGTCCACCGACAACGCCGACATCCTCACGTTCATTAAGATGAACAGGTCATGGATATCCCCCCAGTTCTCATCCCCACCTCAGGCTACCTCCTAAATTGCTTGCTTTCCTCCTCCTCCTTCTCCTCTTCATCTGAGTTGCATATGCAACAATTTTTCAGGAAAGTCATCCGGCTTCCTACTAACAATTTTTCAGGAAAGTCATCCGTCTTTCTAAAAACAATTTTTCAGGAGTCATGCGGCTTTATAACCAAATTTTTTATGAAAGGCCATGGGGTTCTATACACACAGTGCTGACGGAAGCCCATCAGCCTTTCTAAACACAATGCCCACTGCCTCTCCCAAGCGGTTGTGGTGCTGATGTTGCCTCACACTTAAAATTGATCTTTTCCGCTCTTTTCCTCGGGCTGTCTGTGGAGAAGGCGGACGCTCCGAATTGGTATCATGGCGGCTCTCCGGCCCCTCATTAAGCCCAGGATCGTCAAGAAGCGGACGAAGAAGTTCATCCGCCACCAATCAGACCGTTATGTAAAGATTAAGCGTAACTGGCGTAAACTCAGAGGTATTGACAACAGAGCCCGCAGGAGGTTCAAGGGGCAGATCCTGATGCCCAACATTGGGTACGGTAGCAACAAGAAGACCAAACACATGCTGCCCACAGGGTTCCGCACATTCCTGGTCCACAATGTCAAGGAGCTCGAGGTTCTGTTGATGAGCAACAAGTCCTTCTGTGCAGAAATCGCCCACAACGTCTCCTCAAAGAACCGAAAGACCATTGTGGAGAGAGCGGCACAGCTTGCCATCAAAGTGATGAGCCCCAACGCCAGACTGCGCAGCGAAGAGAACGAATAAATATCTCTGTGGTTATTTGTGCTAAATAAAAGTTAAATAAACACAAAAAAAAAAAAAAAGATCTGTTCCTGTGCCTGATCCACCCAAGTTGAATCTGTCCCATCATGAGAAAGTCCCCCCAAGGAGTCCCCACTGTAACTTCCTTCACTTTCAACTACCTCACCCCCCGACACCTGTGTCTCGCCATTGTCCACCACCTCCTCAGACAACACTGGTAAATCCCCACTGTCAGCACACTGAGACTGCAAAAGGTCTTGCGAATTGGGGCAGAGAATGTTCAGGGGTAGCACATCAGAGAAGGGGTGACTATGGGGTTCCAGGGAGTACGTGACCACATGCAATCTCCATCCAAAAAGTCATACTGAGGCTCACCACCATGCTTTACACTGCAATCTTATTGAAAGACAGACAATCAGAGGTTCACCGCCAGGTTGTCAGGCAGCATTTTTAAGTGGGTCACCATTACCGTGTCCCTGAAAATTGCCTTGGGGTCATCACCAGACTATTGGCCAGATTTAGAAAAAATGGTGCAATTAGGGAGCCTCAGAGGCATCCCTACATGCTGCCCCTGGTGTTTCCTATCCATTTCCAAGGTGTTTTCATATTTTTTTGAGGTTTTCACATGTTGGGGCAAACTTGACTGTGCAGAACCTTTGGCCCCTGCAAAAATATTCGGGTCTCCCATAGACTTTAATGGGATTCGTGATTCGGCTCGAACCCACGAATCCCGCGGAAAATTCGGGCCGAATTCCGAATCCCCGAATATTTTAGGATTCGATCAACTCTAAAAAAGACCAATGGAAAAAAAAGGATTTTAAGCCCAAAATTAGTAACATGCATTCATAAAAAATGTCCTGAATGAGTCCTTAGCCTTTAAAAGGGTTTTCCAAGACTTAAATACTGATGATATATACTCTGGACACATGGGTGCCCCACCGATCAGAAGCCATCGGTGCTCGTAGTAGTGCTGCAGCCTGCTTCCTTCTCACCAAGCACAGCGCCATACATTGCATAGTGGTTGTGCTTGGTATTGCAGCTCAGCTCCATTCACTTTTATGGGGCTGAGGTGCATCTAGGCCATGTGACCGATGAACATAATGTGACATGCAGAAGCTGGAGAAGGCCACAACACTACTCAGAGCACTGTTGCCTTCTAAAGCAGCTGATCGGCGGGGGTCCCGGGTGTCAGACACCCACCAATCAGATACTGATGACCTATCCAGAGGATAAGTCATTAGTATTTAAAAGGGTTGTCCCACGAAAAATATAAAAGGTTTTCAAACCAGCACCTGATCTGAATACTGCAGTAATTGCATATAATTAAAAATTTAGCATAGCCACTGAGTTATTGAATAAAATGTATCTGTATAGCGCAACCTGATGTTTTTTTCTTATTTCATTGTCCGGCGCACTGAGAAGGCCGCACATGCTCAGTTTCATCCGTCAACTGCCTCCTGAGCTGTGATAGGGAGAGCATGGATACGCCCCCTTAGCTGCGGCAGAAAAGACACTCCCCTTGAGCTGTCAGCTTGATATAAATCTAGTAGAGCAATGAATGTGGAGATCTCTGGATCCATGTAAGGTACAGGGCTGGTTCTACCTTTGTTAGAAAGAGATTTTCATGTAGTATATGATGTCGGATTTTCATTTTTTACATTACTCATGGGATAACCCCTTTAAGTCTTGAAAAACCTCTTTAAAGATTACTAGCAATATACCGTCACTTTATACAATTGGAAAACCCCTTTAAAGTACGGGTCTTGAGATAGTGTCTGTGTCTGAGATAGTGTCTGAGATAGTTACTGTCATATATTGCTGAAGACACACAAATAACTGAACAGATCTAACATACGTAATTCACGAATTTGCTAATGGTGGGAGAACATTGCTGCCAATCCTAGCAGTGATACCCAGCATCGAAAAAAACATACCAAGAAGTTAATTGGTTTCCTATAAAATTGGTCCTAGTGAGCGAGATAGGGATATAAGATCTGGAGCTCCACTTAGGAGAGGGACTGGTGTGAATGACAATCGCTGTACAGCGCTGCAGAATATGTTGGTGATATATAAACAACAGCTAATAAATAAATAGTATGGAATAACAGGGCAGCATTGTTTCATTGCTGATATACTAAAAAAAAAGTATCTGTCTTTTGTAAAACCCCACTGTGTGCACGCTTTCCGCTGTGGTATTTCTACTGACACATCTCTAGCATCAGGACCTGACAAGGTGTTTTAGACATTCAGACATATGCTGTTTTTGAGACCCACCAAGAATGCCTAAACCACAGGAAGTGACAAAGAGATAGCGACATTCTCAGTACTTCTTATTGGTGTCCAGGAACTCATGACCACAAAACTAAATACAATGTGAGAAAGCCAACACAAGCCTCACCTCTGGTTTACAAAAGAAGATGTATGAAAAATAACAAAACTGACACATTTTGAGCCTGACCACAGGCCGCTCATCATGAGCCTTGAGGTTTAAACCTCTTTTTGAAAGCAGCACCGGACAGAGGAAATATTGTGCTTAGTATATATTTCCAATGTAAATGTCAGAAAAATACAAAATCATGTTTCGCTCTGCATTAAAGGGGTGAGCCTCATTACAATTACTTTTCCAAATGTGAAAGATGCAGCACAATAAGCCATATACTGGTTAATAGATGAGTCCCCCGCTGAGCATTAGTACTGCCTGCTCCCCTGTTTGCACTGCACTACCGAGGGGCACCTGACCAGACCCACTTATAAGTGGCCTCCATTGAATAAAGATGTGCATGGCAAATGAGACTACTGCATTAAATGGAAGTGTCAGCCATCCATGAGCCTCAGTGGTCAGTGTAAAAACTGCAGGAACTTAAAGAGGACCTGTCACCTCTACTGACATGTCTGTTTTAGTAGTTACTTGCATTTCCCATGTAATAAAAATTCATGACTCTGTGTCAAGGGGCAGAGCAGTCGCTTTTACATTACTGCAGCTTAGCCCCATTCACTTCTATGGGGCTGAGCTGCACCTAGGCCACGTAACCGATGAACGTGACATCAAATAGCCTAGGCCAGTGATGGCTAACCTCCAACACACCACCTGTAGTGAAACTATGACTCCCAGCATGCTCCATTCATTTCTATGAAGTTCTGAAAACAGCCAAGCGATTGTACATTTTGGAAGTTGTGTTTTTACCACAGCCGGAGTGGTGGAGGTTAGCCATCACAGGCCTAGGCAAACCTGGAGAAGGCCGCAGTGCTACTGCGAGCACTAGTACCTTATCAAACAGCTGAACGGTGGGGGTCTCGAGTGCTGGACACCCACGAATCAGATATTGATGATCTATCCAGAGGATAAGTCATCAGTATAAAAACTTTAACAGTTTATTCAGTCTTTTTGGCAAAGGGGCAGCTTGCTACAGCAGAAACCTCCTCACAATTCACTGCCTGCCATGGAGCCTAGCCATGGAGTCTAAATCCAACATGCTAGCCAAAATATGGAGACAACCAGGAGATTTCTTCTACCAGAAGACTTGTCGAACTACTTGTTTATTTCAAGGTGCAGTGTCCTTTAAGTTTGATAGATGCTGAGTACTGCACTAATGTCTATATCAAACATAATAGGCAACAGGGCTCTTCATTATTTCACAAGGACACTAGAGACTGTAAATTACTCCTAACTGCATCCTGGAAGGGTCTACAGCAATAAATAGCAATCTGGTCTTTCATATGATCCCGTAAATCCCACAGTAGATGAAATAAGAAAACACCTTTCCCTTAATTGTACTTAAGTAGTAAGCCCTTATATTCCTTGCCTTGACACCTTATCAATGTACAACCTATGTGCAAGCAACAGTAAATCAGTGTATGAAAATATATTTCATTTTTCTATTCTCTATGCTTTTTCATATACATGTAGCCCCAAGGTCTCTGGTGTTCGAAGTAAATCAAGGTGCAACTATCATTATCTGCTTCACTTTTTAAGGAAGCCACATGGCCAGTCCATTATAGGCAATGGCCAACCATATGGTCTTCGAAGAAAATCAAGAAGAGTCAACATGTACCCAAGGGACACAGTGATTTCTTGTCTCCATTGCTGTGTCACAATAATTTCCCTATAGACACAATGGGCTATTGCCTGTAGTTATATGTCAATGACATGTATGTATCTGTTAATAAAGGCTTCTGCTGTGCTGTTGGAGTGAGAGGAGGACACCCAGGTCCGAGGATGCTAAGTATGAGGAGTGCACTATGGCGCTGTACTTGGTATGCTGTAATGAGGCTGCAGCACTCACAGGAGCATCTTTAGGAGCCTCTTCACTTTTTAAGGAAGCCACATGGCCAGTCCATTATAGGCAATGGCCAACCATATGGTCTTCGAAGAAAATCAAGAAGAGCCAACATGTACCCAAGGGACACAGTGATTTCTTGTCTCCATTGCTGTGTCACAATAATTTCCCTATAGACACCTGTAGTTATATGTCAATGACATGTATGTATCTGTTAATAAAGGCTTCTGCTGTGCTGTTGGAGTGAGAGGAGGACACCCAGTGCACTATGGCGCTGTACTTGGTATGCTGTAATGAGGCTGCAGCACTCACAGGAGCATCTTTAGGAGCCTCTTCAAACAGCTGATTGTGGTTGTGCTGGGAGTTGGACCGCCACAAAAATATAATCACTGGCCTTAATGGCACATCATTCTTAGAAAGGTATTGTCATGTTCTATATGATGCCTAATTTAGATTTTTTACACCAATCACGGTGTAACCCCATTAAAGAAGTTCTCTGAAAACGTGATATTGATTGCCTATCTTTAGGATAGGTCATCAATGTAAGATCGGTGGGAGTCCGACTTCCTGCATCCCTGTCGATCATCTGTTTGAAGAGGAGCTCTGGTGAGCGCTGTGGCCTCCTCACAGTTTACAAAAGCATAGCGCCCTGCTTTGTATAGCAGCTGTGCTTGGTACTGCAACTCAAGCCCATTCACTTGAATTGGACCAAACTGCACTTAGGCCATGTGACCGATGTATGGTGACATTGTTGGCCTAGAAAGAGGCCTAAGCTCTTACAGAGTGCTAAAGCCTCTTTGAATATCTAATCGCCAGGGTTGCCAGGAGTCGGACCCTCAATGATCTGATATTGATGACCTATCCTGAGGATAGACCATCAGTTTCAAATTGCTGGATAACCCCTTTAATATCAGTTATGAAGAGAACTGGTCCAGGGACCACATGATCCTTCTCAATTAAATGGCATGAAAAAGGCCCAATTTCAAATTTCAAATGCTACATGCATATTTAGTAGAGAGAAACTTTCTTGTTGTTGGCTGAATTTTCTTTAAGTTTTCTGCTGATTGAGATTTTTTTAAGATGTCACACTCCAAGTTTCATGATATTAGACTTCTTCCATGCTCCATATTGACTATAACTCCAAAATGCATGTAGGCAGATGGGAGTAGTAAAGCTGTTGGATGCTGCAAATTTATTGTTTTCTAAAGGTTTTTCCTCCTGTTCTGTGTAAATAGCAAAAAGCCTGCAGAGAGCGACAGAAGCGGAGTCTGAGGGATGTAATGGCGCTTACGGAATACTTTATAGTTATTTAGGAAATCCAGGTCTCTGAAAAGCCTTGTACTTTGAGTGCAATTGCTCCTTTGCTGATGGGTCTGGTATTAAAGTTGCACTCAGGGCTCCTGAGTAAGTCCATTAAGGGTGACATTTACTGTGTTCGAAATATCTCAAAATAATGAAAATAACAAATGGCTGGCATTTGATTGGTTGTTTTGGCATGCAGCAAATTTCTGAAGTTTAAAGGGGCACCACAGTTTTATGTAAATTAATCTTAAATATAGTATAACTAGAAAAATTCCCTGGCGTTGCTCGAGTATGAAGTGTTGGTCTGTTTGTGTGTTTTTTGGATTTGTTACAAGGGTGCCCAGGAGGCCAATCTTTGTCCTGTTTTTTATTATGGTGAAAGTGCTAGTAGCCCTATATTCCCCAGCAGTTACAGTGTTTTTGTTTTATTTTTAACTGTCTCCCATAATAGTGACCTCCACGGCGCCCACCCCTTAACAGCAACCTCCACAGCACCCCACGCCCTTAATTGTAACCTCCACAGCACCCTGACCCCTGAACTGTGACCTTTGCACCCTGTCCCCTTAACTGTGAAATCCACATCACCCATCCCCTTAACTGTAACCTCTACAGCACCCCTTCTCCTGAGGCTGAGTTCACACTTCAGTTATTTGGTCAGTTATTTCGATCAGTGATTGTGAGCCAAAACCAGGTGTGGGTCAGAAACACAGAATAGATGCAAATCAAATCATTACACCTGATCTCTCTCCCTTAAAGAGGTATTCCGTATAACTTAATTTTTGAAAAACTCCATTAAGGCTGCAAGCTGTGACCCAACCAAAACCCATACCTATACATATAATCAGAGCTTCAATCCATTTGTCTAGCTCCTGTGTGAGCCTGTAACACACTGAGTATCATGGCTCGTGATCTTCCCTCACAAAACTAGAATCCCCACAATCCCTAGCTTTCCTGCTGTGAGTGTTGATGTTTACTGATTGGCTGCCTGATATCGCAATCCAGTCACGCCTCATCTACTCAGTAATCAGCAGCACACTGACATTTAGCTAGAGTTGATGAATTGATAGCAACACACTGAGCATGCTCTACCTAACAAAGGCTCAGATCTACCGGTCGATGTCATGGTGACTTATGAGGAAACACAGTGGGTAGCAGAGGAAGAAATTATTTTTATAACTACTGAATGGTAAATATGTGAAAATGACATTATCTTAGGTAATTATTCTTGATGAATTAGTCTAAAACGTAAGTTATATTTATGGTAACCGGAACACCCCTTTAACTGTGACCTCCATAGTACCCGGTCGCCTTAACAATGACCTCTGCCGCACCCTGCCCCCTTAACAGCGACCTCCACAGCACCCTGCCCCCTTAACTGTGACCTCCACAGCACCCCTCTCCCTTAAAATTGAGCTCTACAGCACCTGCCCCCTTAACAGTGACCTGTAACAGTGAAGACAAATGGCATTGTTATGGAAATCTGGTGTAACTGTGTATGTTACTGAGGTGAAGACTGAAGAAGCTGTAAGCTTCTATTGACTAATAAGGGTCATGTGATCATATGCATGTTGGTTATTATATGATTGAAGGACCTGCAAGCTTCTATTGGCTAATAAGGGTCATGTGATGGTGCCATATTTGCATTCTTTGGTAAGATATCAAGAATGATATGTCCTAGAGAGCTGTGGCCTTTTTGAAAACCTTCCCAGACACCTGATTTACATATGGGTCAAATGTGGCGTCCAATGGATCCGTCGTTTGGATGCTTATAGAGGCCAGACGGACAGACATTGACTTTAATAATCCGTGTAAAAGAAACAAAGTTTACATGGCACTCACCAGAGGGTTAAAATCTTTTGTATTCAATTAATTACACAGGTACACAAAGACATGGAGATATTGGCAACGGCCACTTCATGCTAGTGTGCCCTTCGTTTGGCCTACCTGATAAAGTGCACACAATGGCACAAAATGGCCACCACCAATATGCCCATGTCTTCGTAGAGCAAAACCTAAGAGAGTTTTTGGCATGAGGCTTTAGCACAAGGTCCGTCAAAACAGCAGAAAGTGGGAAAGTCACAAGAGTGCCAGTCATCTGTATTGGAATATTAATTTTTATAATTTATATGAAAAGCTCCATAGCTTTATAACATACCTTCTTTCAATACCCCAGAGTCTTCAAGACCTCTCCTTACAGACTGATGATACAGTTACATGGTTCCTTATGAAACGGTTTTGAGCCTCTGTATATAGCCAAGAATGCTTCTATTCACAGACAGCAAGCGGACATCTTGACATAGTAAGGAACACAAAGATAAATAATTATTGGGTGCATCATGCAGGTATTTCCAGCACTACAAAGGGGGTCTTAAAGGGGATTTCTGAGGATTTAAATATTGATGACCCGTTCTCAGGGGAGGTCATCAATATCTGATCAGTAGGGGTCCGACTCCCAATATCACCACCAATCAGCTCTTCAATGACATCACGTTCATCGGTTACATGGTCTATGTGCAGCTCTGTTCTATTCCTGTGAATGACTTGAACTGCAGTACCAAGCACAGCCACTACACAATGTATGGCGCTGTGCTTGGTATTCTGTTAGGAGGCCACAGTGCTCACCAGAGTGCCACAGCCTCTTCAAACAGCTGCTCAACAGGGGTGCCTTCAGTCAGTGAAACCCCTTCAATTGATTTCACTGTGTAGCATTTTCTGACCTCTTTTAGAATATTGTTGCCAGTTCTGTTTACCTGCAATAAAAACAAAAACAAAACAAACAAATAAACAAAAAAAAGCATTGATAGGGGTACTGTAGATCAAAAGGAGAGCCTAAGGCTACTTTCACAATAGTGTTTTTGCTGGATCCGGCAGGGTTCAGCAATAACGCTTCCGTTACTGATAATACAACCATGTGTATCCGTTATGAACGGATCCGGTTGTATTATCTTTACCTTGCTGGGATGGATCAGGTATCTATTGTGTCAGACAGAACGGATCCGTCCCCATTGACTTGCATTGAGGGTCATGCCAGATCCGTCTTGCTACGGATCCCCAGGACGGAAAGCAAAATGCAACATGAGGCGGTATGCTCTCTGACCTGGGGACGCAACTGAACTGAACGGAATGCATTTTGGAGCATTCCGTTCTCTTCAGTTCAGTTTTGTCCCCATTGAAAATTAATGTGAAAGTAGCCTAAGACATAATGCAAGATCCAAGACACACAATATCTCAGGAAAGACTTAAAGAGCCTTATCCAAATGAAAGAAGGGAAAAATTGACATTAATCAGGTTTGTCAACTTCAATGTTTTCTGGACAACTGAACAAAAAATCATAAATGGCCCAAGTTTTTAGGGACATTAGAGACCAAGCCCTGACATGACACCATCAAAACACCTTAATATCCTTGAGTCACACAGACCCCAAGATTACAGTGATTATCCAGTAATTCCAAGAAGGTTTAGGAACCAGTATGTGATAAAAACCCACAATTCTCACCTCTTACATCCTGCTTTACTCCTGGACCATGCTTGGTCTTGTGGGAAACATTGGGAGTACCGTTGCAGGAGATGCTGAAGATGCTGAAGAAGGAAATTCCTTCTGACCTTTCCTTAAACCCCAAAATTCACTTGCTGTGTGACACATCTTGTTAGCTGAGGAGCCAGCACACCAGCAAATCCAGACAGATCTGGGTGCACACCTATAGGTGATCTTTGGATTTAGCTAGGACACAGACAAACAATGGAGAGTTCATGAAAGGAGAATGTCAGTTCCCCAGCAATTTCAGGGACCCCAAGAAAAGTTATGTCTTAGGCCCTGCCACAACACTAAGCTCCGCCCTGTCACAACATCAAGCTCCACCCCAATTGCACTGCTAAGCTCTGTCCCCATCAGCCCACTAAGCCCTACTCTACTTAGCAGTGCAGCCTGGGGCTCTTCTGCTACTTCTCTTCAGCTTGGAAGGGTCCCCCTCCTACCAGGCCTCTATTGGTTTTTTTTTCAGCCAACTGGTTGTGGCCAGCAGGGGCCCCCAAGTCTCTAGGGCCCCAAGTATTTTCATGGTTTGTATGGTGGTAAAGTCTGCCCTTCCCTTACTGTACAGAACAGGGGGTACATCTTGCTCATGAGGACTAGACAATATGTTGCATGGTCCCCCAAGGAACTGAGTAGCGCAATACTGTATGTGTCCTGTAGGGGTGCAACTGCATCCAGTGAAAATAGATGATTGAAGGTTCCAGCTGCTGAAAGCCTAGTGATCAGACTACTGGTACATAGAAGAGATGATCTGTAAATATATAGTGCATGCAGGTTCCTATGTGACTTTTAAAGGTTAAAATAACGATTTACGGACAATTATCCCACTTTTTTTTTAAACTCTATTTGCCATTTGCTTATGAGGAAGGACTCCAAACTACAAACAAAATACCTATGTTACTAATCCCAGTGACAGCTGCCCCAGGCTGATCATATTGCTGGTGATGTTCTACCCAAGGTCAATGTAGGCAGGCTGGAATGCCCATTACAAGGGTAGGTGACCTACAGTATGTGACAGCTGCATTTTTGTAAGCAATTCAGGACAGTTTGTAATTGGATAGATAGTCTAGGTGCATTTGCCCTTTGGAGTTTTATATTGTTTACTAGTTTTCCTAGAAGAAACAATAGGCAGATTCTAAAAACTATCACTCACATTCTGTATTTTTTCCCTATAACTTTACTTTTAATTATACATTAACTTCACATTGACACCGAAAAGAAGATACAAAGAACAAAGAAGATACAAAGAACAAAGGAGATACAAAGAACAAAGAAGATGCAAAGCGTGATATGTTATAATGCATCTATCTTTGTTTAAGAACAAACTAGTTTAAAGGGGTTATTCATCTTTGTAGAGCTTTTATACAGACCCCACAGCATGGCCGAACCCAAAGTGCTAAACATACAGCGGGTAAGATAAGTATTTGATACACTGACGATTTTGCAAGTTTTCCCAACTACAAAGAATGGAGAGGTCTGTAATTTTTATCATAGGTACACTTCAAATGTGAGAGACAGAATCTAAAGAAAAATAAAAAAAATCGCACTGTATGATTTTTAACTAATTAATCAGCATTTTTTTTGCATGAAATAAGTATTTGATCACCTAACATTTTTTTCATCAGACCTCAGATCAGACCCCCCAATCAGACCCAAATCTTTATCAGATCTCAGATCAGATCCCCCCAATCAGACCCCCAATCTTTATCAGACCTCAGATCAGACTTCCCCCAATCAGACCCACAATTTTCATCAGACCTCAGATCAGACCCCCCAATCAGACCCCCAATCTTTATCAGATCTCAGATCAGATTCCCCCAATCAGACCCCCAATCTTTATCAGACCTCAGATCAGACCCCCCAATCAGACCCACAATTTTCATCAGACCTCAGATCAGACCCCTCAATCAGACTCCCAATCTTCATCTGACCTCAGATCAGACCCTAAAAGTGCTCATTAAAGGGGTTTTCCAGGATTTACCTACTGATGACCTATCCTAAGGATAGGTCATCAGTATCTGATTGGTGGGGGTCCGACACCCGGGATCCCCGCCGATCAGCTGTTTGAGAAGGTACCGGCGCTTCTGTGAGTGCTGCTACTTTCTTGCAGCTTACCAAGCACAGTGCCATACATTGTATAGCAGCTGTGCTTGGTATCATGCTCAGCCCCATTCACTTGAATGGGACTCAGCTGCTCTTAGCCCACGTGATGTCACTGGCCTAGGTAAAGCTAAAAGAAGGGCACGGTACTCACAGGATCACCAGTGTCATCTCAAACAGCTGATTGGCGGTGGTCCTGGGTGTTGGACCTCTACCGATCAGATACTGATGACCTATCCTGGGGATAGGTCATCAGTGGTAAACTCCCGGAAAACTCCTTTAATATTAACTTTATAAGAAACACTGCCATTTTCCCCCATTTCTATATCTTATAAAGCGAAAAATACAGTATTCTGAACAGTAGAAAAGTGGAAGTAGTCGGTTAAGGAAAGATTGCCTGCACTCAGATATCCCCATTATAATTATACGATATAGATGTCTTTGTGTACTAGTCACTGTAAATAGAATTTACTTGTTGTATGCCTTGTTGAATAACAAAAATGACAATTATGTAATTATTATTGTTCTATCTTATCTAACTTATAGGAAACAGGCCGAACTGGATGGACAGATGTCTTTTTTCGGCCTTATAAACCATGTTACTATGTTACTATGTTACTATCTGATAAATCAGAATGGTCCCTCCTGAAGCTCCTGTTTTTTTACAAATTTATTTTCCATGCTGGAGGTATAGGACAATTGCTTTGAAATGTACATTATACTCAATATGAAAAATATCTGGTTTACTTATATGGGAACTAACATATTCTAATTATTCATTTAGCAAGTCTAAAAATATCACCAAGAGGAGAAATTTTCCTGGGAGTTGTGGGAAAAAACTTTATCTTCATAGTTCAGACCATTGTCATCAACATGACATCTTTGCTGTATCTTCTACATAACAACATTCCTACCGAGCTGCTTACAATAAATAGTGTCCATTGTTTCAGTGTAATTGATTGAGTCTTAGATAATATTTATTATATTGCATTAAAAGCTGACTCTTAGTGCATGGCCTGCAGGTGTGGTACATGACATGCAGAAGTTCTATTTCTATTTGATGTTTTTTGTATCTTTGGTTGTGTACCACCTCCTTCGGCCATACACTAGAAATAGTGTAGTGTATCTGTTAAATACAGCCCTCTTAAAATCGTATCAAAAACATTTTTTTTCCCTTAAGTGTTCATTATGTGATTACTTTTTTATAGCACTTTACATTTCGGTGAAGGATCCATGTCTACTACAGTAGGTGGTGACATCTTAAAGGGGTTAATCAAGACTAAACTTTTTAACAATGTTCTTCAGAGTGGTTGAACCCACAGTGGGGTTCATACTTGATCCCTGCCGCTGGATTCGAGCTGCATAGCTCCACGTCTGCCGTAGCAAATACTGATTCTCTATCAATCAACATCCTGTTGAAGGGTGTCAGGTGACCGCTGCAGCCAATCACTGCCAATCCCCCATGTTGATTCCCAGAGACCCAGGACTTGCAATGTAGCCGGAATCCATCGGCGGGGACCAGGTAAGTATAAACCCCACCACAGGTCCAGACACCCTGAAAAGGTCTGTTAAAAAAGTTTACTCTTGGATAACCCCTTTGAGCATGAGATTTGGGCTTTTTCCCAAGACCATGACCCCTGGTGATAGGACTACTCTATCTCGGTGTGCCAGGATGCTTTATACTAACTTATTTCATCTGAAAAGTTAACATTTTGATAGACGCAGTCCCACATGCACTGTGTCAACTTCACTTCGGCATAATCCTCTCAAATGATTCATGGAAGACCTTTTGAAAATTAGTGAGACTTGAAGAATTGATTGAAGTTTTTGAGAACTACTGTACAATCCGGGAATCATCATTGTTCAATCCGAACAGACACTAAAGACAAATAATCTTGACTGAGAAAATAACACTTGTCATGAAATTATACAGTATTTCCAGAGCATATACTTGCTGCATGAGGACATGATGAGTGGTTCGTGAGTTGTATCTGGTCCTTTTCAATAGCTGGTATGAAATTATTTTTCTATGCTAAAGAAGGAAACTAAGTTTCACATGTGAGAATAAACCACCTACAAATTTTCGTAGCCTGTAGGCATAAGGCTCCAGTGGGGAATTTTAAATGCAGTCCTATTATGTATCAATCCAGGAGGCATTGGGTGGAGAGGATGGGAGTGGCAGTAGTGTCTGTGAGAGGTGTTGGTTACTCACAATGGTGTTGGTCCTTCTCTGGTGCTCTCTGGGTCACTCACAGTTGTGGAGCAAGTGCACTCTTGTTTCCCCAGGGCACACCCTGATTTTGGGGTCTTGAGCCTGATGGTGGTTGGCAGGGATCCCTAGTGAGAACAATCCCTTTGTCTCTTCAAAATATGGTATTACAATATCCAGCCAGGGGGGTAGCCATGTAGAAGACCTGCAATCTGCCTCTCCAGTATGTCTTGAAACCTGAAGCTCTCTTATCCCCAGATAAGTGTGGTATTGAGCCCAAAGTCTTAAACAGACATTATCTCCACAGTCTTGATATCCAGCATCACCACTGCAAAAAGCTTTTCTGCCATCTAGAATAAGTTTTCTTCTTCTGTTCTCCTGCCTCAGAGATAGATGTTTTGGCACTGTCTCCAGTGTACCCAGCTGCTTGCTCCAGATGTCTCAATATTGCTTTGTGTCTCTCACTTCTAAGGAATGAACCCACTCTAGAGGGGATGGGCAGAGTGCCACCCCCTACCAACTGTTCCCATGGGCCTGTTAACCCTATTTACAGCCTTCAAGAAGGAAATGCATATCATAAAGAAGAATTTTAACAGCTTATGCAGTGGGCACAGTTGAAGGGAATTTTTACAGGGACAAACTCTTACTTTTAATAGGCTTGCTCCCATAACTTTGAAAGGGAAACAAAAACTAAATCAGCTACTTTGCCTCTAAGACTGGATCCTTGCTCTGAAGGATTCAAGCCATCCATATATTACATGGGCAGTCATTTATCTGAGCATGTAATACTACATCTTCACTGCATTCCGTTGCAGAGGAAATGTCTGGCCAGAGAAGGACAGGGATCTGGACTTTGCTGCAGGCTGCTACCTCCTGGCATAGTAATTGTGTAGTTAACAGCTGAGCCATGGGCCAGAGCATCAAGGGGTCAGGAAAAACCATAATCAGGGACAGGCTGAGGTTAGGCTGGTGGAGTACATACTATACAGTAAATGGTCTGAGGTCAGGGCAAGCAGCAAAGGATCAATATGGAGGTCTGGCACAGGTCAGGTCAGTTGGCAGTGAGTCAGAATCCAGTAAATAGGCAGAAAGTCAGTACATGGACAGGAGAACAGAACAGATGCCTTTGCAGAATACTAACACATTAAAAACTCTTTGCTTGGGCTCAGGTGCCTTAAGTACCTAAGGGCTGCCAGCCAATGGCTGGTGAAGATTAGGGTGTGGGCGCGCTGGCCTTTTACTAGCTGGAGGGGAAGCATGTGGGCTGTATGGGTACAGGAAAGAAGGCCAAGCTGGCAAGCAGGCTACAACCTGTATGGAGGGACAGAGCAGACTCGGAGGCCGTACCTGCTTGGGAGAAAGCAGCAGGAGGTAAGCGGGACAGAAGCAGCCACTAACATCATCATTGTATTTTGGTCGTGTTTAAAATTTTCACACGAGAAGAAAAATATCTCAATGAAAAAAGATCTTTTCCTAGCGTATTTGAACATGTATGGTCAGTCTGAACATCTAGGACAGACAATATGGACTAAAATGCGTATGGCTGTGTTTGTGAGACAGTCGTTCACCGCAGTTGTTCAGCCATCAACCTATTTCTTCTAATGTACATTGTCGTCTTTAATGTCCAAATCTTGTTTTTGGATGCGTTCACAGTTTCCAGGAGAACATACATTATTATTAAAGTAAGTTGTTCTTTTGTGACATATCCTATAATAATCTAATTATTCCAGAATAGATAAATACATTGGACAACATCATTTAGCTTAAAGAAGGCTTATCAGTTCACCTCAAATAGGAGGATGCTTGTAACATGGTATCTTGGCAGAGACATCGGAAACAAGTGTCTAAAATAACCAAACTATGAACACACGGCATGAAGTTCTCAAGCCAAAGGAATCAATGTTTAAAACTAGGCCAAGAGGAACATAAAAGCTTAGATCACAGAGGTAACGGGAGGAGAGACACATCGGGCTGTCAGAGAGCACGCCAAGATTAGGAGAGTAATTGTTAGGAGAACCAAGGTCAACGTCAGCTGACTGGAGTCATAAGTCCAGAATAGTAACAGGAACAAAATACCATCAGATGACATGAGTGCAGCAAAGTCTAGGTTTTGTTCAAGCTGTTCAACATTGTGAAAGCCAGGGAAATGTCTTGAGGGCCTTGTGATGTTTCACAACAGTTTGTTGGGTCTTTGTAATTTGACCGACGTATGTATCACAAGCCCTGAATTACTCCATTGCCCTGTCAGACAAATTATGAGTGCTTCAAATTACATGGCTTATTGTTCTATTGGTCAGCGGCGTATAAGGATTATTACAGATGCATGTATCCTAATCTCTAGCTCAGAAACGCTGCTGAGTTTTCAAAATCCCAGGATTTGGTAATACATACTTGGCTACTGAAAGCTTACACGATGCCAGCAATCACTTCCCATACTTACATGATTAGGTTACATTTGGAGTGATGACAGATATGAGTTTTAAAGTCAATGTAGTTTAGGCTGTAGACCAAAAAGTTAAACATAATGGGGTGTATTATTTCTCAAAACAGTGTACAACTACAAACTTGATCCATATTTAGCAAACTGCTGAACCCGAGTATTTTCTTATGCATGCAGCAGTGATACAGAAGGTGTGTTTATGGCCTAGACAGCCCTACTTAAAAACTACTTAATGAGGTTTCCTGGAGTTCAACATTGATGTGGTGATGGTCATATATGATTGTGGGAGTCCAACTTCTGCCAACTATGGTGATTGCTCCAACCTCATAATGTAATACCCCAGAGTGGTATTACCATTTCTTCACTCTGCTACTGTCTCTAATTGGCTAACCATAATATCATCTGTGTATTTATTCCAGGTCCTCCTAAATTGTGCATTCATAATCCTGCTATGTAACTGTTATGTTCATGTACTTTGCCTGGTTCACCAGCAGGTGGCAGCAGATATATGGGACAGATCCTTAATTAGATTGGAACTTAAAGGGGTCGTCTCATCATGGACAATGGGGGCATATCGCTAGGATATGCCCCCATTGTCTTATCGGTGTAGGTCCCACCGCTGGGACCCACACCTATATCCAGAGTCCCACAAGGTGGTGGCTGGAGGACTCTGGTCCAGCCACCACCAAGCCGGCTCACCATAAAAATGAATGGGAGTGTACTGCGCATACGCAGCCACCGCTCCCATTCATTTCTATAGAGCCGACGGAAATAGCTGAGCCAGTGCTCAGCTATTTTTGCTGGTCCCATAGAAAATGAATGGAGGGCAGCTGTGCCTGCGCAGGGCGCCCTCCTTCACTTTCGGGGCTCCGTTCTGGATATAGGTGCGGGTCCCAGCACCTATAAGACAATGGAGGCATATCCTATCGATATGCCCCCATTGTTCAAGATAACACAAACCCTTTAACATTCCATTCTCCCCCTTTTGGGCAGGAGTGGTCCAGTCTTGTTTCTTACCAAAGGGAGGGGTTGCAGTTCTAGTTTATTCCTGTCTACTTTAGACAGTGCTACATCTTGGCACATCTTTTCAGCTCCAGAGAGGGGAAAGTTCCTCCTCCTGCACCAGGAGTCTCTCCAGAGTGAAGCTGCTCATAAAGCACCCTGACTACTTACAGATTTACAGGCAGAATATTGCAAGGGGGTCAACAGCCGAAGGCACCCTATTCCAGAGATACCAGAATAGTCCTGATGTCCAGCTGCCAGACTAGACCTGTGACACGATCGGCCCTGGGTGGTAGTACATTGCACTGACAGCAAACCAAGCACAGTGCAAGAACATTGTATAGTGGCCGTGATTGGTATTGCAGCCTATTCCCATTCACTTGATTGGGACTGAGCTGCACATAGGACAGGTGGCCAATGAACTTGACATCTACGAAGAGGCTGCAATGCTGATCAGAGCACCAAAGCCTCCTCAAACAGCTAATTGGCAGGGGTGCTGAAAGTAGGACCAATCAGACATTGATAGCCCGTTATCAGTATCTTACTCCTGGAAAATGCTTTTAACTGGCTTTAAAACTGTGACTGTGCTGACCCCGATTTCCTGTAACAGAATTTTCAGCAATGGGAAGTTATGTACTAGTGAGTCATATTTCTTATTCCTCTTATATGAACAGCATACCTAGCTCTTAAGCTATGCATCACTTGTAAAAAAAAAAAAAAAAATCCATAAATTAGCACATATATGGTTTTAAAGGGAACCTTTCACATTGTGTATGCAGTCTGATCTTCTATTGGCATCCAATAGAGCACAAGGAGCTGAGCAGATTGATATACTCTCTCAGGATACAATGGCCTCAGGATACAGTGGTCTTTTCTGACCCATCTTAAAGATGAGAAAAGTTATCAAAATTAGATTTGCCTGCTTTGCCAAAGTTGACAAAGAAATTTGATTTATTATGAATTACTTCATCATGAATCACATTACTCTGTATATAGAGGGTGCAATGACCGGGAACAGCTATCGTGTCGCCTCCCGTTATTAAACCCCTCAGATGCCTCGTTCAATGCTGATCGTGGCATCTGACAATCACATTGAGGTCCTTCAAGGGTTAACAATGGGCATGGCAAACAATGAGAAGGGGGGTTTGGCGGAATAAGCAGGAGGAGCAAGGTGCACAGGTTGGCTTGGGCATATGGATTAAAAGTACTTACCAGGCATTGTGTCTGGTTTAACAGAACATTTTCTGGTGACAGATTGCTATTAATGAGGGAAAGACAGAGCCTTAAGAACTCTGAAGATTGGAAGAGAACAGTATCTGCCTAAGGAAATTTTGTAACTTCCAGGCTTTGGGCCAAAAAAATGATTGTGAAGTCAAAAAATAGTTAGCGACTAAAGACTAAATGGTAAATGCTTGCTTAGGACATTTAAATTATTTAATTAAGACATAACTGACCAAAGATGATACCTAAAGTTGCCTACTGTTGGTGAGACACCTGAACACTTTTACCCACCTCAGCTTTATCCATTGTCGCCCCTTCTGCAGCCATACCATGTCTCAGTGACAGCAGCTTTAGTTAATCCTCAGGACAGGTCATAAAAATCACATTGGTGCGGGTCCGACTCCTGGCACCCTCAACAATGAGTTGTTCAAAGGGGTTGCCAAAAAAAGCCTCTGAAGGTGTACATAGCCTTTAAGGTCCTGCTGGATGCCAATGCCAGAGTATGAACTACTATCCTTTAAAGCTAGTTTGCTTCTGTTTAGCCCAGACTCAGACTTTCACCTTAGCCTTACTTCTGGACTTAGCCTATGTCTTGCTCCTGTGTTCCTTTCACCCAGCTTTTTTAATTGTGACCCTTGGCCTGTCTTTTGGTTTACTTTTCATCTCAATTTGTTTGTCACATCCCGACCACTTTTCTAAAGCTAACCCCTGGCTTTATTCCTGTCCTAATCTGTTCTTCCACTCCTGACATTTCTAGCAGCAACGATCAGTGTGCCAATAACATTACTGGGAACACTGCTAGGCGGAAGTATCTTTCATGGATGTTTTTGTCAATATATTTTAATTGGATGAAATAAACTTGGTGGTTTTAAATAAGGAGATAATACTGGTACTGGATATTGTTCCTTGCATAATTTTCATAGACAATTCAATGTATCCTATACAGCACATAACAATAATCTCATCAGCCACAAAGCTATTGCCTGGCCCTCAAGATAGTTTATATTAGTGTGAATGCTATATGTACTTTCTTTTTTTATATGAGCCTATAACACTCTTTACCCCCCCCCCCCCAAAGAAAGAAAAAGAACAATTTTATATATCTAGACAATAAAAATAACATTTTTAAGGAAAAAATGTAGAATCTGTAAGTTAAAATGTCTTAACTAGACAGGAATGATAGAAAGGTCATATAGGTCTGGACTGGATTACCCATTGGGCATTTGCTGCATGTGCTCTTTCAGTAGAGGGGGACTTGAGGACAGAAGTCACTGCTTTGATTTGGAACAAACATGACAGAAATTACTATGGGCCACTCTGGAATTACCTGACACATTATACTGTAGCAGATACACAGTTCCCTATCCACTCACTACTTTATTATTTATCAGATATAAACATTTCTTTTCCCATGAATAGATTGGTATCTTGTGGAAGATCTGAGGAAATGACCTCAAGCCATTACCTAAAGTCTTAATTCACGACTGGGCATGAGTTTGTGCTGCCATTTTGAAATATGTTGTGTGCCTCAAGAGTCCAGACTTGAATAAATTCATCACAAAGTACGTTAAATCAGGTCTATCCCCACCTGCAATTAAACTTTAGAGAATGTATCTCGGTGTACATCACTGTGCATTGCACCACCATGCATTTTGCAGTTACTGTGCGTCAGAATGACTGGCAGGTCACATATGTAGACCATCATGTAGACCACCAACACTAATCCCTAACTAAACCAAAAGAAAAGCATACAGCATCCTTCAGTAAAGCAAAAAAAAACAAAAAGAAAACATTGCGCGCCCTTGCAGAAGATGTGACCCAATGACTCTTTAGTGGAACAAAATAAGAACATGGAGGCAGCGCCAATAAAGTAGTGGAGAAAAAAAAAGGTTCTTTTAATCCATGTTGTGGCAGTGCAAACACATGCTTTTGAATCCCTTTTGTTAGCTGTAGAATGACTGTGCGTCACAATTAGGCTTAGTTCACACTTCACTTATTTGGTCAGTTATTCTGATCAGTTATTGTCAGCTCAAAGCATGTGTTGGTCAAAACCACAGAACAGGTGCAGATCTATTCAAGATACCTAATCTGAGAGTAGGCTTGGCTCCTGAATTTGGGGAGCAGTGGGGAGGGTGTGGCTGTGTTCACATCACTCTTATTTATTTTAGGTTTTCATTCTTCTGATCCATCAGAAGAACAGCCCAAAAAAAACGGATCTTGTATTTTGAGCATCCGCCTTCAAACATCAGTATTTCATCAGCATTTGATCAGTATTTGTAAGGCAAAACAGGAGTGGGTCCAAAACAGAGATAAAATGTGATGGAAATATTTGCATGCCTTCTGTGTTTTGGACCCACTCCTGATTTTGGCTTACAAATCATGATCAAATTCTGATGCAAAATACTGACTGTGTAATAGAGGCACTATGGATGCTCAAATGAGAGGACCCTTTTTTTGTTATTTTTCTATTCTTCTAATGGATCAGAAAAACAGAAAAATAAATGGTCATGTTAACACTGCCAAACAGGGACACTAGTGTCCCCATAACAGTGGTGAGGGTGGCAACAGCATGAAGAGTCACAAAAGTGGCCCTGGAACAGAGTGGTGAGAGTGGAAACAGCATGAAGAGTCACAATAGTGGCCTGGGAACAGAGCGGGAGGGGGCAATAACAGTAGTAGTAACACAAGATGGTGGCAGATCACAGTAGGAGCAGATGGCAGTAGAGGCAGCAGGCATGCAGCATCAGGCAAGTGGCAGCATCAGAATAGTGGCAGCCTGGGGGCAGAAGTAACGGTCCATTTGTCACAATGTTCCATTACTACCAGAATGATCTAGTCTGTTGCATCAGGCACCGGCTATCACTCATGTATACACTCATTGCAGTTTATTCTGAAAAGTTATCTGAAAGTTTAGGTACACTTAAAGGCTTGAGCTTCACAGGGCTGCCCTAGATTTACAGTGAAATATTGGGATAATTGCAAACTGAATTCAATGCTTCCTCATGAGAAAAAAAAGTTACAAGTGACCTTGGACCATGGTAAAAATTCATTTATGTAAGATTTTTTGTGATGGTCACATGGTGGCTTGGAAACGTTTTCTTTCATAGGGAATAACAGTAATCCTGCAATTTTTACTTAAGTTTTCAGTAATGCTCTTTCACCCTGAAGTTCTAGTGTTATAGAGAGGATTTTCTAGTAAAAAGAGAACTGTGGGGGATTTTCTTCTAAAATACTCTGGCAGTCAAGAGTCCATTTTAGAAATTGCAGGTTGACTTTACCAGCAACAAACAGCATGAAATTTGAACTTTGGAACAGCCTTGAAAAAGGAAGAAATTCCAACCAGAATACTATAATAGAGAAGTCTTTAAAAAGTTCACTAAAAAACATTCATAAAACATAGGAAGACTGTGTGGCTGAAAGGTGGGGGCCAGACTCCATCTTAAAATGAGATGTGGACCCTTTAATGTAGAAGAGGTTTGGTTGTTCCATTGCTGGTCCTCTTTCTTTCTCTCAGCAGAGAGCAAAGAAGAAGAGAAAGATGCCTGCGCTGATGCGATACCTTGGCCCAGCTCGTGGGTTGCGACAATGTGCCATAGAAGATGGATACTGCATCTTCTGCTTAAGCTGGGAACTACAGGTCAGAAGTGTCATCCCCTTACAGTAATGAGCAGAGAGGCAGGTAGCATGCCACCCACTGATAGATGACACTAAGTGGGACCCGATATAAGCGCTGCCCCTAAGCGATGGTACCCAGTAGTGTAGTACAGCCACATGATGTACAGTCACCCTATCACTGACAGAAAGGTGCTGCAGTGACTGCTGTAGCAGGTGAGTCAGTAGCAGGTGAGTGGTGACCAGATTGTACAAAGAAAGAGGGATTCTCCGTCTTGCAAATGTTAACCTCTGCCAGCATGTCACCTTAAAAGTGACACCTCAACCAGTGGCGTACATATAGAAGTAAGGGCCCCATAGCAAGGATCAAACCAGGCCCCCCACACAGGACAGAAGGGTTTCTGCCTAAACCCTTTTTAATGACCCTTGGGACATTTTCCACTGCTTCATTTGCTAAAAGTTGTTCCTTTAGAGGGTAGAGTCCTGACCAAGTTTTCATCTCCAGTAGAAGAGGAGATAATCCCAACTAAAACTGGGCCCCCTTTTGCCCTGGGCCCCATAGCAGTCGCATGGTCTGCCGCTATGGTAGTTACACCCCTGACCTCAAGGAGCACTAGAAGCCATGTGTATCCCCTGGACAGTTATGTGCATAAGAAGAGAGCTCACAGACCAGGTGCAGCAGAGAAGACTGCAGACCAGGTATCAACCACAGTTTCTGAATAGGTGCACCAATTGTATAAGTCACGGGCCCACAGTGATGGAGCAGTCTATAGTTTGGAGTGGCTGCTGTTGCTCAGGTATGGAAGGAGAGGGAGTCCACAGATGAGCCACCAAAGACGGCTGCAGATGAGACAGGTGCAGAAAGTGCAATGTCTTGCAGATGAGATGGCTGCAGCAATGACCAATTTCCAGTGACAATGAGTGTGACCAAATTAGCAGATGAAAAGCTTAGTTCCTGAGAGAAGAGGCAGTAGGGTTAATGCCGCTCGACCTGAAGATGAGCCAACACCCTGGTCTGTGTGTCAGTCTCTGCAAACACTGCAGCAGTAATAGGAGTTATTCCATGGGCAAGGGTGACAAGCTGCTAGCCTACAGATACCAGGCTAAGGCACTGACTGAAAATTGAGACTACTTCCATGCATTGTAAATATGGACTGTCAATAAAGAACCTCTGTCAGCATGGTCAACCCTATTAACCAGGCATTGTGCCTGGAAGGGTTGATCATGCTGATTAAAATGATACCTTTCTTTTGTCTGTATGTTAAATAGTTGAAGAGATATCCGTGCTTTATTCATATGGAAATTAGCAAGTTGGAACACAAGGGAACAGGGCTGAATCTGTGTAGCACTACTTCTGTAATGCCCCTGTGCTCTGCACACTCCCCCACTCCTCAGCGCTAGACATCAGCATGGTGCGGGCATAACTGTAGATCCTATCATGCCTCTCCTATCTGTGACACTGAGCTCTGGCTCAGAGTTTGCCTTTACAATGAGACACAAATCTTGGACTAAACTAACTAAATATTGGGAGTATTATGCATGAGTATCAGTAAAAAAGCAAAATTCATCCTAGAGCTGTGTCAAAGCATGATATCTTATACACAGTACAGCAGAAACCAGTGATATGTATTAGCTTTCTAAGCATAGAAAATCACTATTCTCAATATGATAAGGCTATAGCCTGGAGGTAAGTGTTCTGCCTTTGTATATAGAAGTCTCAGATTTGAATCCTGGAAGAGACTTTTTTTTCAGTCAATTTTCTTTCTCCCTCATTTTACCCATAATAAAGGTTGATAGAAATTAAAATCTTATGTGTATGGAAAAATTGCCTGATGCAAGTTAAGCTGTACGTGCTAGGCTATAAGATGTGCATTTGATATCATGGTATGACACTAGGATAAATTTTACTTCTTTTCTGATACTCCCCATATTTAGTTTAGTTCAAAATCTGTCTCTCAGATATGAAAGGCAGGATAGGATCTGCAGTTCTGCCCTCACCACGCTGATATCAATCAAGGGGAGGGGAGTGTGCAAAGCACAGGGGCATTACAAAAGCAGTGCTCCAAGGATTCATCCATGCCTCCTGGTGCTCAAATCTGCTTATTTGCATATGAATAAAAATGCCAATATCTCTGCAGCTGTTTAACATACAGACAAAAGAAAGTGTAGCTTTAATTAGCATGGTTTAATAGGTTGATCATGCTGAGGACTGTGCCTCAGTGTGACAACTATGAAAAAAGACTGTAACTACTAAAATTGTATGCCCTTATATTGAGTGATGCAACTAATGCAGCTGTCAAGTAGTGTACCTTATGAATATGCTTGTGAACTTTTGAAATACTGCGCCCTCATATGGAGTGTTAGCTTTCTTCTACGCAATAACATTATAAAGGATTATAAATGCATTGTTTTGAAGAATCTGATTCATTATCCGTCACATAAAATATATGTATGAAAAAAACAGACTTTATACATGAGATTGAAAGTTTTTGCCAAAAGGCACTGTCACTATAACTCTATATGCAATATGAAAGTCAAGTTTAAAACATGAATATTTCAATGCATTAGAATTGCAAAGTCTTAGAGTATTCCACAGGCAAAAACATAGAACAGGCAGCTAATTGATTTTGTCCGCAACGCATAAGTTATTAGGAACAATGAATAATAAGTCATTAGCAGGTCACATGTTCATATCATGGGACTGTAACAATGCTGCATATTGTGCAAACTGGTAGCGAGGAGGAACACAGATCTTGCACAGCTTTCCGGAACACAAAGCCTCATCAACCACCCTCCATCCAGACTCCTTATCATATTCTCCATGAGATTAAAATGATTCACTCTCAATAACTAATGCAGCTCTGAAGCTCTATTTTCAAGAAAAAGACTAATGCTTACCATAGACATCCTATATTCATTTTTCTTAAAAAGAATGTCATCAGAGAACAAAGTATTATTTAAAGGTTTTATGTTTTTGGTTATTTTGCTCCTAATAATTTATTTTGTTCCTAAAAACTTGCGTTTTTCACACTGGCTAGTGAGCCTTTTCAGCAGTCATCTCATCATCATTACAGGAAGGATTACAGTGGAAGGCCATACATATGCCAAAAGCAGAGACTGCTGGGGGGCTGAGCAGGTACTGTAAGTTTTTATTTTAGAACTTTTATCTTTTTTTATTTTAGAAGCTATTTTATAGCTTTCCTAATAAATGTTTGGATCCTACAAAATCTCTTTAACAGGAGCTCAGGTAAGATGGCCACACCCATAACCACATACAGATAAAAAAATATAAAAATCAGTGATCATAAAATAAAAACAGTTTCAATAAAAAGAATATGTATCAGTATTTATGTAAAAAAGAAAAAAGATGGCTGCACTGGACACAAAGGGAGAGTTGCAAGCCTAATGACCTGACAAAGATCCAATAACAAAAAAAAACAAAAAATAGGCAGCACTCTCATATAGAAAGATGAAAAACTGAGATTTATGTGGGACACACGACGTTTCGGCTCTGTATCTAAGCCTTTCTCTAAAAACAGATTCGATAAAAAGAATATGTATCAGTATTTATGTAAGAAATTTACCTGTCTGGGCTACAGCAAGACGATCCTCAGCTTCAGCATGGCCTCCGCCAGGTGAGACACGCTGCTGAGCCATACCCCCAGTGACATGGCTGCGTTCTTAGTTACAGAGCACAATGCTCTGCTTTTCCCCACAGCACGCATGCGCAGGGGGAGATAGGCAGTAAGCTGAAAGACAGCCCATCTGTCCTATTCCCTTTTGGTTGTGTGGTTGACTTATGGAGAGCCAGGTCACCAGACCAATCAGGCTCTAGTGCAGGGATCTGGTTCTCTATTTGAATGGAACCATTGCCAGTGAAAGTCTTTGGGTTTACTAGCTTGTTCTTGGTTCCTATTCCTGATTGCTGTTTGATATCTTGTTCTTCTTACCCTGGCTTGCCTCTCCACCATCCTTTGTCTCTCGCTTTTGGTACTTCATTGCCCATCTGGTTCTAACACATTTTTATATGATGCTTCTATTGTGTTTGTTTGTGTATTTGTGTTTGTCCGTCTCTGCTTTTTAGTAGAGTAGGGACCATCGTCCAGTTACGGTTCTGCCATTAGGGCTTATACTGCAAGTAGGTAGGGAAAGAGGGCTGGGTTCCAGTTTTTAATACTCACTGTCCTTGTGTGTCCCTTACTTACAGGTTTTACAATTAAGTTTTAATTATTTATAAAAAATTGATTTGACACATTTACTTTAAAATGAACATTCAACCTTGAACAACATTTTATTTTTTTAGTCTGAATAGGTTCAAAGTCTATGCTGATTAATTTCATGATGTGTTGTTATTGTATGAGAGATCTGTTTTTTGTGAGGGAGCTCCAAATCATCAGTACAAGTCAGCTAAAATTTTGGCTGCTTGTATCACCCACTAGAAAGAGCTGTGAGGTTAACTGTATGCTTTTTGATTATTCAGTTTGAAGGGGTGTTTAGGACTAAAAAATACCAATATGTCTGAATGCTCACTAGATTATGCCACCATGGATCAAGAGTAATTATTTTTCATTTGCATTATTTGGCCCTGATCTGTGATGCACAGTTGTTTTGATGCTGCTAGGGTTTGCAGTGGGTGAGACTACCAATGTGAAGGACTACAGATTCCATGATTCATCTCACAGGCATTGCCTCTATTTACAGCTGCCTGCTTGCTGCTCTATTACAATTTATAAGATGGAGCTGTAATTAACCCCACCAGGGGCATGATCATGTGACTGTGTGTAAGACGTAACTTACACAGGTATTTCATCTATGGATAATATATCAGTAAGTGATAAATATATAGTAAATATACCTTAAAAGGGCTGTGCACTAAGGGAAGGGAAGGAGTTTGGAAAATTCCCCCTCCTTGGCTAGACCTACAAAGGTAAGCCTACTTACCTGCCCTTCACTCTTTCTCTCCTTGACCTTGGCATCTTCGCCTTGCTCCCAGGATGTCAACTGCTTTGATGCCACTGCAGCCGATCTGCGTCTGTGTCATGTCAAATGGTCACGTCATATCCAATGCCAACCTCCCTGCCAAAGGAGCACAACTCCATTGATTAATTTCCACATAAGCTTTAAAGACTGATAAAAACCCTCTAAGATATAAGCAGTATGCTGTAAGCTCTAAGCTCCCCCCTAGTGGTGGCTGCAGGCAGACAGAATTCTGACATGATCTAATGTTATGTCTATGCAGGGTATCTGGTGTTTGTAGAACAGAATTAGAACTGTAAAAGCTATATAGATTTGTTAAGAAGTTAATCCAATAGTTCTAAACTACAAAATGTTGGACCTAGAAAAAAACATGATATTAAAAGGTGGAATTTTATTTTAAGATATTTTGTCCAACCAACAATGTTCTCTCTCACTCAGTCATAGCTTGGGAAAAGGGCAGTTGGGGACATGGGCACTGGTCCTTCTAAGCCAAGCAATACAGAACTGTATCAAATAAATATTAATTTACAATGGACTAAAATGTAGCTATAAAGCAGCCAGATACACAAATTCATACAAGAATTCATCCAGGAAAATAGTATTTTACAGAATCCAGGTCTACCGCACTGATAGTTTTTGCCTTCATCCCTGGGAGTTTAGGACAGTGCAGGTTATTGTCAGTATTCCCAGTGATCCAGGGTAGTGAAGGGGTTAATGTCGATATACCTGCTGGTGTAGGAGAGTGAGGGGGTTAATTCTAGTTGTCTTAATACCTGGTAGTTTAGGACAGTGCAGTTTATTGTCAGTATTCCTAGTGGTCTAGGCTTTCGTTTTTGTGTGTATGTGTCTTTTTAAAAATGCTCACTATGCAGGACAAAATAAGATGATTTTAAGTTTATTTTATGGTGCACAACATTATGTTGCAATGATACCAATTCCGAGGCTTACGGGGATACAATAGGGACCATAGACTCCTATGGGTGCTGTTTCATGGCAGGGTGCACAAGACCTATGTCTTTTGGGGATATTTTTTCTCCCATGTGAACACAGCTCCTGTCTAAGATCTTCAATAATTCTTCTTACTCTACTAGAAAACATCTTATTGTCATATCTGAAGCTAAAACTAATGGACTGGATACTCAGGAAGGATATGACAGAGGAAACACACATAAAGAGATAGGAAAAGAACAGTTAAAGTGGCTGTAATGGAACATATTCCATTATCACTAGTACGTGTCTCAAGAGTTCAGTCGCGTACACACTTCTTCTATGCAACCCTGGATGAAAGGTACTTATAGTTAGGAGTGTTCCCTCCCAGAAGCAAGGTAAGATTCCTGTTTCAGGTGATACCTTAATTTATTAGAAATTAAGGTATCTTGGTTCCCACTCTCTAGCTGGGCCCTGCAACCTTCCTGAAATACGACACTTCTGAGGATCCACCCAGGAGTTTCTTAAATGGCATCTGTCAGCAGATTTGTACCTATAGCTGACCTGAAACTGGCTGACCTGTTACATGTGCATTTGGCCTCTGAAGGCATCTGTGTTGGTCCCATATTCATGTGCCCGCATTGCTGAGAAAAATTAAGTTGTAACATATGCAAATGAGCCTCTAGGAGCAACAGGAGCATTACCGTTACACCTAGAGGCTCTGCACTCTCTGCAACTGCAGTGTCCTCTGCAGTTTGACAGGGCCAGGCAGTAAAAACACCATCACACCCTGGCTATGTCAAAATGCAGAGGGAGCAGCAGTTGCAGAGAGAGCAGAGCCTCTCGGTGTAATGGCAAAGCCCTCATTGCTCTCCACTAATGTGGGGGTTGATCTGGTGTCTGTATTCATCTTGGTGTCCGATCTTGAGATCTGTATTAATTTTATTTTAATTTTATTTCATGACATTTTAATGTATTTTAAAAATAAATTTTATATGGCTGGATATCACTTGCTTAAAACCCCAGAGGAGACCCCGAAATTCATACAGTTCCCTAGACCCAAAAATTGATAGAGACCTCCAGACAAACCCCCAAATTAATAGAGACCCCAGATCAGCCCAGAAATTCATACAGACCCCAAATCAACTCTCACATTAGTCTACAAATTCATGTATACACCCAGATCAGACTCCAAATTTGTACAGACCTCAGATCAGTCCCCAAATTTATAAAGACCTCAGATGAGACCCCAAGTTTGTACAGACCTCAGATCGGACCCCAAACTCATATAGACCCCATATCAGCCCCTTTGTTGAGACCCCAAAGTCATATAGAGTTCCCAGATAAGACCCTAAATAAGCCACCAAATTTGTAGAGACCCCAGATTCGGCCCCAAATTCATTCAGACCCCAGATCCTACCCCAAGTTAATTCAGAGTCTTCTCACCACCTAAAACCTCCACCCCTCCATCCTCTAAATGAAGACCTCAGATCAGAAACAAAAACCTCTTCTCTTCTGCTCCAGGCAATGACACCACTTCAGGTCCACTCCATTGCGCTCTCCGTGCAGCACTGTCTGAGTACTCGCGGTGTACTGGGTCCTCACTTTACACAATGTAGGTCATAGTGCGCACCTGTTAGGACACAGTGCAGCTTGGATGCCTGGAGGACCAGGGAGTGGTGAGTTACACCAGCAATGGTAGCGCTACACTCGCTGCTCTCTGGTCCTCTTATACTAATGAGCGATTCCACAATTAAAGTGCTCATTAGTAATATTCAGACCTGAAATCCCCTATGGGTAGTGAGAGGGTGCCCTAGGCGGACATCTACCTTTGCCTACGCATCGTCCCTGTCCTGTGCCAGAACCCTTCTTCCCCATCTATACTTTTCTATGTGACACCTACTGTTAATTAAATAAGAATGTACGATAGTTTCTAGATACCTAGAATCTGTATGGAACTATATGGATTCTGAATGACAGTGTTCTACCCCTGAATTTACGAATATAGGCACAGTATGGGAGCCCAATAATTCTATTTGAGCACTGAATGGCACTAAGTACTGATTGGTTCTGTCCTTTTAATTCTGTTGCCTTTTATTATTACCATTCTGTGTGATGATGTGCTTTGAAATGTAGTACCCATCTTCCACTGTGACAGACAGTACATACATGTTACACATGAGTGTACCATATTCATGTATTAATACATACATACATTCATAGATGTTCATGTTCAACCTGGCAAGGGGCCACCAAGCCTCTCTGCATAAGGGTGCACTGTTGCATCGTCTCCCGTGACATCAGCAAATGGTAGAAATGATCATTTTTAGCTCCATTTCAGCCTCAGACCATTTGTCGTCATCTACGCTCTGCTAAACCCAGGCATACGTGGGCAACTTTTGAAGTCTGTGTTGATATGTAGGGAATAGATTACCTGCAGTAATAGATTTTCATCTACGTGTTCATTGGTGATTTTATATGCACATTTATGCTATAATGTATCCATTACAAGTCAGTGCTTTGCTTTTACGTTGTACAGTTACAACATGCAATGAATATAGCACAAAACTCCATTGTGTATACAACCATATGGAATGTATAGACAATAGCCGAGTTATGTTGCAATAAACGGCAACAAAAGTGAATCATGCTCATTGATATAACGACCTTGGTAAAAGCCAAAAAGATAGGGAATGTCTAGTAAGCGTGTGGAAAGCAATAGCCTCTGTTTTCCCAAGACTAAACCAATGTGATATGTTTTATATTCTGTGTTTCCTTTTAGGTAAGACTGTTTTATCATGGCAGATGGCTACAATATATCACTTGCCTAACACAGACTTTTACAATGCACACCCGAATTTATCATGGTCTGATAAGAAACTGAAGCCTTTTATTACATTAGACGCTGTGTGTGGGAAATATTTTGGACCTCACACATAATCTGATTGCTTGCTATTGACAACACTGACACTTTTCCTGAAAACAACTGCTTTGTCTTGTAATTGCATTAATTAAAAATTTAGCATAGCCACTGAGTTATTCAATAAAATGTACCTGTAACCAGTAACCTGCTGTTTTTTCTTTTCTTATGTCTTTGTCCAGCTCACTGACATGGCCGCACATGCTTAGTTTCATCCTTCAACTGCCTTCTGAGTTGTGATAGGGAGAGAGCTGCAGCAGAAAGGACACTCTTGTTTATAATACATAATTGGGACTTGTATGTGTATAGGTTACACCATCAGGGTACGGGTGTGTGTTTGTGTGCCCTTAGATTGTTATCTACTGAATGCGGTCCATTGTGAAGCGCACAGCTATTATGGAGCGGATTTTCGAATTATGGAGTTGACGACGTGCGTTCCAAGCCTCTCTTTAACTTTAACCGTACGCCGATTTCCTGCTCCCGCTGACAGCGTGCGCTCCGAGCCTCGTTTTGGGTTTAGGCGCACGCCGCTTGTTCTCCTGCCAGAGTGACTCGCATTGGAGATATTTCATGTCTTTTGCACTTTAAGGTATCAGCTGTTTTTTATCTTTTAATGATTTTGGATATAAAAGGAGGTTCTTGTATGACATCAATTTATCCCCAGATGAAGCCTTGAGAGGAGACACGGCGTTGGGAGGTGGACGTGACAGGGCTCGTCTCACACATGCAGGTATACTCAATATGGTTACTATACTTTTGTGGCATATGGACTACCAAGTCACCTATGATTGTTTATGACAAGGCTTTAGCCTGTTATAGTTTTGGATGTCACTGGAAGTGTATCTGTCTATTACAATTGTAGGTTGGTTGATGACCACTTATCTTATTTTTCTATGGTACTGCATTGTGTGTAGATGACCCCTGTCATGTCCCTTGTTGGTTCTTTACTTATATGTACTTTCTACTGCTGAATTAATCATGCCTCCTGCCCATTGTGTCTATGGCCAATGAGGAACATGAGGAAACGAGAACCTGGGTGTGGACCCACTGGACTGGCCTCCAAAAGGTACGGGACACCCAGAGGATGCTAGGTGGCCAGAGTCTGATCAGACGGAGGCAAGGCAAGGTCTGGATATAGAGTCCGAGCTCAGGGCAGGCAGCAATATGGCAAAGTCCGTAAACGAGGTCCAAGGTCAGAACAGGCAGCGATATTGCAAAATCCGTAAGACAAGATACAAGGTCAGGGCAGGGGGCAGTAAGGCAAGGTCCATTAAACAAGATGCGGGGTCCGGTACACAGTAATGGCAGAATTCACAGAAACACCTTTGCTAACAGGAACTAGACAAGGCTAGGAACCAAAGTTGCACAGGCACCTTCCTGTAGAAGGAGGCACCTTTAAACACCTCCTGCAGACCACCCATAGGCTGGGGAAGATAGGAGGTGTGCACATGCTGCCTCACATAGGGAGGAGAGACACGCCCGCACACACCCTAAATACACACAAGGAACACTGAGTCAGAGTGCAAGCTCCGCTCAGAGCCAGGAGGGAGATGCTGGCAGCAGGAATATGACCACAGCTAAGAACCCCGCTGCCCTTGCCTGTCAGCACGGTGTGCAGCAGAAAGGAGGAGTGGGGAAGCCCAACACCTGTACCTGCGTGTGGGGAGAGAATCGCAGGTACGGGATGTCGGGTTAATATGGCTGCTCTAAAAGAATGGGAAGTCTTGACATTTTAGGCCCAGTGCATGATTTTAGGATTTTTAAAAATATAAATGGAAAATAAAAAAAAAATACCAAAAATTCTAAAAAAATATATAAAATAAAAACTTGATTTAAACAATAGGTTTCTTTCTGAAGACCCATTACCTTTAAGAAACAGCAGAAGATGTCATGATCCAAGCGCTGAATCAGCAATGCATTCTCCTTTCTCCTTGCTGCATCTATAACCTACTACTTTTTATTATATGGTGCCCACAGGTATAGAAGAGTGTTGAAATTTACAGCACACAAAAGTTATAATTCAGTGACAAAGATGTGGATCCACAGGCCGTAGATTATACATTGAGATGATATACAATGCGATCACAAAATAAAAAGAGAAAAGCAAAAATATAACAAGTCAAATATCTGGTTTTGCGGTGACAATGCCTATTACCATTTCTCATGAGGACTGCATGTATTGAGTAGTAAAGAATTTCTAGAACTAGGTTTTGACTTTCTGAAAAAAAGACCAAAAATATTTTGTCTTCAAGTCAAGTTATGATTTGACTTGAAGGTTGACACATTCAGCAGATATTTTTATATTACATTAGATCTAAAACTTTATTTCTTTTACCATGCAATCGAGATGGATTAATTTAGGAATTGGCATTTGTTAATCTCACTGAATACTCAACATTGAAATGAGAGAAAAATTGATTACGACTGATTCCTCATAATTTATGTGGCACTAAGCACAGTATTCGTATCAATTCACCAAAATCTGTCTCCATAGGGATCACCATTTCTTTTTCTTAGTCTTTATGTACACCTACTGATTGATTGGCAGCCTTCCCTGTATGCTTAGGCATGTCTTTAGCTGTCAGTCACTGATAGGACCATCCATATGACTCCTGAGCATGGAAGGAACCTTTTCCCTACCAAGAACATATCTCTTTGCTACTGATGGCTGGATCTCAGGCTGAGTAACAGCTGGGAATGAAAGCTGCAGGTATATGCAGTTTTCACTGAGATCTGTTTCTAAGAAATTTAACTCGCAATATATTGAGACTAGAGCCTCAATTTTATTATCAGCTTTAAAACAAGATCTGGCTTGAATCTTTATCTTTAAAACAAGACCACAAGCCAGGTCTTGTTTTAAAGCTGATAATAAAATTGAGGCTCTAGTCTCAATATATTGCGAGTTAAAGTCCTTAGAAACAGATCTCAGTGAAAACTGCATATACTTGCAGCTTTCATTCCCAACTCAATTTCTAAGCACTCTAACTTGTGACTCATCATGGCTAAAGCATCGATCTTGTCTTATTTGAAAGCTGAGATTGTCAGCTTTAGAACAATCTGCATGAGACTCTAGCTGTTACACAGACCAAGATATGATAGCAGAAAGCAGCCCCCTCCCATTCAGCCAGCTAAGATGTCATCCAGCCTGGAGGAGGAGGGGGAGTGTCAGTGGGAGTTTACTAACAAGCTACATAAGGAGAGAGAGACACAAAGTGCCTTCTCTCTTCTTGTGTGACTGTACATGGTCCAAGGGGGGGATCTACGACATGCCGCATTGAATGTAGACATGTATAAGAGCTTTGCTCACCTCAATATATTACATGTACATTTTAGGTCCACGTATTTGCTTTGATGCATTTTTTAAAATAAATCCCATTTGTCACAAGGTTATCTGAAGGTGGGCATGGTTGTGAACAGTCCGTTAAGGCAACTGCAATCATCAGGTTATCTGCTTTCTGTAAATATATAGGTTTTGGGGGTGCATTTACATTTCAAGGACTGTAATCCCTTTATTTTATAGGTTGCTGCTTTTTAAAAATTTGCAGATTTTTTGTCTTTTCAGTTCTGGTGATTTTATAATGATATATGTATGTAACTTTAGACCTAAGTGGTATGTATGAACTCTGCACATGTTGAACATTTATTTTTATGAGGTGTGGTCCATATAACTTTCTGCTTGTGTAACACTTTTACCCTCTAATATCAACTTATTTGCAACTTTTATGAAAAATTACACTTTGACACAAAGTTGCATGAAGGTGTCTGTGTGTATAAAGTGCAAGAGTGGCATGGGGGGTTAGTATGATTTTTTTTTACTTTGTAATTTAGGTTTTATTTGCACGTCAAGACTATGAAAATTGCTCTGGCTACCAGTGGTGCAAATGCTCAAATACCCCTAGCAGCAGAATAAATTGCAAGTATTACTGAATCTTTTCCCATAACTCCATACGGTATATCAATCTGCTTAGCTCCTCTTGCTATAAAACATGCTGCCTGTGCTGCATTATGTGGTGACAGATTCCTTTCAACTGTCCTTCACATGCAATCTAGTAACTAGTAAGAATCTCTAACTTTTTAAGATGGTGGTGTGCTCCTTGGCCCTACAGGACCACTGTGCAACTTCTGAACCAAGAGTATTTACGTCCCATACCTCTCGCCAATACTCATTCACTGAGAAAGACTATTAGGCAATTAACCGTTATGAGGCTCTGTGAACGTACTAGCATGCGGCATACCAATTACCATATGAAAGTCAACTTTTATTAGTACCTTGGAATGCTAATTTAATTTAAAACCATTCATGAGTTAAAATTAAATTGAGAATCATAGTGTGCACTGATATAAACAGTATTGTCACAAACAGCGGCCACCAAAGATCTTAGAAAAGTGTACGTGCCGTACAAAAGCCTCTTATTAGTATAATCCAAATCCCATGCTGTGTTAATTACCGTACACACACTGAACAGTTATGATCGCGGCTTACACTATGTACAGTGCCGTTGCTATACAGGTTATGGTGGTAGCATTCGTCACCAGCCCCAGATGGTCCATAGGTACCCCTGCCAGATGAGTGGTGCAACAGAATCATATAATATTATGTATATTATATACTAAATGATTTTTACATAAATGATGCACTACTAGTCATGGGTGGACTTTGCATCAGGAACCAGCTGCATCAAGCTACATCTCTATGCGGAATTATGTATCTGCATTATTACTCCGATACTTCCCTATCTCCAGCAAACAAAGCATTGTAATAAAACCAAGGTGGCCACAATGTTGCTAAGTTTCATGTGGCTTTGGGACTTTTTCATGCAGCTCTTGCCCACCCAACCTCTTGGCAAACAACTGTCTTGGATGCATTGTATTCATGGCATTGTCCAGGAATGCAACACACATGGTCGTTGTCTGCAGAGACTGGCAGACGAAATGATAGCAGCATTTAGGTGGCTGCTTACATATTGGCTGATGATGACCTATTAGAGGAATAGGGGTTATATAGGACAATGGAAAAGGTGCCAGGTTATATGGAGAGCACTGTTGTAGCGATAGCAACTCTTCTAACACTCCTATATTTGTAATTGGAACTATTTCATGGACTCATTATGTAGTCATATCAATACAGTGGTCCCTCAAGTTACAATATTAATTGGTTCCAGGAAGACCATTGTAAGTTGAAACCATTGTAACTTGAGTAATCAGTTCCTAAGTCCCAAAATGTTATCCAAGATAAGAAAAAATGAAGATTTAAGAAAAATAAGCAGATAACTAATACAAAAGATAACTAAGAGATAACTGAGATAAAACAAGTCCTTACATATAACAGTCAGGAATAGTGGCTAACTAGAAACTAAGGCCTCTTTCACATTACTGGCAGCATGGATCCGGCAGGTGAAGGGTGCTGCCGGATCCGTGCTGCCACAGGGACATGTGTGGGGTTGGAGCCGTGCTCCGGCCCCACACATGTCACACAGTGCATACACACATACACACAGACATATACACATACAAATACAAATACATACTTACATGCTCCCGGCAGGTCTCCACAGCACAGTACAGGAGCAGGACGGCGCGCACATAGGACGATTCCCCACAGCGCCCTCTGCTGGGCGCCGGGTGGAATCGTCCTATGTGTGCACCGTCCTGCTCCTCCTGCGCTATGGTGACCTGCCAGGAGCATGTAAGTATGTATGTGTATATGTCTGTGTATGTTTATGTGTATGTCTGTATATGTGTATGTCTGTATATGTGTATGTGTGTATGTCTGTATATGTGTATGTCTGTATGTGTGTATGTCTGTATGTATGTGACGGATCTGTCATGAACTCCATTGAAAGTCAATGGAGGACGGATCCGTTCACCATTGTATCATACCAAACGGATCCGTCCCCATTGACTTTCATTGGGGGTCATTCCAGATCCGTCTTGGTGCGGATGCCTGGACCGGAGAGCAAACCGCAGCATGCTGCGGTTTGCTCTCCGGTCTGAAGACGGAACGGAATGTTTCTAGGAGCATTCCGTTGTCTTCAGTTCAGTTTTGCCCCCATTGACAATGAATGAGGACAAAACTGAAACGTTTTATTCCGGTATTGAGGGCGGGGCTTCAGCAGGCTGTTCCGGATCCGAGCTACCGCAAGTGCACACGTGGGGCCGGAACTGCGCTCTGGCCCCATTCACTGTAATGGGGGCGGGCCGAGGATCCGGCCGCAGCACGTTAACCCCTGCTGAGAGCCGGCGGAACGAAAATACAACATGTGTTGCGCTCCGGCCCCACACATGTACTTGCGGTAGCACGGATCCGGCAGGCTGTTCACCCACCGGGACAGCGTGCTGGAGCCCCGCACCGCGAGTTTGGAAGTAGCCTTACGATGGGTCAGAAAAAGCCATTTTATGTTCAAAATATTGTATCCTGAGGCCATTGTATCTTGAGGGATCACTGTATATATACAGTCATGGCCAAAAATATCAAAATATTTGAGAATGACACAAATATTATATTTTCACATGATCTGCTGCCCTCTGGTTTTTATGTGTTTTTGTCAGATGTTTTTATCACATACAGAAATATAATTGCAATCATATTATGAGTAACAAAAGCTTATATTGACAGTTAGAATGAGTTAATGCAGCAAGTCAATATTTGCAGTGTTGACCCTTCTTCTTCAGGACCTCTGCAATTCTCCCTGGCATGCTCTCAATCAACGTCTGGACCAAATCCTGACTGATAGCAGTCCATTCTTGCACAATCAATGCTTGCATTTTGTCAGAATTTGTAGGTTTTTGTTTGTCCACCCGTCTCTTGATGATTGACCACAAGTTCTCAATGGGATTAAGATCTGGGGAGTTTCCAGGCCATGGACCCAAAATCTCTATGTTTTGTTCCCTGAGCCATTTAGTTATCACCTTTGCTTTATGGCAAGGTGCTCCATCATGCTGGAAACGGCATTGTTGATCGCCAAACTGCTCTTGGACGGTTGGGAGAAGTTGCTCTCGGAGGACATTCTGGTACCATTCTTTATTCATGGCTGTGTTTTTAGGCAAGACTGTGAGAGAGCCGATTCCCTTGGCTGAGAAGCAACCCCACACATGAATGGTTTCAGGATGCTTTACAGTTGGCATGAGACAAGACTGGTGGTAGCGCTCACCTCGTCTTCTCCGAATAAGCTGTTTTCCAGATGTCCCAAACAATCGAAAAGGGGATTGATCAGAGAAAATGACTTTACCCCAGTCCTCAGCAGTCCACTCCCTGTACCTTTTGCAGAATATCAGTCTGTCCCTGATGTTTTTTCTGGAGAGAAGTGGCTTCTTTGCTGCCCTCCTTGAGACCAGGCCTTGCTCCAAGAGTCTCCGCCTCACAGTGCGTGCAGATGCACTCACACCTGCCTGCTGCCATTCCTGAGCAAGCTCTGCACTGCTGGTAGCCCGATCCCGCAGCTGAAACACTTTTAAAAGACGGTCCTGGCGCTTGCTGGTCTTTCTTGGGCGCCCTGGAGCCTTTTTGGCAACAATGGAACCTCTCTCCTTGAAGTTCTTGATGATGCGATAGATTGTTGACTGAGGTGCAATCTTTCTAGCTGCAATACTCTTCCCTGTTAGGCCATTTTTGTGCAGTGCAATGATGACTGCACGTGTTTCTTTAGAGATAACCATGGTTAACAGAAGAGAAACAATGATGCCAAGCACCAGCCTCCTTTTAAAGTGTCCAGTGGTGTCATTCTTACTTAATCATGACAGATTGATCTCCAGCCCTGTCTTCATCAACACCCACACCTGTGTTAATGGAGCAATCACTGAAACAATGTTAGCTGGTCCTTTTAAGGCAGGGCTGCAATGATGTTGAAATGTGTTTTGGGGGATAAAGTTCATTTTCTAGGCAAATATTGACTTTGCAAGTAATTGCTGTTAAGCTGATCACTCTTTATAACATTCTGGAGTATATGCAAATTGCCATTATAAAAACTGAAGCAGTAGACTTTGTAAAAATTAATATTTGTATCATTCTCAAAACTTTTGGCCATGACTGTACATTGGGGGTAGCCTGTTGTAGGAACTACTAATTGGAATAATGTAGGGGCATTAGTTGATCTAGACAAGGTGAGACCACAGTTCACTAGAGTTCACGTAAAGGGATATTTCTGTTATTTTTTAAAATCAATATTCATCAATATATATAGTTTTTATTTCGTCATTTCGGCAGTACTATGCCACTGAAAATTAAATAAATCATATTATCCTTTCATAGACGTCAACACAAATGATAAGACCTCCTGTATACTGTAGATAGGTAACCCATTGTCGGTTTACTGCTCCTGTGAGGGGAAGGTTGTATCTGTTAGTCAAGTAGTAGGTATAGAATTAGGATGATAGTGTTAGAGTAGTTTAGCTTTAGATCTATAGAATAAGACTACAGCCTTCTTTAATCTGGTGTTTCAAATCCATAGAGATATACAGTAGTGCGAGAAGCAGACATAACACTGTTCTTTTACACAGACTCAGCTTGACCAAGTTCTTAACGTTGACCGAAAGGTTGCAGCCTATTTGAATCCGATCCTAAGATATCTACCTATGCCGAAAAGGGATATATTGTCTTTGTATATGGACTACTTTCTTTGAATCTACTTCTTTGTTGGAGGTACCCTTTAACTCCTTTTGCCGAGAAGGAACAGAATTCTTGTCTTTGTGCACCTTACATTGTGATCTACAATAAAGCTGTTTTTGCTTGAATACTTGCAAAGGAGCATGCCATGATTTTATGGAGTCCTTCTCTGAGTACCTTCCAAAAGACAGGTGTGTGGTACCATTATACCCAAAACTATCCTATGGATAGGTCATCATTATGCAAATTCTGGAAAACCCATTTAATTTTACATTCATTTTCTCCAGGGTCTAGCTGTGTATTGTAGAATTTATCAAAATTATTTTTTTTATTAAGAAAACTACTAATAAAAAGACAAATACAAGATTCTTATGTTGTTTGGATATTTAAGAAATTCAAGATTGCAGCGCTATTTATCTAAGGATTATGTGACAGCTTCGGCTTTTATATTTACTTTATGAGCTCGAGATAAATATCTTCACTTTGCCATTAACCAAGTGCAAAACCTTCACGCTCCATGCTTCAAAACTCCCCAATGTACCAGTAATAAATACTTCATATTACTAAAATGATATTCATCTCAAAGCAAAACAGGCAGAAAAGCTCTAAATGCCTGCAAATACTATGCCGGTGGATGAGTCACTTATCAGTGACGGCAAGCTTAATATTCACGTAAAGTTCAAAGTGACTTGTTGCTACAGTTACCCTCCAAGTATCAGAAATCATTATGTTCTTTATAAGATTTTGCGTTTCCTGGTGTGGTTTAATTAGTATTTAGCCAAAATAGCTAGTTTAGGTGTGTACAGTAATGGGGGACGGGGATATATTATGTTTACTTTAGATATCTTATTGAAAGCATTAGTTCTGATGAACACCATTTAAAGGGGCTGTCTAGGATTTTAATATTAATGGCGTAACCTCAGGATAGGTCATCAGTATGACCAGTGATTGATGGGGGTCTGACTCCCGGCACCTCTACTGATCAACTGTTTGAAGAAACCACAATGTTCCAATGACACGTTCGCCTCCTGACTACATAAGAAGCACAGCGCCATTCATTGTATAATGGCTGTGCTTAGTATTGCATTCTCTTGAAAGGGACTGACCTGCACGCCTAAGCGATGTGACCAATGAATGTGACATCACTTGAAATCAATATCAAAATCCTGGCCTGGACAAACTCTTGAATAGTTCCTAACTAGATATAATCTACGTACAAGCATTGCAAATACTTTATATTATTTATTTTGTTGACTTAAAGGGGTTGTCTTATTTCAGACAATGGGGGCATATCGCTAGGATACGCCCCTATTGTCTTATAGGTGTGGGTCCCACCTCTGGGATCCACACCTATATTGAGAATGGAGCACCGAAAGTGGTGGAGGGTGCACTGCGCATGCGCAGCTGCCCTCTATTCATTTCTATGGGGCCGCCAAAAAGAGCTGAGTGCTGGCTCAGCTATTTCCGTCAGGCCCATGGAAGTGAATGGGAGCGGTGGCCGGTCATGCGCGTTGTGCTCCCATTCATCTCTATGGGGAGAGCACTTTGGTGTTGGACCCGGACCGGAGTCCTCCAGCCACCATTTTGCAGGGTTTTGTCCCGGAGATAGGTGCGGGTCCCACTATTCTAGCCCCCATTGTCTGAGATGAGACAACCCCTTTAAGGGCCCTTTTTTCACAGACCAATGATCAGGAATAAATGTTTGTACAAATGCTCATTCCTGATAATTGCCCTGTGTAAAGTTGCTGCTGATCACCTGATGAATGAACAAATGCTTTTTCATCGGATGGGAATATTAATGTTATGGACACGAAAATCATTGTTTCTGGGCAGTAGATTGTGCTGTGTAAACAGGGATCTGCCACCCAGTGAATCTTTATGGAGACAAGTGACTAGAGTAGCGATCATGCCTCCCCATACTGATGAGGTGACTGAGGCATGTAAATGCAGCTTACACCTCCTCTGATGCGCAGGCAATTATCGGGAATGAATGGTTCATGCCTGATAATTATAATAATAATAAAGGGACCTTTACAGTCTGACACTGGTAATACACATTCACTGTTAGCTGAACGATCATTGGGCCAACAGCTATCTCTCCCGACTCCCCATACATGTTCGTGTATATGTATCCAGTGGGGATAGAGTAGAAAGCTGCTACCAGACATTGCTGGTGGTGGCTTATCTCCTAAGAGAACAAAACGATTGGGAGAAAATAATCATTTCGCCCTATCCTTCATTTCCCATATGAGAAGAGTTAGGGGCTCCTCATACACATCCGATTGTTGGCCAAACCCACCATTCTCAGCACTAATAATCTAATACACTACATTTGTGTATGAGGACCTTAAAGGCTATATACACTTTGGGAAAAAAAATTTAATGATTGCCTTTAACTAATTTTGGACTAAAAATAATGTTTGCAGTTGGTCTTTATTACAAATTTTCAGCAGTTTATGAGACACAGGGCTAAAAAACTATCACTTCTGAGTCCCAGCAGTTGATGGCTGATGTGAAGCCTTATCTCTGATCTCCTGACCTCATAAACACTCATTATAAAATAGGTGCATATAGAGGACCTCCGCATCTTTGTTTATATCTTCATGTGCATTATAATTTGTGTTGTTACATTTATTTATTTATTTTTCATTTTATTTTCATTTTTATCTTTATTTACATTTCTTTGCTACATAAAACGATAGAGATACATTGGGCCCAGACTCGAGTGGATGGTATCATTTTGGGATCATTTGGCTCTTTTCTTTACTTGACTCTTTATATGACCAAAATAATGAAGGGTGCCACTGTCTGTGCTGGGAGGGCGAGGGGGTAAAACAAGGGGGGGAGGGGTAATATGTTTTCATTTTGAAAGAATTACAGCTGTAGGTAATGTGACCTCCTCTGTAAAATCTTAATAAAAAGTCTTTAACAAAAAAAAAAAAAACACTCATTATAGCTAAACTCTACGAGACTGCCAGAGATAGCCAAGTACAGAGCTCAGCTATCTCCAGCCGGTGCCACAGAGATGAATGAAACAGCAGTGTGCATGCTTGACTAGCTTCTCCAATCATTTAGAGGTGCCCTGTGAGTTTTAGAACCCCTGTTCTCATGATCAGTGGGGGTACCAGCAGTAGGACCCCTACCAATCTAATAGTCATCCTCTATCCTCTGGACTGGAATGTCCCTTTAAGACTCTGCAAAAGTCACTTTAAAATGGCAAAATTGCTTCTGTGTCCTTTCCTGTCCATAAACAAGTATAAAAAAAAGCTGGTCTATGTTCCATCACGTAAAGTAGCACGAAGATAAAATCCTGAACCTGTTCCTGAACTGAGGCTTTATAGCATCATTTTGATGAAAACAGCCGTGGACTGAAGCAAAGACCTTTTGTGCAGACTCGCTCTTTCTCCGCATGATAACATGTTTTAACCAGTGGGAAGCAGCGGAGGGGAACAGAATGTGAAAAAGAGAGTGAAATAGATGCTCTGCACATCGCTACCCTGTTGTAATGGTTAGAGGACAGAAGGCTAGAGAAGAGGCGCACTTGGACTATGTGGTTACATAAGCAGGTTGTTATAATTTACCCTTTGAATTTGCACACAATGATTTTTTGCCCAAATTATTTAAAAAAACGATCTAACAAAAAATTACTGCATATCCATTATACCATATGGTTTGTGTACATCCAGTCATCAAGTTATGTACAGTACATGGGGTCAGATGGACTAATCCTGTAGATGGCATACGTGCAAAGGTGACGCAGATGACCTGATGAACCTGATGATTTTTAGTGCAGACACCTCAATCATCGTTTCGGGGCAGCAGATCATACTGTGTAATCATTGATCTGCTGCCCAGAAAGAATGAACCCGTATGAGGACAAGTGACAGCAGTTGCCATCACTCGTCCTCATACGGTGGAGGTGATTGCTGCATGGAAATGCAGCTCTTCACCTCTATTGATGAGCAGATAATTCTCGGGAAGGAATGGTTCCCAATAATTGGCTGCTCACTGGAGTGTGTAAATCGAGTTTAAAGGGGTTGTCCGGGTTCAGAGCTGAACCTGGACATATCCCCGTTTTCACCCAGACAGCCCCTCTGATATGGCAAGGGCTTTTTTGTTTATATTTGTACACTGCTAGGAGGAGGCTTCAGCCTAGCAGTGTTCCTGGTAACGTCACCGGCACTAATGGGCAGGCTTTAGAACTGCCCTAGCCATTTTACAGGCTAAGGTAGTGCTAAAGCCCGCCCATTAGTGCCAGTGACATCACCAGCCTCACTGCTAGGCGTCCATGCTTTCCCATGGAGAGCCCCAGATCTCCAGAGAAAGCCTTTCAATGAAATGCTCCGATGCTCATGTCAGAGGGCCTGTCTGGTTTAAAATGGGGATATGTCCAGGTTCAGCTCTGAACCCGGACAACCCCTTTGAGATGTGCCAAATGTATCCCAGAGGCTCACACTGGATGCAAAATTTAAAGCAGGACTAGGCACATTTGTGAGTTGCATGTCTAGCTTTGGTTGGCTAAGATTTTGTGGCAAACTTTTGGTGCAAATATTTTTGCTTCTGAACATTATTCTTTTTGAAGCATTTGTAAATATGCCTAAAATTTGATGCAACATTAAGCACCAAAAATACTCCAAATTTGGGTGCATTTTATATCAGATTTATGAAGCAATACCATATGAGTAAGGGAAGCTTCACACTAGCTGCCTTTTTGCATCACGGATTTTGCCGCCATGTATTCGTCACCTAATCCGCATGCGTTACATGCACACTTGGAAGTGGAATTGCATTATAACTTGCGCTATTTCCACTGTGTGCATTGTGCTTCTTATTTGTGTATGTTACTACGGTATGTGTATCCTCAGATGGTGGTGGTTGTCCCTCGCTAGGTGACATTTCAAAGAAACTGTCACTTTAAAATTGTTCATTGGCAGGGGACCTCTAGTGACTGTGTGATGGGCAGTTGCTTAGTTGTTGCACCTTGGTGTAATATGGGAGGGGTGGTTGGCACCAAACCTAGTTAGGCATGTATCTGAGCAAGAGCTGTGACCTGTGAGAAGCTTCCAAGTGTCACCAACAGTGAGAGATCAGACAGCAGACCCTCCATAGAGTAAGCCTGAGCGAGAGAGACAGATCAGGGTCGTTTATGAAGACGGTCAATGTTAGAGAGAGTGGCTACAAAGATCATCACTCTCTTATTAGAGGAATCGTAACATCTGCACATTACACAGATTGATTTCAATGTGCACCATGTAACGTATCATTTTCCCCTGTGGTGGCGCTGTAGGGAAATGAAATACTTGGCAGCAGATTCCCCTGCAGAGTACAGATGATCACTTACAGGGTTCTCCCACAAAAAATATTCTACCGTTTTCAAACCAGCACCTGGATCTGAATACTTTTGTAATTTCATGTGATTATAAATTTTGTATAGCCACTGATTCATTCAATAAAATGTCTCTGTATAGCGCCACCTGCTGTTTGTTCTTTTTCTTATTTCTTTGACCTGCTCACTGAGAAGGCTGCACATGCTCAGTTCTATCCTTCAACTGCCTCCTGAGCTGTAATAGGGAGAGCTGAGACACGCCCCCTTAGTTGCAGCAGAAAGGACGCTCCCCTTGAGCTTCCAGCTTGATATAAATCTAGTAGAGTAATGAACGGGGAGATCTCTGGATCCATGTAAGGTACAGGGCTGGTTCTGGCTTTGTTAGAAAGAGATTGTCATGTCCTATATGATGCCTGATCTTTATTTTTTACATTAGTCATGGGATACCCCTTTAAGGTCGAAATTATTTTTGTTGACTGCCTTTAACGGATTGTCATAAGGAGATCCTGTAACTAATTATAACAGGGCACTGGTTTGTCTGGGGTCCAACTCTAGAGTAAACTCAACCCAAGTGAACCAGTGTAGGCTCTCACATTACGTCAATCTCCTTTTTAATTAGGGATGGGATTAAGTCTTTTTGGATAGCCATACCATGTAAATAGTGAGCGCTTAACAGCCACACATGCCATGGCTTTTTTTAGTTGGTGAAGTGTCATCGACATTTTTGAGGCTCTGCCAGAATACACAGGAGAGGAAGAGCTGGACACATGCCCAAATCCTATATCCAGTTTAGAAATGACACCATGCTTCGTATAATTGGAAGTTCTTCTATGTGACGTTATGGGTTTCTATTAAGTAGGAACCTAAATTAGAGCTTCATAGATGGAGAGAGTATCTCTATGGCCATAAAAAGAACACTTGGTGGCCTACGTTTACTCCTAACCTTTCTAGTATTCTTTCCATAATTAGCTCTATAATGTATTAGCTTCTTTCACTTATGAATAATACTAAAAACGTCAGGATCAGCTATTTATGGTAAACAGATTATAGATGTATAAATTACCAACTTCTCATAGGAGTATTGCAATATTTTTCATCATTGGGACATTTGCATTATCACAGCAGTATCTCAAATACAATGCATTTCAAGGCATAAAGCCCTTGATCAGGTTCTCTTACCTATACATACTATACATAAAGAAGGGGCTCGACGGCTTGAAACACAGAATATTTGAGACCAATAAGCATACATTCATCAATACTTCTGGATTTTTTCTAGCGCCAGTCTTGCGTGTCTATCGTACATGATTCAGACAACCTAGCAAAGACAGCTTAAAGGGGTTGTCTCACTTCAGCCAATTAAAGGGGTATACTCATCTTAGACAATAATCGCTAGGATATGCCCCCATTGTCTTATAGGTGCGGGTCCCACCGCTGGGACCCGCACCTATATCCAGAACGGAGTGGGGAGCGCTGTGCCTGGAGGACCCCGGGTTTCCGGGGGTCCGGCCACCACCAGGCGCAGGTCCCTGCTCCGCTCATAGAAATGAATGGGAGCCGGGCCGTGCATGCGCGGTGCGCTCCCATTCATTTCTATGGAGCTGACGAAAGTAGCCTAGCCAGCGCTCGGCTATTTTCGGCAGGCCCATAGAAATGAATGGAGGGCGGCTGCGCATGCGCAGTGCGCCCTCATTCAGTTCGGGGGCTCCGTTCTGGATATAGGTGCGGGTCCCAGCGGTGGGACCCACACCTATAAGACAATGGGGGCATATCCTAGCGATATGCCCCCATTGTCTAAAATTAGAATAACCCTTTAACACAAGGCACGTACTAATGTATTGTGATTGTCCATATTGCCTCCTTTGCTGTCTGGATTCATTTTTCCATCACATTATACATTACTGTTTTCCAGGGGTTACGACCACCCTGCAATCCAGTAAGTGGCTCCTATTAACTTTCTCTACATGATAAATGCAATTTGCTGAAGTGAGACAACAGCCTTAATTCTGAGTCTTGGTATGAGAGCAAGAGTCCACCTTCCTTCCCCGTACATATATTGCCAAGAGTCCTGTATTATGACATCATGTGCTTGCTATTCATCCCATTATTGTAATATTACATTATCTATTGACATTGCTTTGTGCATTATATTATCCCTGTAGTGTAGTATTACTATTATGTTCGCCCTGCAGTGAGACATCAATGTGTTTATTATCCCTGTACTGTGACATCACTGTGTTTATTATCCCTGTACTGTGACATCACTGTATTTATTATCCCTGTACAGTGACATCACTGTGTTTATTATCCCAGTACTGTGACATCACTTTGTTTATTATCTCTGTACTGTGACATCACTGTTTATTATCCCTGTACTGTGACATCACTGTGTTTATTATCCCTGTACTGTGACATCACTGTGTTTATTATCCCTGTGCTGTGACATCACTGTGTTTATTATCCCTGTACTGTGACATCACTGTGTTTATTATCCCTGTGCTGTGACATCACTGTGTTTATTATCCCTGTACTGTGACATCACTGTGTTTATTATCCCTGTACTATGACATCACTGTGTTTAATATCCCTGTACTGTGACATAACTGTGTTTATTATCCCTCTGCTGTGACATCACTGTGTTTATTGTCCCTGTGCTGTGACATCACTGTGTTTGTTATCTCTGCACTGTGACATCACTTGTTTATTATCCCTGAACTGTGACATCACTGTCTTTATTATCCCTGTACTGTGACATCATTTGTTTATAATCCATGTACTGTGACATCACTGTGTTTATTGTCCCTGTGCTGTGACATCACTGTGTTTGTTATCTCTGCACTGTGACATCACTTGTTTATTATCCCTGAACTGTGACATCACTGTCTTTATTATCCCTATACTGTGACATCACTGTCTTTATTATCCCTGTCGTGTGACATCACTGTCTTTATTATCCCTGTACTGTGACATCACTGTGTTTATTATCCCTGTACTGTGACATCACTGTGTTTATTGTCCCTGTGCTGTGACAATACTGTGTTTATTGTCCCTGTGCTGTGACAATACTGTGTTTATTGTCCCTGTGCTGTGACATCACTGTGTTTATTATCACTGTACTGTGACATCATTGTGTTTACTATCCCTGTACTGTGACATCACTGTGTTTATTATTCCTGTATTGTGACATCACTGTGTTTATTATCGCTGTATTGTGACATTGTGTTTATTATCCTTGTAGTGTATTCTCAATTAACTGCTCATAAGATTCCTGGTGGAGTAGAGCCCCATTCCAAATTTTGCTAGCGTAGGTTTGAACTACCATTTACGTCAGTTTCTGACATAAAAGATAGTAAATCCGGCGGACTGAGGAAGGCAACGCCCCCTCCCACTAAGCCCAGTCCAACTTTCTCAACACTTTTAAAAATCGACAAGTGAAAAGTCGGCAATTATTGCGCAGTTATAGAAACTGCTACATACATCTTCTAAAGACTACCACGAGTGCTGTGACAATCAAGCAGCGCACCCCTTTCAGACTTTTATCTGCCTGTAGAACCATCTTAGGCTTGAAAACACAAGCAGATCTACTGGTGGACTGTACAATTGGCTTCGCTCTTAGATTCGTCATGGTTGCTCAGAGTTTGAAATGTGTGAAACGCAAAACGCTTATAGAAGATTTACACCCTCGGATATCCCACCCCCAGAGTGAACCTCTCAGACTATAATTACTATTGCACTACGCCCTCACAATGTTAGAATACTGTCAGGGGTTGTGGACAGTTGCCAAATGTAATGTACTTGACATACCACCAAACGAAATAAACAAGTAAAAGAGTCATATGACATAAGAGGAGATCTACAATGTCAGCGGATTGTATGCTCTGTGCTAACAAATAGGAGATGTAAACTTGGCTGACAACGGAATACGAAATTAGCCCACAATTGGATCCGGCACACGCAGCTGATTTGTTGCATAAATCAGTTCCATACATCTCAATGGGGTTACTTGTGCAGCATGTGCATAGATTTCTACAAAGCAGATCCTAAGGGCTCATGCACAAGACCGTATCTATTTTACGGTCCGCAAAAAAAAAAAAGAAAAAAGGATGACATCCTTGTGACTTCCGTTTTAGATCTTTTTTTTTTTTTTACAGATCCATTGTAACAATGCCTGTCCTTGTCCACAAAACAGACAAGAAAAGAAAAGGACATGTTCTATTTTTTGGCGGATTGGACTTGCGAATATACAGAAATATGAAATGCACTTGAAGTCTTTTCAGTTTTTTTGTTTTTTTTTTGCAGCCCTATTGAAATGAATGGTTCCGCATATGGGCCACAAAAAAAAAAATGGAATGGACACGGACAAAAAATACGCTCATGTGCATGAGCCGCTTGCTGACCCTTGCCCTAAGGGCTCATGCACACAAACGTATTTTGTTTCCGTGTCCATTCCATTTTTTATGCGTATAGGATGCAGACCCATTCATTTCAATGAGTACGCAAGAAATGCGGACAACACACTGTGTGCTGCATGTTATATGTTATGTTTTTGTGGGAAAAGATTCAGTAAAACCTGTAATTTATACATTACTCTCTTTGCTTTTTCCATTTCCTGTGAAGAGCTAGTGCTTGTTCTTCTGCCTCCATCCTCAACAGCTGCCCAAAACAGCTGTTCGGTGGGGGAACGATCTGATATTAATTGATGATCTATCTTGAGTAGGGATGAGCGAACTTTGGCAGGTCCTGTTCAGTGAAGATAGAAGAAGCTGCTGCTGCGCAATAAGGTGAGGTGTTTTTTTTTTAACCTCTAAATGGCCATATTGATTTGCATTCTGTCTTAAGAGTGCTATTTTATTCCGATCTAACCATGTTATAATGGAAAATAATAAAATCACCAAGTGAAAAAGTCCAGGTTCGGGTCCGGGTACCCAAACTCACAAAATTCGGTACAAACTCAAACTCTGCAGTTCAGGTTCGCTCATCCCTAATCTTGAGGACAGGTCATCAACAACAAGTCATGAATAAACAGGTCATTAGTATCTAAGTCCCAGAAAACCTCTTTAAAATAAGACTTCAAATGTGCCATATATATGCTGGACTCTCAGAAGTACAATCAAATGTTACATGTATATAAGAGTTGTAACCAGAGGCATAACTACCATAACGGCAGACCATGCGATTGTTATGGGGCCCAGGGCAAGAGGGGGCCCAGTCTTAGTTGGGATTATCTCATTTTATACTGGAGGTGAAAACTTGGTCAGAACTCTACCCTCTAAAGGAACACTTTATAGCAAATGAGGCAGTGAAAAAATGGCCCAAGAGCCTTTGAAAAGGGTTTAGGCAGAAACCCTTCTGTCCTGTGTGGGGGGTCATTGGTTGTAACCTTTTACCATTTCGATTTTCCAAAAAGCATATCAGACATGTAAAAAGGAATGGCCTTCACTTTCAAAGACCCTTTTGCCCTGTGGAAGAAGAGCTCATCTATAGATCATACATTTCCACAGGAAACAATGAGATTCCAGCTTGAATTATGAAAGAGACCTTTTCCTGTGTCAGCAATTTTATGCTGAAAAAAGCGGAAGTTGGGAGTGATATGTTTGTTTGCCTGGCCATAACCCAGCTTGTGATGTGCCCTCTATCATAGTTTACACTGGGTCAGAAGTTAGAGCAGTCGTATAAATAGTTTAGTGACATGTGGAGGTTTTCTTGACAAGAATCTGAACCGTGTACCCTGTGCTCAGGATATACAAGTCTCTCACACATACCAGTTATTTTTGTCACTGTGAAAGACTGGCCCACCGATTGGCACATTTTCATATGAACTGCTCTTGATGCCAGCTTTTTAGCATTCTCCTCTGTGCTGTCCCCTGTGCTTAAAGGTAGATAAGGATTTGGAAGGACGCTTCTTGGATGACAGCAAAGTGGTGCTTGAGAGTATGTGAACTCTTCAGAATGTTCTATATTTCTGCATAGATTTGACCTAAAACTACAGGTCTGAAAAGAGTCAAAAATAATTGATTTAGTCATGTATTTTTTAAGCAAAATGATCCAATATTGCATGTCTATGAGTGTCAAAAGTATGTGAACCTTTGCTTTCAGTAACTGGTATAACCTTCTTGTGCAGCAATACCTGTAGCTAAATGTTTTCAGTAATTATTGATTAGTCCTGCACATCGGCTTGGAGGAATTTTCCTGTTTCTGCGTACAGAACAGTCTCAACGTTGTTATGTTGGTGGGTTCCATCCCATGAACTGCTCGCTTTAGGTCCTTCCACAACTTTTCTATTGGATTGAGGTCAGGTTTTTGACTCTTTGACGTTAACATTATTCTTTTCTAACCTCTCTTTAGTAAAGAAACGTATGTGCTTAGGGTCATTGTCTTGCTGTATGACCCATGTTCTCTAAAGAGTCAGCTCACAAACAGATATCCTGAGATTTTCCTTTAGAATTGGCTAGTATAATTCAAAGTTCATTGTTCCATCAATGATGGCAAGCCGTCCTGGCCCAGATGCAGCAAAACAGGCTTGAGAGTAGTGCTTTCCTATCTCCAAACATAATGCTTCTCCTTTAAACCAAAATTTTCTATTTGGGTCTCATCAGCCCATAAAACATTGTTCCAATAACCTTCTGGCTTGTTCACGTGATCTTTAGCAAACTGCAGATGGTCAGCAATGTTCTTTTTGGAGAGCAGTGGATTACTCCTTTGAATCCTGCCATGCAAACCACTGTTGTTCAGTGTCCTCCTGATGGTGGACTCATGATCATTAACTTTGGCTCATGTGAGAAAGGCTTTTAGTTGATTAGAGATTACCTTGGGTTTCTATGTGACTATTACACGCCTTGCTCTTAGTGTGATCTTTGTTGATGGACCACTATTTTCTCCATTTGTACACAATCTGTCTGACTATGGATTGGCAGAGTCCAAACTCTTTAGAGATTGTTTTGTAACCTTAAGCCTAATGAGCATAAACAACTCTTCTTCTGAGGTCCTCAAAAATCTCCTATTATTAAAGGGGATTTCTGAGAACCCCAAAAATGTAGGGAAAGTCAGGGAGGGATAACAAAAGAAACCTTGCACACCTGTCTGATGATCTGTTGTTCCAGCGCCACTTCTCTTCCAGTACTGTTTCCATGTTGTCCTTGAGTACGCCATGGGATCGTTGCAACCCCCTTTAAAGGGTAAAATCCACTTTGGTCTCATCTCATCATTTCTGCTTAAAGATGACCTCTCCAGACATGTCTGTTTTAGTACCTACTTGCATTTTCCATGTAATAACAATTCTGGAGCTTCTGTTCTCATGACTATGTTGTGCCATTCCTTTATTATTCCTGCTAGAAGTTATGAATGAATTGCTAGCTTTTTGCACTGAAGGTTCAAATGGGTGTTACGCGTTTGGGGTGTGTCCATGCGCAGTCTGCCACTGGCAGCACTGATTGGATGTAAGATGGTGCACAGATTCCCCCACCTGGTAATACCCATCTGGATCTTTATTGCAAACTGTTAGCAGTTCATTCATAACTTCTAGCAGGAATAATAAAGGAATGGCACATCATAGAGTCATAAGAATAGACGTTCCAGAATTGTTATTACATGGGGAATGCAAGTTGTGGCTAAAACAGACCTGTCAGGGGAGGTGACAGCTCTTCTTTAACTGTATAGTTTTGTATAAGTATTGGCGCTGTATTAGCATTTTATGTGTATTTATGTGTAAACTATGTAGCATCAAAAAGTTGCAATGTTTTTGCAAAAAAAAAAAAAGGATCTTGTGCAGGTTCCATTTTTTTTTCTTTATTTTTCTGTTCTTCTGACGAATCACGGTGGTGTGAACTCTTACATGAGTAAAATAAATGACAAATGAGAAATGAAAATAGAAAACAGAGTACACATACACCAATACATCATAATATGCATCATGAAATCCACATATCTACTTGTGAACAACCCACTAGTAAAAAACTGAGATCTCTGCCATGAGTTGACTGTAAACATTACATCTCACAACTCACAATAATCAATATATTCATTGCTGTGATGGCTGATATAAAATTCTCTGCCTGCAACACAAACCGCACATTTTATTTTCTGACTTTGCCATAAAACATCTTTTAAAAAATGCTGACAGAAAAAAATTGATTTTATTTCAGTGAAGAAAGGGCACAATCTATTAAATCATGGACCCTTCTGCAGCATGTTACAATGCCATTCCGTTATCTTACAGGAGCTCATCTGATCTCTTTTCAATTTCCTTATCGTCTAGTTCTGGCAGTATATGCCAGTCCTTCTAAAATAGACTTGAATATTTAAGATGAACCTACCAGCAAGTTTATTCTGGCTGATCATCTGCAGGTACCATTAAATGGAGGATAAGAAAATGAGCAGACATATTGCTGTGTAGAGGTCGATGCAGAATAACTTTGTTCTTCCAGATTGGCTTCTCATTCCAAGTCTGGTTTCCCCTGCTGTCAGGTCAACTTTTTGACAAATATTTATGGAGGGAACTTGATCCATAGATTGGTGAGTAGTCCCTGTTCCTGGTGGACAGGTACCGTAGTCATGTGCTGGGATTATCCTAAGACCTGTTTTAATTTCTCTGAAAGACTTAAATGGACAGAGAAGGCTCAAACTGGCCCACATGAGTATAGGCCAATCCCCCGGTAGGCCCTATCCCAAAGACTTTAATGGAGAATGCAGGCTTAGACTGGCCCACATGAGTATAGGTCAATCCTCTGGTAGGTCCCTATCCCAAAGACTTTAATGGAGAGTGCAGGCTTAGACTGGCCCACATGAGTATAGATCAATCCCCTGGTAGGCCCGTATCTCAGAGACTTTAATGGAGAGTGCAGGCTCAGACTGTCCCACATAAGTATAGGTCAATCCCCCGTTAGGCCCTTATCCCAAAGACTTTAATGAAGAGTGCAGGCTCGGACTGGCCCACATGAGTATAGGTATGAGTATAGGTCAATCCCTTGGTAGGCCCATATCTCAAAGACTTTAATGGAGCGTGCAGGCCCAGACTGCGCCACATGAATATAGGTCAATCCCCTGGTAGGCCCCTAGTCTCCCACCACCTGCACAAGTGGCACGTGACACGTTATTCTGACTGCACTACGTATAGATATACAGCATACAGCATCTTAACCAGTCTATGTTCATATAAAAATTGGTAGATTATGTAACCAAAACACCTAGTTCATTTACTATAGATGTATCTGGTGGCTGAGATGACTTCTATGTCCAGCTAGTATCCTCTTTCCCTAGGGACCTTCTTGAAGTTTCTGCAGGGACCCCCATAATTAATCATCTTGTACCATCATGCTGCTGTCTGCCTTTGTATGAGCAGATAATATTTACATGTACTGTAGCTTTACAGTGGGCCCCCTGAATGAATTTTACTGGTGGGCCCTAGGCATTCCAGTCCAACACTGGGAGAATGACTGTCCATGCACAGGCACTGCTTCGACAGGGTCTAGGGTCTATTTCCTAAACCTTATCGATGGTTTGTCAAGTGGATGTGTACATGTTCTGTGCAGTTGGTCCTCAGAGTCATTTCATCTACTGGGCCCAAGAACCACACTTTGTCAATGCCGAGACACCTCCATTCCCGGATAAGGGCTTATTTAAATGTCAGTAAATCATGGACTTGTGCTGTCTGTGTTCTCCAAGGATAGCACGTGGATCCATTGACTTTAAAGTGTTTATTCACACATTAGTGGGTTTCCACTGAGATAAACAACTAAGAAATGCACTACTTTGGTGTATATCAAACACACCCATTTAAGTCCATGGTTCTGGATGGCATCAGTGTTTTTCATGGGCCATTTGTAGGAGATGCTCTGGAATCCCTTTTTCAGCCTAGCAGTGCATGTGGAATACAGATGACACACGAAGGGCAAAAAAAGGACACATGTACATCTTGACGGTTGAACCAGTGCCCGTCTTGTCACAGATGTCATCACGGACACAGATATGGAAATAAGATCTAAACTGGATGATTTCTGCAGTCATGCCCCAACCGTTTGGATGTCTATGACATTAAGATGTGAAGATGGCAGCAACAAGTCTGTTACAAAACCTTCTACCTGCCAGGGCCAGGCGAGATGACAATGCAGGACCTCCTGGCCCTGTCAGTCAAGAAAGAGTTGGAGGGACTGGCAGAGGAAGCAGGAGTAGGAGTGCACTGAGTGGCTTGGGGCCACCCTCAGTGCACGTAACTGCTCATTTGCATATAAATTTCTAGTAACAGATCTAGTAACAGATTGCTGATTCAGCTGAGCTAGCCTTACAAGACATTGCAGGAGATTTATCAAACTGGTGTATAGGAAAACTGGTGTATAGGAAATTCCATCTTTTATTTTCCAAAGGAGCTCTGAAAAATAAAGGATGGAATCTGATTGGTTGCTATGGGCAACTAAGCCAGTTCTACTTTACACCAGTTTGATAAATACCCCCCATTGTTTAGCTGCAAATTTTCTGCTGACAGATTCCCTTTACAGTGAGTATTTCACCTGTCACCTATATAACTAACATCAGTGGCCCACAGAAGATTCCTGTATGTATTCTGTGTCTGTATTCCATGTCCAGGAAAAGCACTTTTATTCTGCAGGAAAACAGCTCCCAAGTGCCCAGCTGAAAGTGAAACTAAAAACAGCTTTCTCTCCCGACTCGATTTCTAACAGCTATATCTTCTGATATACTGAATATAATGCTGTGATTTTGTCATTTTAAAGCTTGGAATGCTAGCTTTCAAAGAACCATTTTTCTATCCGCTACCAATCCCAAGATATGAGCAGCTAAAGCAGCCCTCCCCTCTTCAGTCTGGTTTGCTTTGGGCACTTGCAACAGCAGAGCTGGGCACTTGGGAGCTGTTTTCCTGCAGAATAAAAGTGCTTTTCCTGGACATGTAATACAGACACGCAGTGCACACAGGTATGTCTGGGATGTGTCTGAAATCTTCTGTGGGGCACTGCTCTTAGTTATATAGGTGAAAATGAGGTGACAGACTCCCTTTAAGCCTTGGTCGACAGGTATTCTAGATTTGCAGCATCATTTTCCTTCTGCACGTTGTATATACTGGAGATTTCTAGAAAGAACCATTTATATTTGTTTCTTACATTTTAGAAATTGTGCTTTCCCAACAGACCCATTTGGCGGCAGCAGTTATATAAATCACTTATACCGTAAACCGACCTTTTCTAAGATACACTTTTTGTATTTTATAGAAAACAGATGGAAAGTTCATTAGATCTTTTAGCTCTAAGCTGTGAGTAAGATTTCTAATAGCCGGATCATGTTCCTGACATCAGTGGTGATCGACTACCTATTTCTAGAGCTCAGTTATAATCTGTGGTGAACCAAAGGTTCCAATGGTAAAAAGAATGGTGCACTGATTAATATTTGAGGGCAATGAAAGACCTGACATGTTCCTACATGGTCCATTAAATGGACAGCCTATTAAGATGTAATGCTGTCTTTCTCCTATGGTGGCTCTGCAGAGGAATAAAACTTGGTGCTGTGCTTCCCTGATTGCTCATCCCCAAACCTTCCATACAAATGTGCACTGGGGTTGGCTGAGCATGCATGTGTTTTCAATAGGGAGAGTATTGATCAGTCGTGGAAATCCAACAAGCTCAACCCTCCTTTCTGTTGACATTTGCTGTTGGGGAAGTCTGGAGGACCAGCCCACATATATATAAATGGATGACTGATCTTGCCAGAATCAGCACATTCAGACACTATTAATCTAATGCCTTACTAAAAGGGATTGCCCTTTAAAGGGGTTATCCCATGACTAACGTAAAAAATGAAAACCAGACATCATATAGTACATGACAACCTCTTTCTAACAAAGCTAGAACCAGCCCTGTACCTCACATGGATCCAGAGATCTCCACATTCATTGCTCTGCTAGATTTATATCAAGCTGGCAGCTCAGGGGGAGTGTCTTTTCTGCTACAGATCAGGGGGCGTGTCTCAGCTCTCCCAATCACAGCTCAGGAGGCAGTTGAAGGATGAAAGGTCAGTCAGCAGGTCAAAGAAATAAGAAAAAACAAACAGCAGGTGGCGCTGCACAGATACATTTTTATGCAAAAATTTTTATTTCAATTACAAAAGTATTCAGATCCAGGTGCTGATTTGAAAACTGTGGAATATTTTTCGTGGGACAACCCCTTTAATGAATAGATTTTCATTTTTGTAAAAAAAGAAATTATTAAAAGTTACACTAGTTCATGTAATACTAACAGATTTAACATATTAACTATACCTAATATAAGTAAAAGAATCTCCAACTTTGATTAAAACGCCTCTATAGACATGGATCTTTAGAAGTGTCTGTGTGTAGGTATATGCTGTTGACATATCTGTTTTTCTTTGTGTTTTACAAACTCATGAATACTAAAGGCAAGTAAAGGGTATTTATGTTATCATCCACATTTGCCCATGCTTGCTGATGGGTTCCAGGTGGGAAAATATTTTTTTTCTTCAATAAATTTTAGAACAGCTATAAGGATTATGAAGCTATATTATAAATGGATTTCCTAGAGTTCATTGATAACTATATGTACGGTGGGAATTCCAAGTAGTGCTTCCCATTAAATACATTTCTCTCCTGTTTCAATTGAACTAAACTGAAGAAAAAATATGTCTATGTCTAGAAGTATGTCAATTTTAATATGGTAGCAGGGGTGGATTGGCCATAGACCTTACAAGGACATTTCCTGGTGGGCCTGAACCCTCTTCACGGCCAGCCAGTGGAAGTTTTTGGGGATGTATTTTGTGCTGCTGGCAGTAATTTGTGATGGACTGTGGTATTTGGCTCTGTTGGGGGGTTTAATGTGCCAGGATATGGTATTGCTGGATCCAACTGCAAAACAGGGCCACTTTTAGTAGTTTTTTCAGGGCTACTTTAAAGGGCTTTTTCCACAAAAAATATTCTACAGTTTTCAAACCAGCCCCTGGATCTGAATACTTTTGTGATTATACGGTATATGATTAAAAATTTAGCATAGACACTGAGTTATTCAATAAATCTATGTATCTGTACAGCACCACCTACTGTTTGTTCTTTTTCTTATTTTTTTGTCCTGCTTATGGGGAAGACCGCACATGCTCAGTTTCATCCTTCACCTGCCTCCTGAGCTGTGATAGGGAGAGTGGAGACACGCCCCCTGAGCTGCAGCAGAAAGGACATTCCCCTTGAGCTGTCAGCTTGATATAAATCTAGCAGAGCAATGAATGTGGAGATCTTTGGATCCATGTGAGGTACAGGGCTGGTTCTAGCTTTGTTAGAAAGAGGTCGCCATGTACTATATGATATCTGATTTTCAGTTTTACATTTAGTCATAGGATAACCCCTTTAAGTTTCCAGTCCGCCCCTGTTGTCTAGTAAATAAGACACTAAGGCCAGAGATTGGCTAAATGGGCCTTTCCTGACATTTTTGGTCTGTCTGGTAATTGAACAGCAGAGGTGAATGGAGCACCGTCAGAACAGTTGGGATCGGGGATGGATGAGCTCAGCGCTTGTTCTGTTTTTTTTTGGCCTTTCAGCGTCCACTGCCACCAATTTTTATTCAGATGGAAACCCTCACCTCTTTAAAAGGAACCTGTCAGCAACAAAACGGCCCTGAAACCACCGGCAGCTGATACCCTCTAGTTTGTCTAAGTCACACAATGGGTATGGCAACTTTTATGTGCAAGGCTGTAAGTACATGAGGATCTTGAATTCAAGGGGGCAGCGGTTTTCACGATTAAAGTCAGAAACGCCACGCTCCCCTTCGTGTTTGATTGATGGGCTTTTTTGTTTCCTTCTTACGTAATTCCTACTTGACATTTGCACATGTGACGTAAGCGGCATATGATAATGCTCACTATCGTGCTTGCGCTAGATCTCAAGAAGGAATCGCGCATGAAGGAAACAAAAATGCCCATCAAACACGTAGGGGCAAGAAGGGGACGCGGCAAGCTTTACTTCAAGAGTGAAAACCACTGCCCCCTTGACTTCAAGATCCTCACTGGCATCCAGCGATCATAGCAATTGGATGACTTAGACAAACCAGATGGCACAGCTGTAAGGTACTGCCAGAAGTTTTGGGGCCATTTTGGTGCTGACAGATTCCCATTAATATAGAAATCTCTTAAGGCCCCTTTCACACGAGCACGATGGATTAGATCTGGATGTGTTCAGGATGCGTTCAGGGAAACTCGCACCATTTTGCAAGCAAGTTTAGTCAGTTTTGTCTGCAATATCGTTCAGTTGTTCAGTTTTTTCAGCGCGGGTGCAATGCATTTTGATGCGTTTTCACGAGCGTGATAAAAAACTGAAGGTGAAGCCTTAGGAATCATGAATGAAAAACGCTTTGCATCCAGACTTGATTCCGGATGAAATGTGTTTTTCACTGAAGCCCCATTCACTTCTATGGTGCCAGGGCTGCGTAAAAAACGCAGAATATAGAACATGCTGAATTTTTCACGCAACACAGAACTGATGCGTTAAAAAAAACACTCAAGTACACAGACCCATTGAAATCAATGGGTCAGGATTCAGTGCGGGTGCTATGTGTTCACTTCACGCATCGCTCCCACGAGGAAAACTTGCTCGTGTGAAAGGGGCCGAATACGTATTTTTAAGTGCATTCTCTAAACTCTTTGAAATCTGAACCATTCTCAAGAATTTCAATGTGAAAAGTTTAGACGATCTCGACGACCTTTCCAAAAAAAATGATTCTTATGAAATGCACTTGGCGCAGCGCCAGTCTGTCCATTTTATGAAATGGGTACTTAGCCAGGAATGAACTGTAATGAGCACTGCTGTCTTAATCACGCACAGCCATTTCTCAGACTTGAAAGGCCTAGCACAGTGCACCTTGTATATGATGCATTCGCCATCATTTAATATGCAGACGGTAGAGGACCCTTTCCAGTCGAGGACCGTGATGCATCCATAAACCGTGTCTGCTCTGCAGAAGATGGCATATGCTTTGGGCGAACTGTGTTCTGAGTTTACTGGAAATGTCTTAAACGTCAGATAAATCCCGTGCGGCTTCCTGTGAGAGGCCGCGTTACATATTTCACGCAGAGCCTTTCACAGATGTGTGCCGTTAATCAAGTGTTTTAAGGCTTGCTCGATACGAGTAAATAACAGATACTATTTTATGGTGGAAAGTGACTAAATTACTGTTCAAAACTGACAAGCCTCCGGAGAAATGGAGACCACACAACGCGGGCTGTGATAAAACACTCCATGCATGTTAAACCAGAAGTGTGACACATCCTTCGTCACATGCACCGCTGCAGCCATTCACAGTGATGTGCTGCTTGGGGACATGTCACTGCTGAGGCCAGTGACTGGCTGCAATGGTGCAGGTGACAATGGATGGGACATCACTTTCGGTCCACAGGAGACTAGAAGCTGCAAGGATGAGACCTGCAGCACTGGAACAGAGCACAGGTGAGTAGGTGAATTTTTTTGTGCTAAGCACTTTTAGGGCCATTGCTTTGCGGAGGGGGGTGTCAGACAACGCCTTTAAAGGGAATCTGTCAGCAGATTTGCACCTATGACACTGGTTGACCTGTTACATGTGCACTTGGCAGCTGAAAGCATCTGTGTTGGTCCCATGTCCATATATGTTCGCATTGCTGAGAAAAATGTTTTAATATATGCATATTAAAGGGGTTATCCAATACTATAAAAAATGTCCCCCATCTGCCTGGGCCCCTCACAGTGAATATACTTACCCCGCATAGCTCCTGGTCCCCGCACCACCGGTGCAGCTTCTCCCCGTGTGCGGATGAAAACATCTGGTGTTGGGGGGGGGGGGGGCGGTTGGTGTTTGGGGAACAGCCATTGGCAGGCGGGGATGGGGGGGAGCCTCACTAGCGTCACCCGCAATACTGGGCAGGCTCGTCCACTTATGCCCACTTACCCCCCCTACACGACACCAGATGAACGGGGAGAAGAAGGGCAGGGAGCAGGGTAGGTATATTCACTGTGAAGGGCACATTTTTATAGTATTGGATAACCCCTTTAACCTCTAGGAGTAACGGGGGAGTTGCCGTTACTCCTGGAGGCTTTGCTCTCTCTGCAACTGCTGCGCCCTCTCTACTTTGATTGACAGGTTCAGGTGTGATGATGTTTTCACTGTCAGGTCCTGTCAAAGTGACGCGGGCGTGTCAGTTGCAGAGAGAGCAGAGCCTCTAGGTGTAATGGCAACGCCCCCGTTGCTCCTAGAAGCTTATTTGCATATATTAAAACATCATTTTTCTCAGCAATGCAGCTGCCAAGCACACATGTAAAAGTTCAGCCAGCTTTATAGGTGTAAATCTGCTGACAGGTGCCCCTTAAGGCTCACGTATACATTGCTGGCTGAACACATTTTGGAGGGAACAGTTGACAATGTAAGGTGTCTGGCATCCTTCCGAATCTCTCCAGAAAATGTTGGGAAAGAGAAGGATGGGCGGGGGTTTAGTTAATTAATGTCTTCAGATATTGCAGTTCAGCAACCATTTCAATAAGAGCTACACTGCAGTACCCGAGGATGACCACTACACAGTATACGGAGCTGTGGTGTTCTGGCTCCATACACTGCTTACTTCCTGAACGTATGGCTGGCTGTAGCAGTTGATCAGAGAGGGTGTCCCCCCACCAATCTGATATTGATGACCTTGAGGATCTATTTTCATTATACCAATGGTAGAGATTCCATGAATAGGTCGAGTCAATGATTAAATGCTGATGCTTTATCTTAGGAGAGCCCCTACTGAGAGTAGCGTTACCTTCTCTGGAGTAAACCATGCGTGGTCTTCTTTGAAACTGTACTTTAATCTCTTCATTTTCAGTAATCCTAACAGCACTATGATCTCTCCATTTCATTTTCTACAGTGTGAACATCTTCAGAGCGAAGGAATAGAGACTTTTACAATGCAAAGGTCAAGTGTTTCAATAAGCGGTAAATGAAGGTGTGGAAAAAATATTTGTGAGATGTTACCTTTGTTACACAGCAGAATTCTCACTAATAGCAACTAATGTGTGATTTTGTAAAAAAAAAAAAAAAAGCAAGGATAAGTAGCTTGAAGCTGACGGCCTGGTATGTGACACATTAATGTAAAAATTGAAAATCCACCATCACATAGTACATGACAATCTCTTTAATTTCTCACATGGATCCAGAGATCACCTCATTTATTGCTCTGATATATATATATTTTCCTGGCAGCTCGGGGGGCGTGTCCTTTTTCTTTCAACGTTTTCTCTAGGACAGCTCAGGAGGCATATCCTTTCTGCAGCAGCACTCTGTAAAAGCTCAGGGCAGGGGCGTAGCTATAGGGGGTGCAGGGGTAGCAGTCGCTACCGGGCCCAGGAGCCTGAGGGGACCCAAAGACCCTTGTGCCGCATAAGAAGTCATACAAAGCACTGAGGGAAGGGGGGCCCAAGCTGAACTCTTGCACCAGGGCCCATGAGGCTATAGCTACGCCCCTGGCTCAGGGGTATGTCGTATCTGATGCAGCCCTCACCCTGTAATGGTCACAGCTTCCAACGGAAGATACAGCGGTGGCAGTTGAAAGATGGAACTGAGCATGTGTGACCACCTCAGCAAGGTGGACAAGGAAATAAGGAACAGAATGAAAAGCAGGTGGCGCTATATAAATACATTTTACTGAATAACCCAGTGGCTATACTAATTTTTTAATTACAAAATAAGTAATCAGATCCAGGTACTGATTTTAACCCCTTCCCGACCAGCGCTGTACATGTATGGTGCTGGTGCGGTGCGGGGACATGACGCCCGCTCGCAGGTGCGGCGGGCGTCATGGCTGGCAAGTCTCTGCTGTTTCTAACAGCAGAGACTTGCCGCTACTTACCTCCATAGGCGGCGTCTTCCTGGGCCTTCTGATGCCGTGATCACACGTGATCACGGCATCAGGATGCGTCTCAACCCGGAAGCGCAGGTGTGGTGTACAGATGCCCTGAGTGCCAATTGGGGTGTCTGTACACCATATGAAAACTGTAATCCTCGCTGGTGAGGATTACAGTTTTCAAACTGCAATTCTTATTCTGGCCACTAGATGGCAGGCCAGGATAAGAAATGAGCAATTTTGGGATTTAACTCCATCTAGTAAATCCCTGATTGCTCATAAAGAAAAAAAAAACACAATATATCAGCTCATATTTGAGCTTTAAAATAATCACAAAAAAATTAAAAAAAGTTAAAAAATATATAAAAAATAATCAAATCACCCCCCTTTCCGCATAATGAAAAAATAAATACCTAAATAACAATAAATATAGACATCATGGGTATCATCGTGACCGAAAACGTCCGTACCTTTAAAATATTTTAAAAAATTCCAATACGGCGAATTGTGTGGCGGAAAAAAGCGTCCAAATGGCGATTCGCCGTTTTTTGTCGCTTTTTTTTCTAAAAAAATTAAATAAAAAGTGATCAAAAAGTCATACACACCCCAGAATGGTATCAATAAAAACTTCAGATCGCCCCACAAAAAATGAGCCCCCATACAGCTCCGTACACATAAATACCAAAAAGTTATAGGGGTCAAGATATGACAAGGAAAAAAAAAAAAAGGACAACTTTATAATTATTTTATCACCATCTAAACGCAGGAAAAACTATACATATTAGGTATCGCCGGATTCATACTGACCAGTAGAATGAAAGTAACTGGTCCGTTTTAATGAACATCGAACGCTGTAAATAAGAAACCCGTAGAACTGTAGCGGAATAGCGGTTTTTTTGCAATTTCACCCGATTTGGAATTTTTTTCCTGCTTCCCACTACACCATATGCAATATTAAATGGTGGCGTTGGAAAGTCCAACTTGTCCCGCAAAAAACAAGCCCTCATACAGCTATGTGAACAGAAAAATAAAACAGTTATGGCTGTTTGAAGGCAGGGAGCGCAAAACGAAAATGCATAACCGAAAAAACCTCCGGGGGTGAAAGGGTTAAAAATGTTGAATATTTTTCATGGGACAACTGCTTTAAAGGGGTTATCCGAGACTAGAAAATGCTCCCCCATATGCAGGGCCCCTCACATTGAATATACTTACCTGGCTCCCCGTGACGTTCCTGGTCCCTGGACCGCCACTGCTCCTTTTCCCAGTGCGCGGATGAAAACATCCGGTGTCGGGGCCGGGGGTGGAGCCAATAGCAGGTGGGGACGAGCCTCCCTTATACTGATAAGAATGTGGCTTAAATAAGCGTTTATGACATTTTAGTAATTTAGAGGTAAGGTTTATTAGATGACCGACACAAAATGAAAGCAAAAGTATGATTCACACAGCTAGACAGTTAACCATTTGTGACAGAACGGCTAAAGCTTCTTATTAAAGACCAAATGAAAAAATGATTTTTTAGCATGCAATCCTAAAAACAAAAATTGCCCCCAAAGGTGTACATAGCCTATAAATTTACATGTGGGGACAGAATCATGATGAAGAGAGTGGTGGGCCGAAGGAGTTGCTAGCGAGTGGCAGGGGACAGGTATGTACAGTACAGACCAAAAGTTTGGACACACCTTCTCATTCAAAGAGTTTTCTTTATTTTCATGACTCTGAAAATTGTAGATTCACACTGAAGGTATCAAAACTATGAATTAACACATGTGGAATTATATACTTAACAAAAAAGTGTGAAACAACTGAAAATATGTCTTATATTCTAGGTTCTTCAAAGTAGCCACCTTTTGCTTTGATTACTGCTTTGCACAGTCTTGGCATTCTCTTGATGAGCTTCAAGAGGTAGTCACCTGAAATGGTTTTCACTTCACAGGTGTGCCCTGTCAGGTTTAATAAGTGGGATTTATTGCCTTATAAATGGGGTTGGGACCATGAGTTGTGTTGGGCAGAAGTCAGGTGGATACACAGCTGATAGTCCTACTGAATAGACTGTTAGAATTTGTATTATGGCAAGAAAAAAGCAGCTAAGTAAAGAAAAATGAGTGGCCATCATTACTTTAAGAAATGAAGGTCAGTCAGTCCGAAAAATTGGGAAAACTTTGAAAGTGTCCCCAAGTGCAGTCGCAAAAACCATCAAGCGCTACAAAGAAACTGGCTCACATGAGGACTGCCCTAGGAAAGGAAGACCAAGAGTCACCTCTGCTGCGGAGGATAAGTTCATCCGAGTCACCAGCCTCAGAAATCGCAGGTTAACAGCAGCTCAGATTAGAGACCAGGTCAATGCCACACAGAGTTCTAGCAGCAGACACATCTCTACAACTGTTAAGAGGAGACTGTGTGCAGCAGGCCTTCATGGTAAAATAGCTGATAGGAAACCACTGCTAAGGACAGGCAAGAAGACAGACAGAAGAGACTTGCTTGGGCTAAAGAACACAAGGAATGGACATTAGACCAGTGGCAATCTGTGCTTTGGTCTGATGAGTCCAAATTTGAGATCTTTGGTTCCAACCACCGTGTCTTTGTGCGACGCAGAAAAGGTGAACAGATGGACTCTAAATGCCTGGTTCCCACCGTGAAGCATGGAGGAGGAGGTGTGATGGTGTGGGGGTGCTTTGCTGGTGACACTGTTGGGGATTTATTCAAAATTGAAGGCATACTTCACCAGCATGGCTACCACAGTATCTTGCAGCGGCATGCTATTCCATCCGGTTTGCGTTTAGTTGGACCATCATTTATTTATCAACAGGACAATGACCTCAAACACACCTCCAGGCTGTGTAAGGGCTATTTGACCGAGAAGGAGAGTGATGGGGTGCTACGTCAGATGACCTGGCCTCCACAGTCACCAGACCTGAACCCAATCGAGATGGTTTGGGGTGAGCTGGACCACAGAGTGAAGGCAAAAGGGCCAACAAGTGCTAAGCATCTCTGGGAACTCCTTCAAGACTGTTGGAATACCATTTCAGGTGACTACCTCTTGAAGCTCATCAAGAGAATGCCAAGAGTGTGCAAAGCAGTAATCAAAGCAAAAGGTGGCTACTTTGAAGAACCTAGAAGACATATTTTCAGTTGTTTCACACTTTTTTGTTAAGTATATAATTCCACAGGTGTTAATTCATAGTTTTGACGCCTTCAGTGTGAATCTACAATTTTCATAGTCATGAAAATACAGAAAACTATTTGAATGAGAAGGTGTGTCCAAACTTTTGGTCTGTACTGTATGCTCTGGCTTTGAGAGGGGTGGATTTAAAAACGTGAGTTAAAAGCTGGACAACCCCTTCAAATATGTCTACATAGATAAATAGCTACTAAATAAATGTAATAGTTAAACGGGTTGTCCAAGTTATTGTTATAGATGACCTATCCTCAGGATAGGTCTTCAACATTAGATTAGCAGGGGTCTAACACCGTATCCCCAGCAAATCAGCTGGTTGAAGAGAAGGCAGCGCTCGTATTGCATTTTATCCGGCAACTGCAGCAGGTGTAATTACAAGAAGACGTCCCACTCACTTCAAGGGACAGCTCTGTAGGGTAGGAACAAGCCATCCCATTGAAGTTGTCGCTGCAATTTAGGACATGTCCCAAACTAGGGGACTACATCTCGCTTGTCTGTGGGATTCAAATTGATTAATACATTTTCCCCATGTGCCAGGGGATGCAGTCGACCTAAGAATCAAAGACTCAGAAACTTTGCTTGTTAAAGGATTATTTGCCAGGCAACACCAATTTTATTAGTTGTACATTGGGGGTTTAGTCACCACTCCCTTTAACCATCATCTTTAATATGACCAACCAAAATCATTTAATAAAATAACCAATCAGGAATGTAAAGACAGATTTGAATGGGATGGCTTGTTCCTATCCTACAGAGCTGCCCCATTGAAGTGAATGGGAGGTCTTCTTGTAACGACACCTGCTGCAGTTGCAACAGCGCCCGCCTTCTCTTCACCCAGTGCCCAAGCCGATCTGATATTGATGACTAGGGATGAGCGAATCGACTTCGGATGTTTGCATAAAACTTCATTAGAATACTGTACAGAGCGAGGTACCACTTGGAACCGAAACCGAGGGTTTTTAACAGTAGAAATTAATTTCTGAAGTTATTACCTGAAGTCTCGCGAGGCTTCGCAAAGTAATAGCTTCGGCTCATAGGAGCCAATACATTCTAATACTGTGCGGAGCGAAGGCAATTCGGTCATCCCTATTGATGACATGTCCTGAGAATAGGTAATCAATAAAAATAACTTGGAAAACCCGTTTCATTTATTTATTTTCTGTTGCTTATACAGTATAGAATAGAACCTTTAGTATAGAATAGTATAGAACCTTTACACCATTACATATAATCAAACACTTCTTAAAGGCAGGATATGGCGTTATTAAAACATAACTTTTCGCCCCTATCAGGGCTGGTGTTCTGTGTTTTCTAGGCAGGGTGTAACCAGACCCTTCCCGTTTCATCCTTATAGGGTCTAACAGGGATATTGTCAACACCTGCTTCTAATGCCTACAGTTTCACCCGCTAATTGTACCCCTATTATGTGACCATACTGTGGAATTGATCACCAATCAATCAAGAACCTGGCACATTGATGGTATTCACATATCAGTACTACAGGACTGGTAAGATTTCACAGATCTCTTCCATACTGCTGCCATTTACTATCGTGATTTTTGTTTAGAACCGTTTGTAATGTTGCACCAATTATTCTAATTACTTCATTAAATTATGTTTTAATAACGCTATATCCTGCCTTTAAGCAGTGTTTGATTATACAGTATAGAGCCAACATGTTTGCGTGCAATATATTTGAGTTGCAGATCACAATAAACACAATTAAAAACTACATTTTATTAAATAAACATTCTAAAAATGATACAGCTAATGCAATAAACTTAATGAAATCCTTAAAGGGGTATTCCCATCTCACAAATGTAGTTTGTATAGTTAGATATAGCCATACCAATATTATTACTAATAGAATGTATTTATATAAAATGTAACGTTTAGAAGATTTCCCTATTTGTATTTCCATTGTCCCACACACATCAGTGAGGCCGTTGCCCCAAGTTACGACCACCGTGCCCATGTAGTAGTGGTGGTCAGCTTGCTCTTGTTCAAACCTGCTCTGAGGTAACTGCTGTATTGTGAACGCACATTGCATGAGCATGAGGAGACACATCTTAGGGGACTTTCACATCTGTGTTTTGGACGCAACGGTCAAAAATGCAACGGTCAGGATCCGTCCAAAACACAGACTTTATAAACGGATCCTGCTCCATAGAGATGAATTGATGTCGGAACAGGATCCGTTTCTCTGCGTTTTGGAAGTGCAGACAAAAATGCTACAACCCTAAGATGTGTCTCCTCATGCTCATGCAATGTGCGTTCACAATACAGCAGTTACCTCAGAGCGGGTTAGAACAAGAGCAAGCCGGCCACCACTACTACATGGCCGCGGTGGTCGTAACTAGGGGCAACGGCCTGACTGATGTGTGTGGGACAATGGAAATACAAATAGGGAAATCTTCTAAACGGTACATTTTATATAAATACATTCTATTAGTAATAATATTGGTATGGCTATATCTAACTATACAAAATACATTTCTGAGATAGCAATACTCCTTTAAGGAGTTGTTCACCCTAAGACGTTTTCTACAGACCCCCTCAGCATGGCCGGACCTGTGGTAGAAATTATATTTACCTGATCCCTGACGTCGGTTTCCGGCTCCGTCATTGCCCTACAGGTTTTGGGTCTCTTCAAATCACGTGACCCAGTGAAATGACTCATGGGTGGCACATCTCAGTCATGAAACCAGATGTTGATGCTGGGAGACCCGGGACCGGCAGAGCCAATGGGCAGCGATGATGCTGGAATCCAGTAGCAGGGTTCAGGTAAGTTTGATTACCATCGCCAAACTGAGGAATCTGTAGGAAAAATCCTCAGGATTGAACAACCCTTTGAGGTGATCGGCGTATGGCATAACTATACATACTCAAAATGGTTAAAAATGGACAAAAATAGGGTGTTTCCCTGGTGTAACCCCGGACCATGGTAAATCATGGATGTGTGAATACATATATTAAAGTCATTCATACGACCGTATCCGTTTTCCAGTCTGTAAAACACGGATACTGGCCATGTGCGTCCTGCATTTTACAGTTCCGCAAACTCTACCCTATATTAGAAATGCCTATTCTTGTCCGCAAAACGGACAAGAATGGGACATGTTCCATCTTTTTTGTGGAGCCACGGATCAAACATACGGATGTGGACAACACATGATGAATGGGTCCACATCTGACCTACAAAAAATGTGGATCAGATGCGGACTGAAAATACGGTCGTGTGATCCTAAGGCCTAAGTCTGTGCTTGTAGTGTGCTGCACTGCATGCTGGGAAATTGTCCACTAAAATCAAATCAAATCCTGTGTGTAGTGATTTGTAACTGATCACTATACACAGCAATCCACCGCATTGTGTCGTAATTAGCTTACCGGGTGTAGCTGTTGGGAAAGGAGATAAGTAATTAAGACCTCATTCTGCATGTATATGTCTCATTTGTCATAATTTGCATATTTTTTACCAGTTTTACATATAGTTATGTATGGATCTTAGGTTTTTTATGAAAAAAATCATATTTTTTCCACTAATGAAAGAGACATCTACGAGTAGACATTACTGAGAATGGAGCAGATTTACTAATCCTATGGATGACATAAACATAGACTGACTGGGGGTCATTTACTAAGACTCCTTGGTGCGTAGAAAAGTTCCAAGACCCCGTTTTGCAATTTAAAAAAAATATTGTCACATGTGCCATTTTCACACAGCTTTCAACACTGGGGGTGGCTGCAAGCTGCGGTTTTGTGTCCGGTCATAAAAAAGTGATCCGTCACTGAAAACAATGTAAGTCAATGGTGACGGATCATTTTTTTCCCCATTTTGATTTCGCACAACCGCATCCTAATGGAACGGATGCATCCTGATGTGCAAAATCAAAACGGATCCGTTTAATTCCGGATTTAACAGTGTGGAAGTAGCCTTACTAATATGAGTGCGTCTAGATTCTGTCACAAACTGGTTGCTCAGTTTTGCACGTCTAATTATCTGTGCTTACCCTGATGAGAGGCGTGGCTTATCAGCAGGGACAGATTGGGAACTTAAAGTGACCCAGGAAAAAATACTAAAAGTGGCCCCGTTTTGTAGTTGAGTTCAAATTGATGGAAGTCAGGGCCAGCAATACCATATTGTGGTACATTATACCACCCCAACAGAGCCAAATACCACAGTCCATCACAAAATACTGCCCCCAAAAACTTCTACTGGCCGGCCGTGTGGAGGGCTTGGGAGGCCTCCTGGGCAACAGCCAACCAGGCAATTTCCCTGTAAGGTCAATGGCCAATCCGTCCCTGCTTATCAGAAAGGGGTGTGGCTTGGTGGGAAAGGGTATTCCCATCTCACAAATGTAGTTTGTATAATTAGATATAGCCATACCAATATTATTACTAATAGAATGTATTTATATAAAATGTACCGTTTAGAAGATTTTCCTATTTGTATTTCCATTGTCCCACACACATCAGTCAGGCCGTTGCCCCTAGTTACGGCCACCGTGGCCATGTAGTAGTGGTGGTCGGCTTGTTCTTGTTCAAACCCGCTCTGAGGTAACAACTGTATTGTGAACGCACATTAAATGAGCATGAGGAGACACATCTTAGGGTTGTAGCATTTTTGTCTGCGCTTCCAAAATGCAGAGAAACTGATCCTGTTCCAAGATCAATTCATCTCTATGGAGCAGGATCAGTTTATAAAGTCTACGTTTTGGACGGATCCTGACCATTGCATTTTGGACTGGTAGCGTCCAAAACGCAGACGTGAAAGTCCCCTAAGGCCTCTTTCACACGAGCGTCACAGATTAGGTCTTGATGCGTTCCGGAAAATCGGCACGCATCCGCACGCAATCGCAGTCAGTTTTGACTGCGATTGCGTACGTTCGTTCAGTTTTTTCCGCGCGGGTGCGAAGCGTATGGATGCATTTCACACGCGCGTGATAAAAAACTGAATGTTTACAAACAACATCTCTAAGCAACCATGCGTTAAAAATGCATTGCACCCGCACTTGTGTGCGGATGCAATGCGATTTTCACGCAGCCCCATTCACTTCAATGGGGCCAGGGATGGCAGAACATAGAACATGCTGCGATTTGCACGCAACGGTGAACTTAGGCATAAAAAAATCGCCCATGTGAAAAGCCCCATTGAAATGAATGGGTCAGGATTCAGTGCGGCTGCAATGCTTTCGCATCACGCATTGCACCCGTGCGGAACATCGCCCGTGTGAAAGGGGCCTAAAATGTGTCTCCACATGCTCATACAATGTGTATTCACAATACAGCAGTTACCTCAGAGCAGGTTTGAACAAGAACAAGCCGGCCACCACTAATAAATGGCCGCGGTGGTCGTAACCAGGGGCAACGGCCTGACTAATGTGTGTGTATTTGAAATACAAATAGGAAAATCTTCTAAATGGTACATTTTATATAAATACATTCTATTAGTAATCATATCGGTATGGCTATATCTAACTATACAAACTACATTTATGAGATGGGAATACCCCTTTAAGCGCCATAATTTTGTCTCAATTCTCAGAGTAGGCCAACCGATAGTTGGGATAGAGTGAGACAAAAGTGTCTGTGCCTGCAGCAAATTTATCATACAGCCTGAGACCCTGGCAGAGGCGTAGTTTTAAGGGGTGCAGAGCTAGCAGTCGTTACCGGGCCCAGGAGCCTGAGGGGCCCAAAGACCCTTGTGCCACATAAGAAGACACTGGTATTATAGAAAGTGCATGCTGGTCAAGTTACACCTCTGGCTGGGGGGAAGGGATTAGGTCAAGAATTTGGATTGGGGGGGGATGCTTCCCTGCCCCTGGCCACAGAGCACTGAGGGAAGGGGGGCCCCAAGCTGAACTCTTGTACCAGGGCCCATTAGCCTTTAGCTACGCCCCTGGACCCTGGGATAAATCTGATGTCTAAGCTGATGTCATCTATAGGATTAGTAAATATACCCCCTTGTGTGTAGTTTTATTTAAATATGTGGACACACTATTTTTTGCCAAAAAAGCATGAAAAATGCTGCAAAAAAAAAAAAGAGTTTAATTTGATAATAGAAAGTGCATCTGTGGAAAATCATACTCACTTTAACTTCTGCCACCACTGGAGCCGATATGTCTCAATGACAACCTGTGACGTCATAGTCATAATACCGCCTGCCGTAGACATTAGCCTTTATTGCGCTGTAGACAGCGGATACGCACGGCACAGGACGCCTCTCGTGGACGTGGTCTGCTCTTGGCTCTCCTGGGCTCCAGCAGTTTATACATCACATATGTGAACGGTACAGTATGTAAGGTGAATCATACATGTGTCATGTGAAATAAACTCCTGTTACACCAAGAATGTGACTCTGATACATTCCCTTCCTAATGAGCAACTCATTAAACTAACTCATCCAGGTTACAGGGCGCACTAAGCTCGTAGCTACATTACTAATAGGTAATGGCACATTAACCTGCCATGTATGTCAGTGGCCCGTCACCTGGCTTCTTAACATGCCCAGGAATGCGGAGCAGTCATGCTGTCACTCTGTAACTACTGCACCTCGTCTAAGGCTGGCTTCACATCGCGGTTTTCCCATCCGTTTAATGCCCCTTTCAAACGAGCGGGAGACTCGCATGTCTCCCGCAACGCATCTACAGGGCTGGACTCGGAACTGACAGGGATCGCATAGCATTATATGCGATCCCAGTCAGTGCCGGAGTCCAGCCCTGTAGATGCGTTGCGGGAGACATGCGAGTCTCCCGCACGTGTGAAAGGGGCATAAACGTATACGTTAAATGGATGCCTCAGACTGATGCATAGAGTGGAATCTGTCCACTATTGTATAAAAAAAAGAAAAAAAAAGAACTTTTTTTTTTTACCATGTATACGTTTTTTTTGATCGATCTCTGCAAGGGTCCCAGGTGTCAAAGTCCCACCTATCAGATACTGATGACTTATCCAGAGATCAGTATCAAAATATCGGAAAACCCTTTTAATGAGGATTGTTCCTCCATAGCAATCGGATGCTGATGGCGGACCCCATTCAAGTGAATGGGTCTGCGCCCGCATGTGGCAGCCCTACAGTCGGTGCCCATGCATTGCGGACCGCAATTTGCAGTCCGTTGCACACATTCTTGTGCATGATGCTTCAGACAGATTACCGAGGGGCTCCCAGCGATCGAACCCCAGCGATCATACATGCATCACCTATTCTGTGGATACAAGTTGCTAAACTTGTCCGGCCTTGGACCCCACAACCCCTATGGTTTCTGACCTTGGCCCCTGAACACAAAAAAAAAAAAAATACAGTTGCCACTGCTCCGTTCCAAGCCACTGTGACTGCTGCAGCCAATCACAGGGTTCAGCAGTCACATCAGTGTGAATGTTACAACCTGGACAAGCCCTTTAATGACCAGGTTGCCGCCATTATTTCTTTCTCTGCTGTAGCTTTTTCACTGACATGGATGTATGAGGTCTTGTTTATTTTATACAAATAAAAGGAGATATTTATCAAAACTGGTGTAATGGAAAACTGGTTAGTAACCAATCAGATTCCACCTTTTATTTTTCAGCGTTGCTTTGGAAAATGAAAGGTGGAATCTTATTGGTTGCCATGGGCAACTAAGCCAGTTTTTCTTTACATTGACTGAAACATTCTTTTACTCCAGATTTCCGACTGATGAAACCAATTCCTATTGGTTAAAACCAAAGGTCAAAATAAACAATGCGTACAATGATGATACCACGTCAATGTCCGTTACTGCGGCCAGTGTGTGCACAGAGGCCTGAACCCGCACATGTGACGTCTACGCTCGCGCCGCCGGCTATACCCAGGCTACTAATTTTAGCTCCCTTCATACTTCCTCTATGCAGCATCAGCTGCTTCCAAGCTTCAGCTCACGCAGCTCAGCCAATCATCGAGCCGGCCTGCCACCCGGCCCCGCCTCTCTCGAAAAGTCCACCAATCAGCGCCGCAAGCGCTGGCCCCCGATGAAGCAAGAAGCTCAGCGCTAAGCCCCGCCCCCTCCCGCTGTCCCCGGACACTGAACCTGTTCGTTATTGTTGTTATAGCTGGAGCGGGGTGCGGTGACGTCACCGGGTAAGGCCTGCTCTGCTCGGCGGCGGCGCGCACACACGCCAGTGCGGGAGCGCGCCAAAGCGTCCCGCCCCGGGCCGGACAGTTTCTGCAGTGACGGGTGAACAACTTTTTGTGAGGCAGTCTCGACAGAGCTGCGACCGGGAGGAGGCGGCGGCGAGGTGTCCGGTAGGAAGTTTGCGGACGGTTGTTGAGAGGTGGAGAAGGGAGGCGTGTGTGTCCGTTCTGGGCTCTGACTGGTTTTGTTTCTCTTTGACAGAAGCCAGTGTGCTGACGGGAAGACATGGACTACCCTGTACCCCGGGGGGAAGTGCTGCCGGCCGGGCTGCTGGACAGGTAAGGGGCAGCCCTCCAAGGGCACAGGACGGACGTTAGGATGGAGCTGTGGTGGGACTACAACTCCCAGCGTCCCTCTCAGCCTGTCTGTGCTGTGGAGCATGACTTGGTGTGCTTGCTTCCACCTCAGGACGTCTTACTTGTGTGAAGTATGGGGGCTGTGATCCTGGGAGTCTGTGGGGGTGTGAGGCTCCAGTGATCTCTGTAGCAGCATGCTGAGACTTGTAGTCCTTGTTTGCTCTTACACTGCAGCCATGGTGGAGTGCACCCTTCTTTCCTATTGTTTGGAGGTGCCGGTCTGACCTCTGTGTGATCTGACGCTGTGGAAATGTGATGAGACTGATGTTGGTGACGTTTCAATAAATCAGTGGACTATGTTCTCCAAATTTCCGAAATAATGGCCGAGATTGAAACTGGCGCAAGCAACCACAACGATGACTGCTGTCTGCATATTTTGTGGCCCCCATGGTAATAAATGGGTCCTCATCTGATCCACATCGAAACTATGGTTGTGTGCATGAGGACATAATGTTTCCTGAAGTCCCTCAGTAGTCATGTATTGGCCCTTCTTTCCCCCTGGGAGTTTTAGCACCTGTGTCTCATTGAAGGGGTATTCCATCCAAATAAAAAAAAAGGTTGCAGTGGGGTACAAGTGGTATAAAGAGAAAAGAATAACCCACCTTACCGATCCCCTGCCTTCTGTCGGCGTCCCTGCTGTGCTCCACTTCCTGCTCCTGCCTGACACAGCAGGAAGTGGCTGGGAAACCCGCTCAGCCAATCACTGCAGGTCCTCGCTGCAGCCTGTGATTGGTGAGTGGCATTGTCATTTCGAGAGGAGCGGGGAGTGGAACGCAGCAGGGGATCAGACAAGCGTGTCCTCTGCGAAAAACGTGATTTCCCATTATGGACGCTGCTCTCTTCACAGGAGCACACGGCATTATACTGATTTATATTGCTGTGTGTTTCTGCCTGACCGTGCATCTAATGACTTGTTCTGATCTAATCCTGTGCAGTGTCAGGCAGAGACGCGCAGCATTATAAATCAGTATAATGCCATGCAGTGTCTGTGATGGGAAATGGTGTTCCCACACTCGTCTGATATTAGCCCACGGGTGCATTCACACGGGCGTATGTGTTTTGCGGTCCATTGTAACAATATGTCTATTCTTGTCCGCGAAACAGTTCTGTGTTTTGTTGAGGGACTACGGAATGGACAATGGACATACAGATGCGGACAGCACACATAGGCCGCAAAAAGAGTCGGATGCGGATCAAAAATACGGTTGTGTGAATGGGGCCTTACGGTATGACCATATGGCGCAGTCTAGAACCCCACGGCTGTACAAGCCACAGCGGGCTCCAGCTGAACTAATTAGGACCGCGCTGTTCAGCCGATCTGTATTGTTAATGGACGCGCAGTATTACAGGTGTCGTGTGGACGGACTGCAGTCCAGAAGATATGGAGCGGAAGCCATTTTGCTCTCTCTCAGCACAGCAAAAAAAAAAAATTATCGAACATTCTGTATTTTTTTTGAGTTGCAGACGGATCACGGACCCATTCGAGTTGAATGGCTCTGTATCTGTCAGCGCCGGCCAGGCAGACGGTGCCTGTGCATCCCCAGTGGGCGGCACACGTGTGCATGAGTCCTAAGGCTGCTTTCACAAATAGGTGTTTTGCACTTTTGTGTTATTAGTGCTGTTTTTTTGCACCCACATTTTTGCTGCTGCAGGTTTGTAAATTAGGTGGCACCTTCTGTCTTTCTGCTGGGGCTTTTCAGGTGTTTTCCCATCACCTTCTCTATTGGGGGGAAAAATGACATAAAGGAAATGCTAGTGGGCAAACACACAGAGGAGAATTTATCATCCCCCTCCCCCCACTTTTCTGGCATAAGAGTCACAAACTCTTTGTTAGCGACTTTATAAATGCCACTACGACAAAGTTTTGTTGAAAGTGGCGCTGCTACGCCACACTCGCCACTTTCTGAAAAGGGGGCAGTGGTTTATCTTCATTTATGCCAGTTTTCTGCAGTAATTGAAGACAGAAACCTACAGCAGTTCCTAGATGCTCTAGATTTGGTTTAGGCGCACTGACTGCCGGAGAATGTGCCTAAATTAGGATGAGGCCTGCATCTTGCTGTCAATAATGTACATCCTCTGGCAGCGCAGGGGATATTATCATAGACCAGCGTCTTGACGCTCTGTCATAAATTCCCCCTACTGTTTGCAAAAAAACTCCCAGAAAATACTGCCTGCAGTTTCTCTTGATCTGGCTGGTTGACAGGCTGGCCCGTGCCCCAGGTGGACCACCAGAGGGAACACATCCTGCTTCCGGCATCCAGTGGTCCCATCCACTCAACACTCGGCAGACATATGTGACTGCATCTGTTGTCTACAATCCCACGTGCAGTTTTTTCAGCCAAGCACAGCCGTGGATAAGAGTGGGGAAATTTGTCTTTTCTTTATACATTTCCTTTTGGATCCACTTCTAGGTTTACCTCAAAATACTGCCACAAAAATCTGGCCTTAGGGCTTATTTTCTTTCCGTGTCCGTTCCGTGTTTTTTTTTTTTTTTTTTTTGTGGCCGTATGCGGAACCATTCATTTCAATAGGTCCGCAAAAAAAACCTGAAGTTACTCCGTGTGCATTCCGTTTCCGTATGTCCGTGCGTCTGTTGCGCAAAAATATAGAACATGTCCTATTATTGTCCGCATATTGGACAACAATAGTACTGTTCTATTAGGGGCCAGCTGCTCTGCAAAATATGCAATGCACACAGACGTCATCCGTATTTTTTGCGGACCGCAAACTACGTACGGTCGTGTGCAAGAGCCCTTAGTGGGCTTTTTAACAGACTTCACAGAATGGCCAGACCCTCCGGTGGTGATCAGATTTACCTGCTGGGTTCCAGGTCCATGTCCGTCTGAACAGGTCCTGGTTTTCTCTGAATCATGTGACCGCTGCAGCCAATTGCTGTTTGCAGCGGTCACATGACCTCCATCAACAGGATGTTGATTCTGAGAGACACTGGACCTGTGGAGGCGGCCTTGAAGCGATGGAGCTGGAACCCATTGGTGGGGACCAGGTGAGTATGATCACCGTCGTGGGTCTGTAAGGTCTGTTAAAAAAAAAGTTTAAAGTTGCACAAGCCCTTTAAAGGTGTTGTCCGGTCCTTCCAATCAGCCATTGGACATCTATCATATAATTTGTATTCTGTGCCTTCCTGTTTTGGAGGTCTGTTTGCTGTAAGTGAATGGGAACATTCTTATCTACCGCCATAGATTGAAAACCCCGACAGACCTAGTCCTATTGTGCCCTCTTGTAGTTGTACAGTCTGGGCATTAAGCTTTACTGATACATTGTAGCAAACAGGACAGGAGACAGCAATGATCTGTTGATGTACTTGTTTCGTAGAGGATTGTATAGGGTGGATGCAGTGGTATAACGTCAGCCATTCACTTCTGTAGAAGACAAGTAATATCACTTTTCCCCTTGGTTTTTCAGATGTGGTAGCAGCGCTGCTTTCTGATGCATGTGTCTCTGTAGGTTATTCCCCTTTACTCCTAATTGATAGATCAATATATAGTTGAGTGATCAATATAAAAAATCACAGTGTCTGGTAGTGAACACTTCTTCTAATCGGACACCTTCATTATCTCTCCATATGAGGTTCTGTTCTCGATCGTGTAGGTGTCGGGCCTGAAAGGGGCCTAACATATTGACGTCTTGGACCGGGCGGGCCACGTCTCTAAATCCGTCATTCTTATTGATGAACTGCCGGAGAGTTGTGAAAATTGGTTCCTCTCTTCCCACAGAGGTGACAATTGTATTGTGTGTGGCGGCTGTGTGACTGTGGCTCACCAGTTGGAGACCACTTTACATTTTGAGTTGGAGACAAAGCTCTCATTGCTTTAATACAGCAGAAAGATCTTCTGATATTCCTGCTCAGGTGCTTATGCATGTGGCGTCCCCTGGATGGTGACACACGGAGTCCTTGAGTTTGTACACCACACACAGCTAAATGGTGACTCCATAGCACCCCATATTCTAAGGTACGCTGCCCTAGAATCACTACATCTGATAGAACCTGGTCTGAGAAAAACTAGGTATGAGATCCGAGGCTTAGGACGTCTTCACACACGGCAGAAAATTCAGCGACTGGAAGTCAGTTCTATTCATTTGAATAGGGTAGCAAGCACATGGATTTCTCCGTACCGCTAGTTGGTGAATTCGTACCATCCCATATTATAAGGTATTCTGCCATAGAATTAATACATCTGATAGAACCTGGTCTGAGAAAAACTGGTATGAGGTTTTCAGTCCCAGAATTTTTCTGCCACAAAATCCTCCACATGTGAAAGTACCCTGAGGGCTCGTTCACATCACCGTTAGGGATTCCGTTCTCCTGCTCCGTTATAGGAGCAGGAGAACGGAAAGGACGGATTCGGGACATAACTGAGCCCAACGGAGCCTAAGGGACCCCATAGACTATAATGGGATCCGTTAGGTTTCCGCTCAGAAGATGATTTTTGAAGCGGAGACAAAAGTTGTGCACGCAGGACTTTTGTCTCTGCTTCAAAAATCATCTTCTGAGCGGAAACCTAACGGACCCCATTATAGTCTATGGGGTCCATGGGCTCCGTTCAGCTCAGTTATGTCCCGAATCCGTCCTTTCCGTTCTCCTGCTCCTATAACGGAGCAGGAGAACGGAATCCCTAACGGTGATGTGAACGAGCCCTTAGACCGGTATAGTAAGGCCCCTGAGACTTCCAGGGGTACCTTATGGCTCTGTACAGCTTAGAGGCTGTATGACACAGTAGTGTGGCAATGCGCATGAATCTTTAAGAAATGTCATGCTTGTCTTCCTTAAAGAACTCCCGCAAAAATTTTTATTCCATGTCCTGCTAGAAATGTACATGATGTAATCTGTAGTGAATGTCATTTTCTTACCAATGTCTGTATTTTTAACTTCTATAATCCTGAAGTTTCTTATCTGTGTTATGTGACTAGGAATCAGACCCACCAACTCACACAGAGACTTATGTGTGGACAGGAAGTCTAATTCTCCATGCGTTCCTATGGGAGCCTCACTTTCAGTCTCATAGGAATGAATAGAGAAGTGACTGGCTTGCTGTCCTGGGTCAGTTGGAGGTCAGGGAGTTGGTCACATGACCCAGCTACAATAAGAGAGGTTATTACTCACAATTACATTATCTGATAAGGAGATGACATTCACTACAGATTATATCATGCACCTTTCTAACAGGTCAGAGAATAAAATTTTTTGCGGGAGTTCTTTAAAGCGGTATTCTGGTTGTTAGATGCTATCCCTATCCACAGGATAGGGCATAACTATTAGATCGGTGGGGGTTTTACCTCTTTGACCTTCACCGATCACGAGAACGAGGGCCCTGTATCCCTTGAAGCCCCCCTGAAATGAATGGAGCTGCTGGTCACATATACTAGTAGTGCGCTTGGCCATCTCCATAATTCCCATAGAAATGAGTGGAGTGGCTGCATGCATGCCCGACTGGCTGCTCCTTATATTTCATGGGGGGGGGGGGCTGCAGGGGGTAGGGGGCCCACATTCTCATTCTCAGCAGTTGGGCCCCCACCGATCTTCTTACAACTAGAATACCCCTTTACTATCCCCCTTAGGCCAGTTTTTGTCAAGCGTGTTCACTGCATTAAAGAGGACCTTTCATGGGTCCTGACACTGTAAACTAAGAACAAGGTTATGAAGTGCATGTATGGTGGAGGACAGAGCACTTACTATTTTTTGTGGGCGCCGCTCCGTTCGCCCGCTGTGCTCTTGTAAAATTGTGGCGCGCGCAGGGAGAAACCTTCTCCCTGGCTGTGACGCTCTCCGCTGCGATTGGACAGCGCTACAGCCAGGGAGAAGGAGACGCCCATTGAGAATCCCTGCATTAGCATAGCGAGTGCCACAATTTTACATGGGCACAGCGGGCGAACGGAGCGGCGCCCACAAAAAATAGTAAGTGCTCTGACCTCCACCATACAAGCACTTCATAACCTTGTTCTTGGTTTACAGTGTCAGGACCCATGAAAGGTCCTTTTTAAACCTGCTCTGTGTGGGAGTGCAAATTCCCGTAGTGAACTCTGCTCCTTTAACTGGGAGCACACAGCGTTATAGTGATTTATAATGCTGTGTGTTTCTGTCCGACCTCCACTGGAATGATTTGTACTCTCATAATGGTGTCCACTCAGACAAGCAGGGTTCACTATGGGAATTCACTCTCTCACACGGAGCATCTTTCACACAGTGAACACGCTCATCTGAAACTGGCCTAACAAGGCTAGATGCTGGGGCCACCAGGTAAGGCTACTTTCACACTTACGTTGTTATTTTCCTGTATTGAGGAACTCAATACCAGAAAAAAAGTTTCCCCTTGTTCCTCATGCTTTCTGAATGTAAAGAGATCCATTCAGGACGTCTTCCGTTCTGTCAGCATTCCGTTTTGTGACTGGACACAAATCTGCTGCAAGCTGCGGTTTTGTGTCCGTTCATAAAAACTGAAAAATCGGATCCAGCACTGAAAATAATGTAAGTCAGTGGTCGCGGATATGTTTAACCTTTAAATTCACCCAGGCAGCCCGCCTGAACAGGGCATCAGAGCATCCTATGCTCCGATGCCCTCCTTTGCCCTGTGCTAATTAGCGCAGGGCAAAGGCATTTAGCCCGGTTCCGGTGACGTACCAGGCTCTGCCAGGTGGAGGCTTCCGCCCGGCAGTGAGCCCGGTGACGTCACCGGCACTGATGGGCGGGCTTTAGCGCTGCCCTAGCCAGTAAAACGGCTAGGGCAGCGCTAAAGCCGGCCCATTACAGCCGGTGACGTCACCGAACTCACTGCCGGGCGGAAGCCTCCACCTGGCAGAGCCCGATACGTCACCGGAACCGGGCTAAATGCCTTTGCCCTGCGCTATTTGCCCTGCGCCTTTGCCCTGCGCTTCCGCCCGGCAGTGTGTTATGTAAACAAAAGAGCCCTTGCCCTGCGCGATCCAGCGCAGGGCAAGGGAGGGCATCGGAGCATGAGATGCTCCGATGCCCTGTTCAGGTGGGCTGCCTGGGTGAATATAAGGGTATGTCCGGGTTCAGCTCTGAACCCGGACAACCCCTTTAAGTGAAGGATCCATTTTTATTTCACACAACTTCATCCTAACGATACGGATGCCCCCTGATGTGCAAAATCAAAACGGATCAGTTTAAGGGTCCATTCACACATCCTGGAAATGTGTCCACATCCGTTCCCCAGTTTTGCGGAATGGGTGCAGAACCATTCATTTTCTATGGGGCCGCAAAAGATGCGGACGGCACACTTCCAGTCCGCGACCCCGCAAAAATATAGAACATGTCCTATTCTTGTCCACAGCCACGGACAAGAACAGACATTTCTATTATAGAGGCGGCCGCGTGGAGTCCGGAAAATGCGGAACGCAAATGGCCGGTATCTGTGTTTTGCGGTCCTCAATTTGCGGACCACAAAACACTTGCGGACGTCTGAATGAAGCCTAAGGCGGGGGGTCCTGTTTGAGAAATTGGATAACCCCATGTGCCGGGCCCCGTCCCTGCCTGCCATTGGCTGTTCCATATCTCCCCCCCGACACCGCATGTTTTTATCCGTGTACAGGGAGAAGCAGCAGCGGCGGTGCGGGGACCGGGAGCAGGGTAGGTATATTACCTGTGAGGGGCCCGGCACATGGGGGGGATCTCAATACTGGAATTAATAACACAAGTGTGAAAGCAGCCTAGGACGGAGCAGGATTGTGCTTCTCTCACCAATATCTATGGCTGTCCGCTGTAGCTTGATGTATAGTGTTTACTCTTGCTATGTAAATGGGGCTATAGCTTTAGGCTTTTTTTTTTTTGTCCTTTTGCATTATTTTTCTTGTTCACGAGCCAAACAAACCTTGTGGTTCCAGTTCTTAAGAAATTGGCTGAGTTTCCCTTTCTTGCTTGGCCTTAGAAGTTTACTGAAAAAGGAACTCTTTCATCTTATAGGTTCTGCGTTCAGCATATGCCTCAGTCTTAACCCTACTTTCTCATGCAAATATGGAAAAAAGAAGACTGCGCGGTCCTGTGTGATTCTAGTCTGATTGCCGAATGACTTCATCATGAGAAAATGTCATTAGTCGTGTTCCAGCGAGACCTTTGAAATATTATCACCGGGTTCACATGATCCTCTGCAGACAGCAGTTTTCTTTATAGTTCCATACGTCCTGGAAGACACGCAATGATCTACGCTTATTCATATGCATAGGCCTTTTTATTACGTGTGGTGAAGCTGAGGTCTGGAACCCCAGCAGGTAGACTCTTTGAGTAACGGGAAGTCCAGGTTTTGACAAATATCGCACACAAAGCCGTTTGTGTTTTTGGACTTTCTTCCATAAATACAATAAATAGCCGTCTAATCACTTGAAAGAGCTAATAACCAGCTATGAGATAAAGACGTGTGCCCTTTACATAGTCATCCCTGAGGGGCACAATCTGTATGCATAAATTTAGGGGACTTCTTAGCAACAGGCAGGTGACGGTGCTCAGTCTCAATCTGCTTGTTCCCCTATAGAGCCAACGTGATTACATTTAATTGCTAGGAGTGTATGAAGCCACTGTCCCATCCCCATAACGTGAAGCTAATCTTGCTGCTTGGAGCCTATTAAAGGGGTATTCCCATCTCAGACAATGGGGGCATATCGCTGGAAAGTTAATACAAGGCAGTTACTAATGTATTGTGATTATCCATATTGCCTTCTTCGCTGGCTGTATTCATTTTTCCATCATATTATACACTGCTTGTTTCCTTGGATACGACCACCCTGCAATCCAGCAACGGTGGTCGTGCTTGCACACTATAGGAAAAAGTGCCAGCCTCTCTGGTGGCCGGGACCGTAGGAGCGCACATAGGCTAGTGCTTTTTTCTAGCACGACCACTGATGGAAGCGAGCAGTGTATAATGTGATAGAAAAATGAATCCAGCCAGCAAAGGAAGCAATATGGACAATCACAATACATTAGTAAGTGCCTTATATTAACTTTCTCTACATGATAAATACTATCTGCTGAAGTGACACATCCCCTTTAAGTGTCCTTACAGTGCACTCGATCTCAGGGTGACATACGTTGGATATGCTTTACCTTGTTGTTGCACACAATAGGACCTTGATACGGCAGGTGTCATATACCCATATATACTGTCATCACCTGATGGACTGTCTGTGTAAAGGTCATTTGTTAACCGCCCAAGTTCCTTTGCCTTTCTTTGTAACTGGATTATTACCCATGGATGATGGTTTATTTACTGCAGGAATAGTTTCATGGTTAAAGTAGTTCTCCACCTTTTACAGACGGTAAGATGATCTGTATTCTGGATAGGTTATCAGCATCTGATTGGTGAGGATCTGACCCCCGCTGATCAGCTATTTGAGAAGGCAGAGGCGCTCGCAGTAGTGGCCTTCTCGCTGCTCCCAATAGGCTAGTGACATCACGACTATAGGTCACATAGCCTGGGCACAGGTCAGCCCCTTCCACTTCAGTGGTGACCTTACTGGGAGCAGCGAGAAGTCCGCTACTGCGAGCGCCGCTGCCTTCTCAAATAGCTGATCAGCGGGGGTCGGACCTTCACCAATCAGATGCTGATGACTATAGATAAGCGAAGTATGTAAAAATTAAATTTGGCTGCTTTGCCAAATTTAAAAAAAAAAAAAAAAAATTGCTTTGTGACAAATTACTTAGTCACGAAGTGCATTTCTTTGTAAGTAGTGGGTGCTATGACAGGGAGCGGTACCGTCATTGTACCCCTCTGATGCCACGTTCATAGCTGATCCCGGAATCTGACATTTAATAACACAGTGTAAAATAAATGAAATCATACTTGCCTCCATTAGCTTGAGAAGAGCCGGCCGCCGCCATCTTGAATGAAGATTTAGCACGACATCACGCACGGCCCATGATGACGTCATGACGTTGGTAGGTGTGGTGACATCATACGTCACCATGCACAGGATTTTGTGCGAGATCTTCGGTCAAGACGGTGGTGGCTTTGTGGACTTCGATTCTCTCAACGCTACTGATGACCTATCCAGGGGAAAGATCATCAGTCTGTAAAAGGTGGCGCTTTAATACACTGAGCTTCTGCAATAACTACATACCTGACTTCAGGGACTTTGCCAGATGTACAAATGCCAGAGACCAAGTAGCAAATCCACCTAAATAGTTAACGTTCGTGCCTACTGTATTTTTTTTCACCCTATAAGATGCACCTAGGTTTTAGAGGAAAAAATATTTTTCATCCGCTCAGACCCCCGATATTAATCAGCTCTCAGCTCAGAGAGAAAAAATCAACTCACGTGTCCTTCTCTGGAGACCGCCACCACTCGGGAGATCCAGCGCTCTTCCTGCCGAACTGTGCTCTGACCCGGCGTAACACATCGTTGCTGCTGGCAGGTCACAGCACATCGTGTGGCACGGGGAGACGAAAACCACAGAGCGGTAAGTACAGCCATCACATGTAACGCTGTATTTACCGCTCAACTAATGAGCCCTTCCATAATGGAAGACTTCATTAGTACTTTTGGGGGAAAAACTGCATCTTATGAAAAATACCATAAACTTTTTCAGGTGCTTTCTATTTTCTATGTATTATTTTGGGGTGCATAAGACTTTATTGCTTTTTATTCTAAATAATTTTTTCATTTTTTTTGGGGGGGGGGGGGAGCAGGGGCTGAAGGGGCTAGATGGTCCAAAAAATGGCAAATCGAACATTATAATGTTCACATCACATAAAACTCTTCTGCTTCCATGATGTAGCCCGTTCTCCTCTCTGTTCTTCGGGGAAAACAAATTCTGATATTTCACGGAAGGAAAACTGCTGTATATGTGCAGCCTTAATTGTGGTGTAAAAAGTGTCTGTCTCGGTCCCGTGGGGCCCAGCTATTAGTTGGTCCGCATACTCGTGTGTGTCCTTGTCACTTTTCTCTTCCTGTTCTTCACACCATTAATAAACTCTGCGCTACTTCCCAGATATCCTCTTTCATCACCACCGCTGGCTCTGAACCTCTTACTGCTCCAGCCAACTTTGTCCTGATGACTTTTTTCATAAAAGCACAGGAAAACTAAATACACTTGATGTAGTTTTAGTGCTTTTTTTTTGTCAGATGAGAACAATAGATATTGTGCAGCGCTGGTTTTGGCCAAGCTTTGCGCATTGTGTGTAGATGTGCGATCGCATTGTAATGTCATGTAGACTTGTTTCTCTGGCTGGTGGCCTCTTACTTTTGTTTTTATTATGTTTCTTGCCATAACTGTCCAAGCGTCTGATTAATGATTTATCCTTGGACAGGTTCTTTTTAGGTTACATTTATACAGGACTGAATGCTGCATATTTGTCACCTTGGATTTGTATACTGCAAATCTGCAGTGTTTTACAGTCCCAGCGGTGAGGATGAGGTTTCTTGAAATCTCATCCACAATCCACAAACAAACCCCAAAAAAACGAAGTTGCTGAATCGTTTTCAAAATCTGCCTCCCACCCTCCTGACCTCTCCCCTGTGTCCCGGCTTCTTGGCTGTCTTCTCTGAACTTAGGCCTTGTTCACCTATACGTGGACCGTGGTTGGTGAAAACTCAACCTGCCGTCCTGCTGAGTGCAGGAGCGCACGGCGTCATTGGTTGCTGTGGCGCCGTGTGCTTCGTGTCGCCGCTGTTGTATAGTAATACACGAGTGTTTTACTGTACAGCGGCGGCGGAACGGCGTCATAGCAACCAATGACTCCATGCGCTCCTGCACTCAGTCCGTGAAAATCCACGTATATGTGAACGAGGCCTTAGTTTGTCAACTTCCTGCATGGACAAGGTCATGTGCTCCGCTGCAACCAATGACAGGGCTTAGAGGTGACCTGTCCCCAAATAAGCACGTCACTGCTGGGTTATGTGCTACTTGGGAACGTGCCACCGCAGAGGTCAGTCATTGGCTGCAGCAGTGCATGTGACCTCATCCATGTAGGACTGAGACCAGAAGTCCAGTGAGGAGAGACTGGGAGCTGGAACCAAGCGGTGTGGACCAGGTGAGTATGGATCTCTACAGGTCCTGCTGCATGGGAGGGCAGATTAAGAGAGAAATTCTGGTAAATTTACACCTTTCACTGATGAGATTCTTGCCTGGTCCCATCACTGTGGATATCAGCCGGGTTCCTGTAGATACTAGCCCTAGCCAAAAACATTCCTGACAACATCAAGCTATTGACTGACAATACGACCACCTGTTTGTATATACTCGGTGGCATGAGCTCAGTAGACAAGAAGCCTGGTATGTAGGATTATCTGAGCTGTAATGTAAGGTGACCTTATTACAAGGGAAAGATACAGGATCAGAGAGCATTACTGTCCTGCCCGCTCCTAGCCTATAGGTTAGCGATTTTAAGAGACTTCTTATGTTTTACTTGGGACATAAAACTGGGTGGAGTGTGTGACCGATACAGTAATGTCAGAAGTCTGCTTCTTAGGTTAACCGGCTTTACATTCAGCAAAGTAACCGAAGAAGCTGGAGCTTTGTAATTTGTGGTAGTTTGGCCGGCTGGGGCAGGAAACCGGGTGCAAAAGGGCAGCATGGACGTTTTCCTTTGCCCCTTGTTTCCAATCTTGTAGACGTGCACTCTGATGTACTGAGAATTTTAGAATATTTTGTGACATGAACTGCACAGTCCCTGTTCTTAAACCTTGTGTGACTTTGCTTTGAGACATAAGGGAGAAGTAGTAATACTGTCACACCGTACTAGTGATGAATCTGGCTTTATACAAAGACCTCTGATTGTAAAAGACGTTCTGTAAATTGGTAGTACTGGCGATGACAAGAAACTTTGTAATATACACTAATTGGACAATGGTATAGGGACATCTACACATTACATCGGGAGGATCTTTTATGACATCCCATTCTAAATCCATATCTATTAATAGGAACATGGTCTCCTCTTTGCAACTAAAACAGTTCCCACTCTTCTGGGAAAGCTTTCTAAGAAATGTGCAGTATGTCTATAGGAATTTTTGACCATTCATCCAGGTCAGTCACGGATGTTGGACGAGAGGGCCGGGCTCGCCATGTTCATTCTAGTTAATTCCAAAGCTATTGTATGAAGTTAAGGTCAGGGCTCTGTGCAGTCAGTCATATTCTTCCACACTAAACCCGCCCAATCATGCCGTTATGGACCTTGCTTTATGCCCTGGGGCAGTCATGCTGGAACATTAAGAGACCTTCTCCAAACCACAAAGACGGAAGCATACAGTTGTGCACGATGTCTGCTTATGCCGAGTTGCTGTAGTTCCTAAATGCTTCTACTTTGCAATAATACCACTGATGTTGATGGTGAAATATCTAGGAGTGAAAGTTTTTTTTTTTGACTTTTTTCATACTGATGTCCTATCTTAAAGGGGTTATCCCATAATTATTATAAAAGATGCAAATCAGACATCATTTAGTGCATGACAATCTCTTCCTAACACATCTAGAACCAGCCCTGTATCTCACATGGATCCAGAGATCTCCCCATTCATTGCTCTACTAGATTTATATCAAGCTGTCAACTCCGAGCTGTGATAGAGAGAGCTGAGACACACGCCCCCCGAGCTGTGATAGGGAGAGCTGAGACACACGCCCCCCGAGCTGTGATAGGGAGAGCTGAGACACACGCCCCCCGAGCTGTGATAGGGAAGCTGAGACACACGCCCCCCCGAGCTGTGATAGGGAGAGCTGAGACACACGCCCCCCCGAGCTGTGATAGGGAGAGCTGAGACACACGCCCCCCCGAGCTGTGATAGGGAGAGCTGAGACACACGCCCCCCCGAGCTGTGATAGGGAGAGCTGAGACACACGCCCCCCCGAGCTGTGATAGGGAGAGCTGAGACACCCCCCCGAGCTGTGATAGGGAGAGCTGAGACACACGCCCCCCCGAGCTGTGATAGGGAGAGCTGAGACTGTTTTAGACAGTTGAAGGATAAAACTGAGCATCTGCGACCTTCTCAGTGAGCAGGTCAAAGGAATAAGAAAAAAAAACAAACAGCAGGTGGAGCTATACAGATGCATTTTATTAAATAACTCGGAGGCTATGCTAAATTTGTAAGTACATGCAATAATAAAAGTATTCAGATCCAGGCGCTGGTTTGAAAATTGTAGAATATTTTTCGTGGGACAACCCCTGTAAGGATAGGCCATCTGTATCTGTTCGGAGTGTTTCTGTCATTCGGGATTCCTGACGATCAGCTGTTTGAGAGGACCGCTTCCTCCTCACAATTTTACAGAACCATACATTGTAAAGCGGCTGTACTTGTAATCACAGATCAGCCTGGTTCACTTCAATGGGGCTGAGCTGCACCTAGGCCATGTGACTTGGGGAAATCAGCGACAATTCTCCGGCGCTCACAGGAACTTCTAGCACTGCAGGGTCGCATAGCATTATGTCACTGTTATCCAATAGATTTCAGACCCCTAAGGGTTACATAGCTTCAGAAATCAATATAATTCTATGTGACCCTGCAGTGCTAGAAGTTCAGGACGGGTGCAGTGTTAGGCCTCTTTCACACGAGCGTCACGGATTAGGTCCGGGTGTGTTCAGGAAAACTCGCACCATTTTGCAAGCAAGTTCAGTCAGTTTTGTCTGCGATTGCGTTCAGTTTTTTCTGCGCGGGTGCGATGCGTTTTAATGCGTTTTTCACGCGAGTGATAAAAAACTGATGGTTTACAAACAACATCTCTTAGCAACCATCAGTGAAAAACGCATTGTATCCGCACTTGTTTCAGGATGCAATGCGTTTTTCACTGAAGCCCCATTCACTTCTATGGGGCCAGGGCTGCGTGAAAAACGCAGAATATAGAACATGCTGCGTTTTCCACGCAACGCAGAACTGATGCGTGAAAATAAACGCTCATGTACACAGACCCATAGAAATGAATGGATCAGGATTCAGTGCGGGTGCAATGCGTTCGCATCACGCATTGCACCTGCGCGGAAACATCGCCGGTGTGAAAGGGGCCTTATACTCTCGCTCCGAGTCCGGAGGGTACAACGCACTCATGTGAAAGCGGCCTATTGGGTTCATTGCCTCCTGCCCTTCCTAAACTTGCTTGAACTATTGAATTATGGACGGCAGTTTATAATCTGGACACGATAGGAGCAGACCGGAACAGACCTTTTCGGGCGCCCGCTTCAGATATCTACCCTCTTTGATGTACCAGGTAAAAGGCTATTCCTCCCACTGAAGCCTTTCTGAGAAAATGTCAAATTTTTTGACGTCACCTATTCACTGTAAAAAAAAAAAACCCTACTGTGTGAATAACCCCATAGACTATATATATATATATTTTCCAGAGTAACAGATACCGGATTAGAGAACGTGTTGTCAGAAGTTGAAAACTACCATTTTCTTCTACGTCCTACCCCCTCCTCTTACACCCTTCCTCCAGTGTTTTTCATGAAGCCCATCGCCCGGTATAGTTGGTCCTCGTCGTCCTGGTTGCTTCCCTTGTGTATTTTGTGGTTGTTTTCTTCTGTTCTGCGCTCTTCCTTGAGCAGGTTATTTGCGTTCCCTTTGTCTCCTCTAGGTGGTGCTTTATGCCGGATGAAATGACTCTGAACCTTTGTAATGACTTCTTCTTTCTCCTGTAGGATTACCTAGTTTATCTGCAGGGTCTCTGGAAGGAAATGTCTGAGTTATCTGTGGTGTAAGCCTGGTCATCTGCATCTCCTGCGCTTTGTCTGTAATAACTTCTCTGTTTCTGGATACGTCAGAGTGGCCTTTGGTGACGTGAGCCACAAACTTTCTCTTTCCGTCACCCATATGCTTGCTTTGCCTTATGTTGTTGTGACTGCATGTATTCTGCGAGGCAGGCTGTACGGAGCGCATGCACAGTACGGTCACTGGGTGTTGTATGTGCCACAGAAACAGCAACTTTCTCACTTGCTTAAAAATAAACCTGCGCTCGTGACAAGTTTCTGTTTACTGTGCAGAATGTGCAAACATTAGCAGCACATGTCTAATATAATATTAGTATTGCTGCTTTATGCACTACTTATATCTGTCCACCAATAGGTGTTTCTCAAAGGGGTTATCCACGTGTAAGGAGGTTTAGACCAGACGTCCCCCCCCCCCCCCCCCATGTCACCCAACCTGTGGGAAGCATGACCGCCTCCCTGCTGCCATCATACCGTTTACATGTCTGTCATGCATCACATGACCCATTGACATGCCACATGGGGGACACAGCACCGCTGCAGCCAGTCATAAGCTGCAGCGCCCTAACTGACCACTGTCAAACCAGATATTAACAAGTAGGACCGCAGTGCTGTAGCAGGGAGCAGGTATTTATGGTTCTCTTTGGAGGTCCAGCAACATGGTGGCGAGGTCAGGCCAAAAGGCCTTCAAAGGTGGAAAACCACTTTAAAGGGGCAGTCCCACCTTATATTTCTAGTATATATGATCCACTTTATGATTAGTGGGGGTCTGTTGTTTTGGAAGGTGCTGCATCCTCCTGACAGGCAGTGCCACTGTGCAGGGAAAACCAGTAAAGGGGCTATAGCGCTATACTGGCACTCCAGGCCTCTTCATGCCCAATGTCTTAGACCCCTTACTGATGATAAAGTATTGGCATATCCTAGTGATAAATCTTCACTTTGTAAGATGCGAATACTCCCTTAAAGCAGGTTATACACATTGACTAACAGCGGTCTACATGTTCAGAGTGGCCATGTTTATTTCAATGGGAAGTGAAGAATAAGCGGCTGACCACCAGCAGAACAGTGGATCAAATGTGCTGAAATCCAGCTTGCCCGTCTCCCCTCAGTATCGGTATGCTTTAACAGATCATAAAGTAGGGAATCATGTGGCTGATACCGGTTCCTTACCATGGTATACGGTGTCCTGGGCAATAATTAAATGAGGGCCATATACCCTGCTTGGCAACTTGGGAACTTTAAGTGGCCCTGGAAAAAATACTAAAAGTGGCCCCGTTTTTTAGTGGGAGCCAAAATGTTGGAAGGCAGGACCAACACAAGTAGGCAGGGCCAGCAATACCATATTGTGGCACGTTATACCACGCCAAATACCACAGTCCAATACCGCCAGCAGCACAAAATACATCCCCAAAAACTTCCACTTGCTGGCCGTGTGGAGGGCCCAGGTGGCCCCCTGGGCATCGGCCCACCGGGAAATTTCCCTGTAAGGTCTATGGCCAATCCGCCCCTGCTGCTTGGAAATATCATCTTTAACTCTTCTTGATTGACATGGATGACGTATTCTGCATCAGTCACGGTCTCCTCCAAATCTGGCGCTGTGCTGTACTACAGAGAGGTGGCACATTTGAAGTGGGATCTCCATGTTGTGGGCAGAGGCTTCAGTTCCCCTCTGCACATGTGCTAGAACGTGCCTGGAGCTATGTCTCCGGTGAACGCTTTCAGCCTCATTTTATACGGCACAGGACATTTTAAAACTTCTGCGTTACTGGGGCAAACAAAAGGTTTTTACATGGCCTACATTAGGGCCCGTTCACACGATAGTGGAGCACGGTCCGGGACAGTCAGTGAAAACCCGGACCATGCTCCTTCTGAGGGCAGGAGCGCACCGCGTCATTGGTTGTTATGACGCCGTGCACTTCCTGAGGCCGCTGCTACAGTGATACACTGTACACGCTTGTATAGAGTGCATCACTGTACAGCAGTGGCCTTAGGAAGCGCACAGCGTCATAGCAACCAATGACGCCGTGCGCTCCTGCCCTCAGAAGGAACATGGTCCGGGTTTTCACGGTCGTGTGCAAGGGCCCTTATAGTGTGGCGGTATGTATGGATTTCCGGTTCCCTTTAATGACATCACTATACCTTTTCACTCAGTGATTATCAATTTTATTTCTAGGGCAGGAAAAGTCAGGTAGTCAAAGTGCCTAAAATTTGATGTTGAAGAATTGACCACCACTGGTTAGGCTGGATTCACATTATCCGTTTCATTATCTGTTCGTCTGATCCATCAAGAGAGCAGAAAAAAAATCTGTAATCTTGTAAAAAAAAAAAAAAACGGATCCGGAGCATCCAATATGCATGACGTGTTTCAGCCACATCTCCATCTGAGATCCGTCTTTTAGATGGAAAAAGGGATTTTTTTTTTTCCCGTCTGAAATAACGGATTTCAGATGGAAATGGCTAAAATGTGTGCAAAAAGTGCATAACGGATGTCTGAAATCCAGGATCTTAATGATGTCAAGAATGGAATATGAAACGCTGATGTGAGCCCAGCAGGCACTTGGCTTGGTCAAGCAATTGGAAGTATTGCAAGCCCCGCATTTTGCAACTTTTTAATGCAATGATTTGTTGCGTACTGTGTTTTTACGCCGTCCTCGCCACTGGGGAAGGGCGGGGGACGTCATCCCCGAGAAATTCACTAACATTTATGTCTAGAAACGGGAGTAAATTTCGGAAAAAGAAAACTACTCCAGTCAGGGTCTGGAGTAGTTTTCACCCCCAGGAGTATGGACTGCGCCTCGTCTTACATAAGCCACACGGGCTATCGAACACTGGCTTTTACCCCCATGGTTTTACAGCTGTTCTTTTGGGTCCTACTGAAGCTGCTGCAGTATATTACATGTGAACACTTGACTGAACCCCCCTTGTAGTGTCCGGATCACTGATGTGTATCTGCAGCATTGTACATGAGTCGTCTACATTCCTGCATTGTCTGCTATTCTGCTTCTATCATTTGTATTTTGTTTTTGTTCATTTTAGACTGATGTTGATATCTCTACCATATAGCGGTGAAGTCCACATAAGTGGAGATGTCCAGCTGCCCATGTACCTGGTCTCCTTCCCCACAGAAGACATACATTGAATGTAGCCGTGGTCATACATGCACCGTATGGAGCCCCTTTGTATCCTACAGGACCCATGGCAGTGCCGTTGCAGGGCACACAGTCAGTAGGGGGCTTTTGTAATGAATCCGCTGCTCTTTTGTGTGACGATTAGCTGGTGCACACATCCCTTTTCCCGTCGACTTGCCTGTTTATCTGCTCCCCCCCCCCCCCCTTTTGAAATCTCGACGTCAAGTCAGCAGCCTCCGGAGGTCAGCAGACAGACTCGGGAGCTGCAGAGTGGCCCCCAGACGGACACCTGCATGCCCGGCTTCCCTGTCACTACTTCTTTAGGCAATTTGCGATCCGTACAGGGGGAGGGGTGCGGATTGAATCAGGTTGTTGATAACGTCCCTACAAGGACTGCTGTTAGGAGCACGCTTCTCTACTGCAGAAGACAGAGCTGTCCCTGAACCTACAGCATGTTAGCCGGCCAGGATGTGGCAACAAGACTAGGGGGAAATGAGAGAGCCATCGCAGCCGCGCGCCACGCAGACATGTCCAGCCCTTCGCCTTTGCAATTTTCCGTCCCAGTGAAGGATTAAAAGGACTTGATTGTAGAATTTTTTTTTTTTTTTGTGTTGTCTTTCTCTCTCGCCCCCCTTTCATTATGGCAGTCTTGCATTGTTTGACCAGAGCTTGCTCCAGAGGAAGACAGGCTGTTGAATTTAGCCACTGATCACCCACTAGCCCTGGCCTAAGGCTATGCTGAGATTTCTATCCCATTTGTATTGTTGCAGCTCAAAGGACGACTGTTCAGAGGATGACAAGTGTATTCTGAGTAGGTATGTTTTGTTTTATGCAAATCCCCCCCCCCCTCCTTCTTTCCCACCCTCTGTATTGGATAGAAATCAAGCTTTTAGAGCCCTGGGTGCTTGATTAAAGTGCTGCAGTGTCCTTAGCCGAATTCCATTACCATCAGGATTTTATTTGCCTCCGATATCATTTTAGCTGCTTTATACTAAAGCTGCATCGTACTGCCGTGTGCAGTGCGGGGTTTACTTTTTTTTTCTCCTCTTCCTTCCTTTTTTCTTCTCCCATCTCCTTACTATATCCACTGCAGTCAACGCTTCCCTAACGAGGTGGCACTATTGTCGAGGTAGAACGATAGACTCGTCAGATGGCTTTAGGGGACAGGAGGATTTAAAAGGCAATGCCTGGCGACCCTGTTTTACAGATTGGAAGCATCGGGTTGAGGGCATTGGCAGAGTCATTGGCTTGTGTGCAGAGCGAGCAGCATCAGCACCTCCAGCAGCATCCTCAGCAGCAGCAGCAGCATCGTCCCCTGCCATGTCAGTAGTGTGTGGGATGGAAGTCCTAGTCGGTAGTCTGTTATGGAATCGCTCTTTACTGTTATTGTAGTACCGTGGTGACAACATGCCATTGAAATGGAAAACCAGCTCTCCTGCTATCTGGAAATTCCCCGTTCCCGTGCTTAAAACGTCCAGGTCATCGCTGCTGTCTCCAGCATACATGTAAGTGAGAGACACGAGGAAACCTAAGGTGGGCTTTCATTCAAGAGAATACCCTCTGGGCACAAAATGCAGCACTGGCATTTTTGCATTTCAAAGTAAAACGAAAAAAGCAAAAAAAAAAAAAAAAGTTCTTCCCGGCTGTAATCTATTATTGGGGTCATTAGCATGATTAGATATCCTCAAAAATATATATATATATAACTAAAAAGAAAATCTCGCCATTGGGTATTCTGCCTTGAAAAAAGGTCCATCCTTAACTGTTAGTGGTCTTTGTAAGTTTCCCGAAACAGCGACCATCGGTGTTTCAGTTTGTGTAAGGCGGCCGGAGATCCCCCAACCCATTATGGTTCAACCATAACTGCCGTTGTCCGACCGGTGATATGTCCAGTTTGTGTACCCGTGCCAATGAAAGCTTGATAAATCATGGGTGCTCATGATTTATAAGACGTGACCGGGTTGGCCGCCCTCCTTATACCCCTCTCTTAATTGTGTGTGAAGCGCAGCATGTGTATGTCTGTACATAGAATACAATCTGATCTCCTGTTCCCAGCTTCTGTCTTGCTGTGCTCTTTCTGAACAGTTTCATCAACTATTACATTATCTTCTAGCTAACTGGGTTGCATTTCATTGGGGGGGGATTTTACATAACGATGAAGAAAAATCAAAGGGCAATTATATTTCTGTAAAGCTGCTGAACATGTAATATGGTTGTAATTTATATTAATGCACTGTGTCCATCCTGTTTATCTGGTCTCTGGGGCTTTCTGCTTCACCTCTATTAAAGGTATATAATCAAGGTGTCTTAACAAGGGTCCTTCTTATTCATGCACGATATTCAGTCCTTCAAGGCTCTGCACAGAACCTGAAGATCCAGGTGTATTGCAGTTACCTCCTGGGGTGGGGGGTCTTCATTCTGGAGAACTGGCTTACTAGGTCTATAGGGTGAAAAGACACAGACTCCTCACAGTGAAGAATCCCGGGCAGACATCGGGACTGTCAAACAGCCCCCTAAACCTCAGCTTCCGGGACCACTGTGATTATGAGAAAGAGAGTGGAATTTTGCATATTACACCTGGGTTGGGGGTCTTTATATTGGAGAACTGGGTAAAGAGATGGATATTTTGCATATTACACCTGGGGCAGGGGTCTTCATATTGGGGAACTGGCTTAGTAGTTCTATAGGGTTCAAAAATGATTCCTTTCATTGAAGAATCCCTGGCAAACAGCCCTCATATCTCAGCTTCCTGGACCCCTGTGATTATGAGAAAGAGAGTGAATTTTGCATATTACACCTGGGTTGGGGGTCTTTATATTGGGGAAGTGGCTTACCAGTTCTGTAGGGTAAGAAAAAATGATTCCTTTCAATGAAGAGTCCCTGGCAAACACCAGGGCTGTCAAACAGCCCCCCATATCTCAGCTTCCTGGACCCCTGTGATTATGAGAAAGAGAGTGAATTGTGCATATTACACCTGGGTTGGGGGTCTTCATATTGGGGAAGTGGGTAAAGAGATGGATATTTTGCATATTACACCTGGGGCAGGGGTCTTCATATTGGGGAACTGGGTAAAGAGATGGATATTTTGCATATTACACCTGGGTTGGGGGTCTTCATATTGGGGAAGTGGCTTACCAGTTCTATAGGGTTCAAAAATGATTCCTTTCATTGAAGAATCCCTGGCAAACAGCCCCCATATCTCAGCTTCCTGGATCCCTGTGATTATGACAAGAAGGAGGGGGAAATTTTTCAATTAGTCAAATCTGATAATTGTTTTGCACGGTCCTTAGTGGAGCTGGACTGATGGTGCGTCTCATGTTATCCTGCACCGTGTTACATCCACAGCCTTTTCATGAAATCGACGTGGTATATCTATAATGTACTTGTGTGATTATCCTCGTCACAGTCTATGGAATTGTTGTGTCAGTAGCAGGTGCAGGCCAGAGTGTGGGTAAGCAAGGGTTAAAATGGATGACACCAACAAAGGAGCCCTTTTACCCTAGACAATGTACAATGAAAGCCTTGTCACCTTTCATCCGCATCTCTAACGTGGGCTGAGGCGATACGTCCCATATTACAGCAGATTGGTCTCTTAACCCTTTCTCGGTCCATTGACATTAACTAGACAATATTGGACTTCTCCGGAGCTTTCTTCAGGTGGGTTCACATTCACTTCACTTTCAAGTTACTTCACACAAAACTGTCGATTTGCTGGATTTAGTAATGGACTTAACGTCATGGACCCAATTAGCTTCCAATTTATTAAGGTACTTACACATTGCTACTCTCCCTCCCTATGCAGGTACCTGTTTAGGAGCCTCCTCTAGTCTTGGTTATGTGGATGCATTGACCTAATGTATCGCTTCATATCTTTTGTATACCTCTTAACATATGACCAAGACATACTTGTGGTGAAGTGAAGGACTATGTTAGTCAAGGCAAAGTGTCGTCAAGTCTCACTCATTTTGTAGCATGGGGGCTGTGGTCGGCCAGTTCTAGAAAAAATGTCCTAAATATAAAGGGTATAAAGTAAGAATGAGATGGTATTGGTGTTAAAGTCCAGATCCCCCATCATAAGGATCCATGTGCAAAGATTTTCTTCTTCTTTCTTGGCTTTGTTCTTCCTATAAACAATATTGAGAATGGATTTTGTCTTTGAGGTTCTTATTGAGCTGCACGCTTCCCTACAGTCGGAGTGTTGACTTAGATTTTTGCAATTCATTTGTGTGTAATTATTATTTTATTATAATATTATTTTATTTTTGTGGACCGCTCCCCCCCCCCCCCCCCCAGGGTATCTGTGCCCATGACCTGATTTTCCGGATGAGATTCAGCTTGGGGCCATGTACATTTCTTGTCCTTGTTATGACCCATTTTCCTTTGTGTGTGCTCCCTGCAGAACCGGTTCTAGCAATGTCTTTGATAACACTAGTAGAATTATTAATCTAGTATGTTAGTCGAGGTGATCTAGTGTTGGATATGTCTGGAACTTTCTGCCGGTGCAGTTTGCATGTGGTGACTCTTCAGTGCTAGCATCTCAGCAGAGCGGAGCTAGTATGAGGCCGCCTGCACACGTTGCGGATTAGGCCCGGTTTTTCCGTGCGGAATATCTTTCTGAAAAACCACAGCATAATACAGTAGCAGTAAACTGTGTGAGATTGGACCGATCTCATGTACACTTTGGGGGTCATTTATTAATCCGAAATATGAACTATGCCTATATTAGTTGCGCCGCTCTGTTACTTCTCCCCACTCACGCCAGGTCTAAAAAAGTGGCCGTGGAATGGAAGGAGACGGTCTCATTCATCATTTTCTACTCCTGGTTTAGGCATAGAAAATGGTCCAGATTTAGAAGCGGCGCTGCGCCTCTTCATAACTTCGGGGATCCACCGCCAGAGCAGGGCGTTAAGACCGCTGTCTAAAACGCCAGTCTTAATAAATGTGCCTCTTGTGTTTTCGTTTTGTGCAGAAATTTACCTGCCGTGCGGGTTTTCGAAATCCTCAGCGTGCCAATTGTTTGTGCAGTTCTTTTGTGCGGATTTCACCTTTTTTCAATGCAAACCGGCTATAAATTCACCCCACAAACTGTAAGTAACACATGCAGTTTTGAGTGCGGAAACACAGCGATATTTGTGCAGAATTTCTGCAAGATGGCCTTGGGGCTCTTTCACACGAGCGAGTTTTCCACGCGGATGCGATGCATGTAGTGAAGGCATAGCAGCTGGACTGAGTCCTGGCCCATTCATTTCAATGGGTATTTTTTTCACACATCTGCGTTCAGAAAAAATTGCATTATTTTCTATATTCTGCGACTTTCACATAACCCTGGTCCTGTAGAAGTGAATAAGGGGGAGTGTGTGAAATAACAGACATCCAGATGCAATGTGTTTTCCACTGCTGGTTGCCGGGAGATGTAGATTGTTATATTTAAGTTTTTAACGCGCATGAAAAACGTCTGCGATCTGGATATAATCCGGACGGAAAAGACGCAAACCCTGAGCGCACTTGCAGAAAAAACTGAACCTGTGTGCACAACTATCCCGTTTCCCGCGTGTAAAAGAAGCCTTAGGCCTCTTTCACACGAGCAATAGGATTCTCAGGATCTGTTCAGGAAAAAGCTGATGATTTTGCACACAATTTCAGTCGGTCATCCACATCTCCCAGCATCCAGATGGCGTGCGTTTTCCACTGAAAACCCACTCTGAAAAATGCAGACTATAGAAGGTGCTGCAACTTTTCCTGAAAGCAAGGATGATGCACCGACCCATTAAAATGAATGGGTCAGGATTCAGTCCGAAAGCGATGCGTTTGCTTCATGCCTAACTGGCTTGTGTGAAAGAGGCTGTAGGGTGCTATTACATGTACAGCCGAGCCATGGTGCCCACATGTGGTTTACCACGGCTGCACCTGTACTTGCCATTGATTCAAGTTCCTATCGGCTTTTCTATTCTGATTTTCTAGCTGGGAAAATATTTGTAAAATTTGGATACAGCGCTCCGGATGCTTCCACATTTGGGTGGCCCCTGGGGAGCCCTGTGACGTCAGTAGTAATATCACAGGCATTCCCTGCGTAGAGGGGGCTGCAGGAGTTGTACCTTCTCAATAGGAGAAAAACGACTTAAAAAAAACTGTATACAAAAACACAACGGAAGGTGGCAAACAGAACCGCTTACGCTTAATTTTTTTTTTTTTTTTTTTAATATACTGATAAAAAATGCTAAATTCATGTGTGTGGGGAACCTAAGCTTTACAGTCAGCTATGTTACCTTGCATGCAATCTTGTCCATTAATCGCTCTTTGATGTAAAGTTGTGTGAAGGTGTTTGAGTGTGAATTATTGCAGACTCTGCTGCAGCCATCATTGGTACCAAGGCAGAACCTTCTTCCATCGATGGCCCCATCAGAGCTCACAGGAGGGCTGTGGAGCTCCTACTATCATCATGCATAGTGCGGAGACGTACTGGATCAACACCAGGTATCGTGGTGTGTGGCGGCATTTGTTACAATGTCTGTTGCAGTCTGATATTTGTGGAGAGAATCCTGAAGAGCCTACGGTATGTCCAGGACGTTGTGGAACCAACCCTACCTTTTTTGACTCAATACTTGGTGTTCCAACAAGATAACTCCCGTCCACGCATGGACCATGCCACACAACTTGCTCTTCAGGGTTTCCTGGGTGTCGAGCCAATCGCCAGATCTCTTCCCCCATCAGGAAAGTCTAGGACTGGATGGAGCGACGGATCTCCCTTGCAGGTCAGCCAACAACCACCTCGGCTGGACTATGGATCCACATTGAAAGAGCTTGGAATGAAATACCCCCAGGAGAACATCCAGCATCTATATGACGTTTCCAGAGTAGCAGCCTGTATCACAGCAAGGGTAGATGCCACCCAGTACTGATGTGACCGCGCCTCAATATATACTCTTCTGCAGAACCCAAAATAAAGGGGGCACCACCTTGGTTGTGGATCACCGGCCAAGCACCACTGGCAGTTTATACTTTGTCAGTCTCGGCTCAGATGCATTAAGTTTTCCAGGTGTTTTTTTTTTTTTTTTTTTTTTTTTCCTTTTCATTTTCTGGTGGTGTATATAGGCTTAAATGGGTATTCCTATCACAGACACTGGGGGCATATTGCCACTTCTGGGACCCGCACCTACACAGAGAACAGAGCGGGGAGAGTTGTGGCTGGATTTCATCTGTATGCAGAGGACTGCAAAATTCGGGCTGTAGCAGTAAAGAGGGATATGGCAGAACCTGGTAGATGTCCATTGCAGCCAATCACATTGCTTCTTTCATTTCCAACCTGCCTTTAGAAAAATGAGATCTGTAATCTAATTGATTTTCAGCTCCTGCAATAACTGCCTTTGTTTTTCGATGGTACTTGTAAGCATTGATCGAACTGTAATTGTCTGTTCACACTGCTGCAGTATTCTTCCCGAGGAATAGAGAGAAAAGAAATTACAGGAGCCATCATAGGTCAATGGGATACTAGGGGAAAAATGGATCCGTTGTGTCCATTATGGATCCTGTTAAGTGGAACCCGTGACACCTTTGTGAACAGCACAAGAACTTGCTGTGTCCTAACCACATAGGGACTGTTTAATAACCCAATTAATAGTAGTGCCGCTTTCTGGTGAGATAAATAAATATCAATCTCCTATGAATGGTCCCGTGTCATTTATGTTGTGTCAGTGGGTTTTCACAGACCCATAGACTTCCATGGGAATATTTGGTCTGCATCACAGTCCAGAATAGTTCATGTCTCTGTGATTTTGTCAATGGAAAACTATGGCTACGAGAACAAACGCGTTAAAATCAATGGGTACGTGTGCTGTCTGTGGGAAATGTGGATCGCACACATCTGTGACGTGGAAATGTGAACAAGGCCCTATGGTTCTTTTTGCCTGTGAGTCGGAGTACAAGTGTTCAGCTGAAGGCCACCTTAATGCAATGCACCCCTGTGTTGTGTTCATATAAATTTTTGGGGCGCTTAGAAAATCTGATAACATGGAGTTACCTCACCTGTCTTCTCATGTTTCGGGCTCATGCATATGACCGTATGTATTTTGTGGTCCGCAAAACACTGATCTTTAAAAAAAAAAAAAAAAAAAAAAAAAAAAAAAATGACGTCCGTGTTGACCCCAGACATCTCCCTCCTCCCGGATCCATTGTAACACTGAATGTGGCACAATCCGTTTATCTACTGGGTTTGCACTTTGATATACCTCAACGGACAAGTTGTCCTTAAAGAGGAACTCCCGACGACAATTTTATTCCATGTCCTGCTAGAAATGTACATGATATAATCTGTAGTGAATGTCATTTTCTTACCAGTAGCTGAATTTTTGACTTGTATCATCCTGAAGTTTCTTATCTGTGTCATGTGACCAGCAATTAGACCCACCAACTCACACATAGACTAATGTGTGGACAGGAAGTCTAATTCTCTGTATTCCTATGAGACTGAAAGTGATGCTCCCATAGGAATGAATAGAGCAGTTACTGGCTTTCTGTCCGGGGTCAGTTGGAGGTCAGGGAGTTGGTCACATGACCCAGCTACAATAAGAAGAGAGGTTTTTGCTCACAGAAACAGTCGCTGATAAGAAAATGACAATCACTACAGATTATATCATGCACCTTTCTAACAGGTCAGAGAATAAACATTTTTGTGGGAGTTCTTCTTTAAAGGGATAGGCTATAAGTGATCGGCAAGGGTCTGACTGCTGGGGTCCTCGAAGATCACAGGAACAGGGCCTTGTTTTCTCTATTTGAATGGGGGCGGTGGGAGACGCGCTTTCACACTGCCACTCCATTCTGCTGTATGGGGCTGATGGTGGTGGCCAAGCTCCTGGACTCCATCCTCTCAGGCAGTGCCATAGAGTTGAATGGAGAAGTAGATGTGCATCCATGTCTGCCTTTCCATTGAAGTGGTCTGCGCGGGGCCCCAGAGGTCAGACCCCCGTCCATCAGATCCTTATCACAGGACAGGAGATAATATTGTTATAATAGGACAGTCCCTTTACAAAAACCCAAAAGAGACATATTTATCAAGCTCTCTATGGAACGCTCATTATTTTGCGGAGCTTCATCACTGTCAATGAGGAAAAATGAAATGAATTACAGCCAGCTTAATATTTACACGCTGTAGGCAATCATTTTCCAATTCTCTACAGCGTGGAGCTGTGACCTGGCTTTGCTTTTGGAAAAAGAAATTGCTAGATATTATAGAGGTCTATATACCATAGAGTGTATAAGGGGGTGCACATCCTGCTCCATCTCCACCCATATATTCCTTTGTTGCCCTTCAGAATGGTCCGCAGTCTACAAGCTGCTCCAGCATGCCACTCGTCTGCAGGCCAAGAGAAGAGTTTTCATGCTGGCATGTTTACTACGTCTATATTTTTTGTGTGTGACCTTTTTCCTGCTGGGTTCTGTCCGACCGGTGTGTCGAGGAGGACACCATCGATGGTAGCTGCCAGATTAGACCATTTAGTAAAGACTTGTTGGTGTCCTGGTATCGATAAAGCTGGCACATACTGTATGTCTGGAGTGTGTGTATATAATTCATGATATACATGTAGTGTGATGTTTTTTGACCCCAATTGGTGCCCTTCAGCTACACATTGTTTTCTGAAAATGTACTTATCGTGAATATCTCAACATGTTAAGGAAGTGAATGCTTCCTGAACACCTTCTTACTGGTTTGACACAAGTTTTTGCAAGATAAGTCCATTACATGCCACAGTGTGACATTTAGTGTCTGACCGCTCTGTTACATTTTGGTAAATTGTTGAACCGTGGGCCTGAGAACTTTGCCTGATAGGAGGTAAGCCTTAGGTTCGACATGAGGAACAAGGGGAATACTCCTTTATTCTGCGTCCTTCTAGAATTTGATTGAAATGTATTAGGGGACATTTATCATGAGGGAAATTTTTAAAGTCAGTCTTGCCGTAATTTGAGTGAAATATAGCAGATGTTGGACAATGTTTAATACACTTAGTACTTCTTTTAAGTCTAAAACTTCAGTCTTAGGTCTCGTGCACTACAGTATACGTTTTGCACATCTGATGCAGGGTGTTACTCTGCTTTCTACACCACCATAACCTTTTTACTTTTCAGTTTCTATAGCTTTTTTTTTTTTACGTTTTTTTTATTATCATTTAATTTACCAGATGTTTTATTGAAAGATGGTGAAAGAAAATTCTTTGCAGATTGAAATTCAAAAATAGTAATTTTGCTCTTGGTTTTTTGTTTTTATGGTGTTTACTATGTACAAAAAAATGACATGAATACCCTATTAAGCAGGTCAGTACTATTACAGCAATACTAAATTTACTATATACTTTGTACTTTTTTTTTTTATTTGTGTTAAGTAAAATTGCTACTAAGAAAATCGAAACCTTTGTCCAAAATCTTTTTGTCACCAATATTGACAACTAAATCTTTTTTTCTCAGGTATGGCTTTCAAAGTGCAATATAAATATATATTTTAATAGTTTCAACATTTTCAGATGTGGAGACACTAATTATGTTTATTCCCTATTATTTATATGTAATACTGGGAAATGTAGGTCATTTGAATCTTTAATTCTTTTTTTTTTTTTAAATATTGCAAAGCTTTTTTTTTTTTTTTTTTTAACTTTTTCACCCTAGGTGAATTGAACCATACCATAGACTTCTATAGTTTACAATTACAGACTATAGGGATTCTCAGTGCTCCTTTCTAAAGGGATTGTGCCACCTCTAGTATATGCCCCTGTTGTCTGATACGTACTTCCCACCTATCTCGTGAACAAAGTCGGCAAAGTCCCGGATGGCGCACTTCCATTCATTTCTATGGGGCTGCCGAAAATAGCCGAGCAGCGGCTCAACTATTTCTGTTGTCCCCATAGAAATGAATGGGGGCGATGGCCGTGCAACCATGGTGCGCTCCCATTCATTTCTATGGGCATTCCGAAAATATCTGAGCACACCGCTAAGCTATTTTCGGCGGGCCAATGTAAAGACTTGCTGGTGGCCCGGACCTGGTACCACCAGCCACCACTTTGCTCGTGTTAGGCTTTGTTTTAGAGATAGGTGTGAGTCCCACATCTGGGACCTGCACCTATCAGACTATGAGGGCATATCCTAGCGATATGCCCCCTTTGTCTGAGGTGGGAATACCCCCTTTAAGCCGTGGGCTTGATGGGCAGTTTAGAATGGCAGGCATGGGAACCTTCTCAAGGTCTCAGACTGCAATATCATCAGATCGGCACAGTGATTTTGCATTGGATTTTAGACAATCTGAGGTCAGAGGAAGCCATCGCCCTCTAATTAACCTCTCAGATGCACCGGGGGCTATTGACTGCGGCATCTGAGTGGTTAAATGGCCAGGATCGGAGTTCTCTCTGATCCTGGTCACTGTGGGCAGAGGTTTTACTTATTATTTTGTGCAACGTTGGCCAAGAAAGTATAGAATGTTCTTTTTTATTTTTTTAATTATTATTGTGGTTTCATCAGATTTAGTGAAATAATTTCATTGCTTGATCTTTTTTTTTTTTTTATTTGTATCAGTTTTTCATATGGGAAAGAATTCCGGCAGCACAAAGATTAGCATGAAAATACAATCAATAGAATTCATATTCTTCTTAAAACTTCTTAGTTTCAGGCAATTTCTTTTGAGTGTCAGAATTTCATACAAATAAGATGTACTAATAAAGGGCTATGAGGAAGGCACGGTATTTCTGTAGCAAGACATTCAGCCATTTCTAATAAGTTCAGCCAAGCATTTCATTAGCTTGGGTTATCAAATAGTACAATGCCTTTTTTCTGGATCACATGGCCAGTAAGGTGTGTTTTGTATTTTTTTTTTTTTTTTTTTTTTTTTTGCCATTTGTGAAAATATCAATATTTGATTTTCATCCTGAGATTACCGGTATATGAAGAAAGCTGATGTAATGGGAAAAAACACAGTAATAAATTTACCTTGTAGTCATTTCTTAGACAGTTTTATGGAAAGGTAATAATTCCTGGTATTGCCTCTTATGTTAGAATTAACCTCCATCAAATATTTTGTGAAACTGTCCGAGGTTCTCTGGAATTAACTAGGAGAACCTTTCCCAGTTCTCCTTTGAGAACTTTATTTTGGATGTCCAATGTTTGAGGGTCACTTGCATGTGTCAAGTCCTAGATCTTGACTGGGCTTTGACTTTGCTATTTACGAATTCTCCATCCATTTCTTTTTGGGTCATTGTCCTGTTTTGGAGTCCACTTTTGGCTGATCTTTTAATCCTCATCTGTTCCTCACAGACAAGGAGCCCGTACACCTTCAATAGCAGTTGGTTTAACACTCGGTCATCCGAGCCCTTCCCCATAGCCCTTTATTATTCAGGTTTGACAATTAATTAGATTAAGGGCATGTTCACATCTGGGTTGGAGGCTCCGTTCAGAACTTCCATTTTTTTTTTCTCTTCCAAAAAAGTGTTGTCTCCTGGACCGAAAGCAATCAGATACCTTTATAGTGGATTGGATCCGTTTGGCTCTGTTCGTTCCAGCTATGTGCCAAATCTGGAACTTATATTATAACAGAGCAGAACAACGAAATCATGAATGCTCCTGTGAAAGCTCACTAATCACCATTTCAATGAAACACGATTCTGATGTCATCCTTGTGAAATTAGTATTTGCCCTGTTCCTACGGTTGGGGCTAATATTGGGCTTCATGGACATTGGGAGCTCCCTCTGCGAACACAATTGTGGGGTGTCAGTGTGTTGCCATTGTATCTGGTGGCCCAACATGACTGTGTGTCTGTTAAGCTGGGTCGCTGGCACCCCCTAATAGCCTGCCAGTCTTTTAGTGATGGCCTATAATACTTTTGTATACAAGGTACACCAGCGCTTTATAAAAGCAAATCAAATTATCGAATTGGGAATTTAAAAAAAAATGAATAATTGTGATTAATAAAGTTTATTAATGGAAAAACAGCAAATTTTTTTCATCCAAGAAGTGGTTTTATAAAATTGGTACAAAAACACACACCTATATGTGGTATCTACAAATGCCAGAATAGAACTTTAGGTGCTGTACCAGTTATCCTCTAACTGATTGATAAGGTCTCGACCACTGGGTCCCCTGTCCTAAACAACTGGGGAGCAGCAGCAAAAAGAATATCCTGAATAGTCCTTAAATGGAGGCTGTCAGCAGGTTTGCCCATGCTAAGCTCTTGTAGTGCTCTCCAGGTTGTATCTACAGCCGTCACTCAGAGGAGTGGTGTGTGAAGAAGCTTAATGCAGGGAACATTAAAGAACTCCCGACAAAAATTTTATTCCATGTCCTGCTAGAAATGTACATTATGTAATCTGTAGTGAATGTCATTTTCTTACCAGTGTCTGAATTTTTGACTTATATCATCCTGAAGTTTCTTATCTGTGTCATGTGACCAGCAATTAGACCCACCAACTCACACAGAAACTTGTGTGTGGACAGGAAGTCTAATTCTCTATGTATTCCTATGAGACTGAAAGTGAGGCTCCCATAGGAATGAATAGAGCAGTTACTGGCTTTCTGTCCTGGGTCAGTTGGAGGTCAGGGAGTTGGTCACATGACCCAGCTACAATAAAAAGAGTGGAAACTCTCAATTTCAGCCTCTAATAAGGAAATTACATTCACTACAGATTATATCATGCACCTTTCTAACAGGTCAGAGAATAAAATTTTTGCGGGAGTTCTTCTTTAGCAATGAAGCTCCACCCTGAGAACCTGCAGGAGCAGAATCTGGCAGAATAAAACTTCATATTCATGTTACTCCTCATGAGAAAAGCTGCACTAAAGATATGCCTTTATTGCTCTCCCCAGCTTCCATCTAATGCCATCAGCGGCTTATAATGGTCAAAAGTCCTGATGGACTCCCTTTTAAGTTGGAAAAAAAAAATGTAATTTTAATTTTAGGGCAGGTCACTCGGACTTAACCTCTCCATACACATGCACTTGACAAGACACCTCAGGGTGTTTCTTTTTTTTTCCAAGACAACAAAGGATCAGTCGTGTTGATGTTTAGGTTTTTTTGGGGGAGAATTGGCATATCACCATACACCTAAGATAGCTGATCCCATTGAAATCGGTGGGTTCATCTCACTTTGCTCTTTGTATATAGGAACCTGGAAATGTTAAAACTGTGGACATAAATAGTCGTGTTACTGTTTGATATACCTAACGGATCTTCATTCAAATATTATATTATAACTAAGTCACGTGACGTCCTTATTTTTCTCGTGACTAAGTACCCTTTTATTTCCTAATTGCTGCTGTACGTACCTTGACAGTTGTGTTTTCTCCCTCCTCATGTTTATTCATATTGTCGTTGGTTAACTAAAGCTACTAACACCCCTCACCCCAATTCTACCCAAATAATGTGTGCGCCTGTGTATCTGTATTTTAATGTGCTGTTATTTCACCTAAACGATTTAGTGTGGTTACAATTTTATTTCAGATCTTTGGTGGAGGAGGAGGACCCTCACTTGAAAGTCTCTCTTGGGAGCACCGATATGGGTGTGTCTGCTCATCTCCAGTCTTCAAAGACGGGCACCACTCGCTTCTTCACCAGCAATACTCATAGTTCAGTGGTGTTACAGGTAAATCTTCACCTACAATCAAAAAGCACAATTGGCTGACTCTTCCTGTTTTCTCCAGCTCACCTGCCTGCATTGTGTAGACTGGGACGTGATGAGCAGAGTCATCTCATTAGCATTGGAGGGCTCTGTCGTACTCCTGGAGACCTACACTGGTCAGGATGGGTAGCAGTGTGCACCATGAGGCTCTATATGCATCCCAGTGTCACTCCTTGGTCTCTGGGTAGGGGCTCTACTCCATTTTATTCCTGCAGGCTACACTAGGCTGACATGTCTCTACTAGTTAACCCCTTTATTACACCTGCCATAAAGCGCACACACCCTGCTATACTTTCTGTAGTGTATGTCTGCAATATGGCCCCTGGGGAAGTTAATACATCACAAATGTTTCATTATTTGGTAAAATAAAGAAATAATTTCGTATGTATACTGAAATTAAATTTCTAAATCTAAAATTAGACACCTGACACATTTACTGTTAAGTCCTTGAACGTGATTTCAGCTAGGCCTCATAGGCTTCCTGTGTAGTGGGGGAAATTGAGTCACGCCGGCTCCTTGTGACATTTCGTCTATTCTGGATTTGTCTGTTTGCAAGAGAGAGAAGTATTTGCCATTGTGGCCTTTTGACTTGATGAAGTGCATAATGGCTTTGCCGCAGTGGTTCCACGCGTCAGCGGATTTGCCCTTCGAGCACGCAGGATAAACGTTAGCCAATTTTGACCATTTCGGCCAACCAGCATTTTAAAATTTAACCATCGGGCCGAAAAGGTGGCCTGACATGTCATGAACCTTTGGCCTTTGCCGGCTGAAACCCTGCATATAGAGTGTGGTCGGTCATTAGCCACTTTGCACCGGTAAATTGCCCTGTTTTTTATTATGTACCTAAAGGAAACGTGTCGCCAAAAATGTTATCTGCCAGTTAAAACCAGGTATCGGCACATCTCTGTTTTTACTTTCTGATTACAGATTTCTGTATTCTGTTTCCTGAACATTATTATGGGGGCCGCCATCTTGCCGGAGCTGTTCTTAAAGGGAATCTATCACCGACATTTGGTGTACATAAGTTGTGCAGTCAGACTTCGTTTAAAACAGACAAATTGGTAGTCCTTTGTGGATTTTCTATCTCCAGAAAACTATGTTTATTCTATATGCAGATTAGGGTGCAACGTGCCTGGCAGGGTGTTTCCAAACTTTCTAAGAGCCCAATGCCCATTTACAGAGCCCAGTACCAGCCCTGTGTGCTGCTAACTGCCTGTGATGTCATTGACGCCTCCCCCTCTGCTGGTGATGTCATCTCTTCGGTCTCTGCCGCAACCTGCTTGTCACAGTATATAATAAGAGCACCGGCCTCACTATACGTGCCGCACATGCACAGCACCACTGGTATCGTCACTATGGGAAGGCCTAATCTGCTTATATAATAAAGATCGTTTTCTGGAGATAAAAAATCCACAAAGGTATGCTTTAAATAAAGTCTGACTGCACAGCAGCATGGTAGCGTTACTTTGATAGGCCAAACGTTGGTGACAGATTCCCTTTAACAGCATTTAAAGATATGCTTTATGGCAGCCCCATGGTCCATAGACACTGTGGACAGGAGGGGACCTCATTGATTTCTATGGGAGAGTTTTCTGGGCATGCTCTGTGACCTGTGCAGAGGTCATTGTACAAGGAAAGGATAGATTAAGCTTTGACGATCGCCTGTTGTGAATGGTGGATCCTGTCTTATCCGTACACAGAGGTGATATCATTACAGGCAGGATTAGAATGACTGATAAGCAGATAACTGCAGTAAAATGATATGTTCGTTGCTCCCATAGAAATGAATGGAGGGCATCCACCTCGGTTCTATGTATAGGTCCCAGAGCACCCTATCAGACACTGGGAGCATATCCTAGCGATATGCCCCCAATGTCCAAGATGGGAATACCCCTTTATTGAACATTTGCCCCCCCATACAGTTCAGTGATTGTGCATGTAAATTCTAGAGACAAGTTCTGACCGTTGGTCAGTCCTCGCTGGTTACTGGGCATCTAGCTGTGAACTCCGGGAGACTGTTCTGGCAGAGGAACAGCCTAGCGGAGTTCACTGTATTGGCATAGCCAGATAATGCCGTAAACTGCTGGATCCCCATTAGTTATAATGGGATCCAACAGGGATCCAGCCGCTTTCTGGAATAAATGCTATCGGCCAGACACAGTCATGCATGAAGGACTCTTTGGCTTTCTGCAACAAATCTGCCGCATGTGAATTCACCCGCAGTAGTCTGATTAACTAGGTGTTGATCAGCCATTCGGATTCACAATGGGACACCATTGTATGTCCAGTAGAGACACATAAACAGCTTGTTGACTGTTTCCTCTAGCAGAGATGAAGATCGATTACATAGCAAACGGTAAGTCAGAATGTCTGTGTATCTATCTTTTGTAGATTGATCTACATTTGGTGTTAGATAAAACATTTTTGAAGTTTTCTATGACCTTTTATTTTCCTGATTGTTTGATCTGTCGACCTTGCTAGCGAGGGGGCGAGCACTAATTCCTTGTATCGTAAAGGTGTATTGATTTTGATAGCTATTCACACTTTCTTTTTTTTGTTCTCTTCCTCTTCTCCTTTTGTTATAGGGATTTGACCAGTTACGAATAGAAGGCTTGCTTTGTGATGTTACATTAGTACCAGGCGATGGGGATGAAATCTTTCCAGTTCACCGGGCTATGATGGCATCCTCAAGTGATTACTTCAAAGCCATGTTTACAGGTGATATATCATGATGTACCGTCATGTGGCAGGCCAATAACCAATCAGAACTATACAGGTTATAGAGCAGTAACTGTTCTTGAGGCCTCTTGCTGTACTTTTTGTTCTCCTTATGAAAAAAGGTTATTATGAAACAGAATTGGCAGTTAAAGGGCATCTGTCAGCAGTTTTGTACCTGGCAGCAGACTTATGACCAAGTACCTAAGACACTGGCTGACCTGTTACATGTGCACTTGGCAGCTGAAGACCTCTGTGTTGGTCCCATGTTCATATGTGTCCTCATTGCTGAGAAAAATGATGTTTTAATATATGCAAATGGGACTCTAGGAGCAATGGGGGCGTTACCATTACACCTAGAGACTCAGATCTCTCTGCAATTGCTGCATCCTCTCCACTTTGATTGACAAGGCCTGGCAGACGCGATCAGAGGCTCATTTGCCTAGAGGACACATATGAACATGGGACCAACACTGATGCCTTCAGCTGCTAAGTGCACATGTAAAAGGTCAGCCAGTGTCATAGGTGCAAAACTGCTGACAGATGCCCATTAATCAGTCTGTCAGCAGTTTTGACCATTGCAGACTGCTAGTAATTTATTTGTAACTTCTAGAAGGAATAAGAAACGAATGGCACGTCATAGTCATAGATGGTCCAGAATTATTTTTTGGGGGGATGCCAGTAGTTGCTAAAACAGACATGTCGGGTGGTTACAGGTCCTCTTTAAGTGATGTGTGTCTTTTGATTAATGACATGCAATTCTTGCCTTCTCCCCAGTCAGATCACGCATAAAAAAATAATTGATAAATATTAGAAGCCTTAATAAATCTGCCCCCTTCATTTCAGAGTTTGACTGAATTGATAAAACCTTTAAGGCCTCTTTCACACGAGCGTCGCGGATGCCTTGCGTTAAAAACGCGCGGATTGCATGCGGATGCAATGCGTTGCGTTTTTAACACACCCCCATTCATTTCTATGGAGCCTGGGCTGCGTGAAAAACAGAATATAGAACATGCTGCGTTTTTCACGCAACGCAGAAGTGATGCGTGAAAAAAAACGCTCATGTGAAAAGCCCCATTAAAATGAATGGGTCAGGATTCAGTGTGGGTGCAATGCGTTCGCATCACGCATTGCACCCGCGCGGAAATCTCGCCCGTGTGAAAGGGGCCTAAGAAGGCAAAACAGTAAAAGTATCTTGCTCTTGTGTTTTTATAGGGAGCAAATGGGTCTGAACACCTATGACAGTGGTGGCAAACCTATGGCACGGGTGCCAGAGGCGGCATTCAGAGCCCTCTCTGTGAGCACCCGCAACCTGGAAAAAGTCTATAGTGTACCAATATGCCTTATAGGGTCCATTCACACGTCCGCATGTGTTTTGCAGATCTGCTATATGATCTTATGAGTGCAGAACAATAGTCCTGCAGGCGGCCCGACGTGCAGAGCATCATTATAATCAATGCCCACGATGGATGCCGCTCCGGGACATATGGCTTGCTCACGGACCGTATGTCTCAGAGGGCATACGGTCGTGTGAAAGGGGCCTAAATTGATGTGTTGGCACTTTGCGATAAATATGTGGGTTTTGGGTTGCAGTTTGGGCACTCTGTCTGTAAAAGGTTCCCCATCACTGGCCTATGATGTACTAGGTCAGTGATGGCTAACCTCGGCACTCCAGCTGTGGTGAAACTACGACTCCCAGCATGCTCCATTTATTTCTGTTGAGTTCTGAGAGCAGTCAAGCAAGGGGGGGCATCTTGGGAGTTGTAGTTTTACCACAGCTGGAGTGCCAAGGTTAGCCATCACTGTACTAGGTTATCTCTTGTCCGTGTGTTTTTATTATATCTGTTGTGTGTAATCCTTCCTTTCTTTAGGGTCAGATTGTAAATGCAATTTGTGTGGAAGAACGTTCCATGTAACACAAGCCTTGAATAATTAAAAACTGGATTTTTCTTGAACACCCTGTGCATATTCAAGTGTCTGCTGTGAACAAAGGCTTTTAATGTGCTACATTTTATTTTACTTGCGCACATCTTAAGGATAATTAAAATGAAGTCTGATTTCTTGTCTAGGTGGAATGAAGGAACAAGACTTAATGTGCATCAAATTACACGGCGTGAACAAAATTGGATTAAAGAAAATTATTGATTTCATTTACACCGCAAAACTTTCCCTGAATATGGATAATCTTCAAGACACACTGGAAGCTGCTAGCTTTTTACAGATACTGCCTGTGCTGGACTTCTGTAAAGTGTTTCTTATATCTGGGGTAAGACCAAAGGACTCGGTTCTTCCTCTTCCACAGTGTATGAATTGTCTAGGTGTCCTGAATGGGTGCAACCAGTGGCAGCTATTACAATGTGCACCATCATCCAGCATTCTACAGTCCTTATTAAAGAGGACCTCTAACCTCTCCTGACATGAGATGTCATGTGATAAGAATCCCGGAGCATCTATTCATATGACTCCATGATGTGTCAATCCTTTATTATTCCTGCTAGAAGTAATGAATTAATTACTAGCAGTTTACAGTGACGGTCCAGATGGGTGTTACCAGTTGGGTAGTGTGTTCCTGCACAGTCTGATGTTATTTAATCAGTGCTGGCAGTGTCAGACTGTGCAGGGACATTCCCCCAACTGGTAATGCCCATCTGGACCTTCATTGCAAAATGCTAATTATTCATCTTACTTCTAGCAGGAATAATAAAGGAATGGCTCATCCTAAATCATAAGAATAGATGCTCCAGAATTGTTATTACATGGGGAAAGCAAGTAGTAGTAACAGCATGCAATGCCAGTCAGCTGCCTCTAAGGCCAACACAGATAGGGATGTAATATTGCAACTATACAAAGCTTTGGTACGGCCTCAACTTGAATACGCTGTTCAGTTCTGGGCGCCAGTCCATAAAAAGGATGCCCTGGAGTTGGAAAAGTACAGAGGAGAGCCACTAAACTCATAAAGGGCCTGGAAGATCTTAGTTATGAGCAAAGATTAAATGAACTGAATTTGTTTAGCCTTGAAAAAAGACGTTTAAGGGGGGGGCATGATTAACCTGTACAAATATATAAACGGACCATACAAAAAATATCAAGGGAAGCTATTCTGTGTTAAACCCCCTCAAAAAACAAGAGGCCACTCCCTACGACTGGAGAAAAAAGATTCAGTCATAAGAGGAGACAAGCATTCTTTACAGTAAGATCTGTGAATCTCTGGAATAGCTACAGGAGCTGGTCACAGCAAATACAGTAGATGGCTTCAAAAAGGGTTTAGATGACTTTTTAATTCAAAATAAAATCGAGGCTTATGACAATGTATAGAAATCAATCACCATTTCCCTTGGCCCAACCCCTTTTTTAAAAGGAAGATCAATGTCCATCCAGGAATGGATATAGCAGGATTACAGGTTGGACTTGATGGACTTGTGTCTTTTTCCAACCTAAACAACTATGTACTAAAACAGACATTTCAGGAGAGGAGACAGGTCCTCCTTAAAGGGGATATGCCACAAAACCTATTATATTTAAAGTTAAAGTACTGAAATTCAGTACAATAGAAATATAAATGCCTTAAAATAATGGTAGAAATTTATCATGAGGGTGATGAAGTCCGTTTTGTGTGGTCTGCATACGAGTACTTTGCACCCAGTTTATCAAATGTTGCACTTCTTTTTAAGCCTAACCCTTTTTGTCTAGAAATTCTGCAGCTTTCTTTTTGTTCCAACCTTTAAAACATTAAAAATAATAAGTTGCAGTGATGTATCTGGAGTTAAACTAATTTAGCATAGCTAATCACTCCTACTTTGCAACCCACAACCTTTCCAAATAGCTGATCGGTGAGGGCGCTTGCAGTCGGACTCCCACCAATCGGATATTGATCTGTCCTGGGGATAGGCCATTAATACCAAAATCTTAGACAATCCCTTTAAGTGAATCTTTAGTCCTGCAAAACACCAATACAAGGGACTGTGATGCTTGCTGCATCCTTGAGGCTTTACCCGGCCATGCTTTTCTCCATGTGGCTGTGCGGTACTGCAGCTTAGCCACAGACTTCAGAAACGGCCGGGGATGCAGTACCAGACATTTCCATACAGGCACGGCTGACCCTGCGCCTGTCACTGCAGAGAAGGAACTGTCCTGTTCCAGCAAGCGCCACAGTTATTCCAGGCTACTTTCACATCTGGGCTTTCCCTTTCCACTATTGAGATCCGTCATAGGATCTCAATAGCGGGGGGAAAACACTCCCATGGTGACAAAACCGAACGAAACTGAGTCACCAGAATGCATTCCGTTTCATTGCGTTCCCATCGCGGACAGAATAACGCTGCAAGCAGGGTTTTTTTTGTCCACTATGTGGTGCGGAGCAAGTCGGATCCTGACACACAATGTAAGTCAATGAGGACGGATAAGTTTTCTCTGACAAACAAGAAAATGGATCCGTCCCCCATTGACTTACAGTGGTTTTAGAGACGGATCCGTCTTGGCTATTTTAGAGATGACGCAACCGGATCCGTTCAGAACGGATGCAGACGATTGTATTATTCATGTCGGATCCAGCAAAAACGCAGATGTGAAAGTAGCCACTCGGCTGATTGGAGGGGTGACTTGTGTGAGACCCCACTCATCTGATATTAATGACCAATTCTAAGACTAGGCCATCAATATTATACGCCATTAAATCCGAAAATGGAAAAAATATTAATATATGGGTTAAATAAACTTCCTTGTGTGAAATGTAAACCTTCATTTCCCTCTTCAGTCTCTGTATGAACTGAAACTCATTGTACTAAAAATGAATCCAGGTTTATTGAACTGACTTGTGGGAATTCATTTTCTCTCTGATTGGTCATTTTTACATTTGATGGAAGCGCAGTTTGATCTCCATTAATCCACAGTGACACAGTCACCGTAATAGTGTGAACTTGTCATATCGGGCACACTTTCCTATACGTTAATTTCTTGATGCGTTGAAGTGCAGGCGAACTTCCACTGATATATTAAATCACTATCTGTTCTCTAATTCATTTTTATTACTTTCTAGGTGCTTTTGCCGTCCAGTAATAATTTTGTTGGGCCTGTGAGGTAGTCGGGCTCCCTAATTGTTTGAGGTAGTCGGGCTCCCTATTTGCTTGGTCTTCGCACACCCTCATATCCTATGTTTTTAGGTCCGTTGACAGAAATTACATCTAATAAATGGCAACTGGTATCGTTCTGGTTTCTTGCAGGATATCCAGGGCAAAATGCCTCTTGTACATGTACTTATGTTACTGGAATCCTCAACCCTTTGTTTCGGAGTGATAATCATATGACAAAATATATACAAGGGAATTAACGATTCATGCAATTTCTACAAATATTCGTTTAACAAATATGACTCTACACCATAGAGACTGCTATTTTACATTGATGAACCTCAAGGACCCCCATTGAGGAAAATAATGAAGATGCCTCGGCCCCTTTCTTATCTTTAGGTCAAGCCATCAATGTCCTAAAGAAGCACTCCTAGAACTGTTAGAATGGTCCATGATGTAAACTGTAGTGAAGGTTATTTTCTTAACAGTGTCTGTATTTGAGTTATCCCCTCCCTCCTGACCATCAGCTGTGTCATGTGACCAACACTCTGTTCTCCAAATAACACAGCATCTTATGTGTGCACAGGAAAATGGTTTCTCTATGTATTCCCAGGGGAGCCTCAATGTCAGACTTATAGGAATAAATAGAGAAACTGACTTGCTGTCCTGTGTTGGAGATCAGAGAGTTGGTCAAATGGCACCGTTGAGGATCAGAAGGGAGGTCATAACTTGCAAATACAGGCACTGGTAAACTTCACAACAGTTCATACCATGTACCTTTCTAACAAGATTTTTGTGGGAGTGCTTCTTTAATGGCTATGTACGCTTCCGGGGACAATGTTTTAGGGATTGCATTTTACTAATTTTTGGGCTAAAAAGCATTTTTTTCATATTGGTGTTTGTTAAAAATAATGAGCCGTTCCGTCACAAAGGGTTAACTCTGTCTAGCTGTGTGACTTGTAGTTTTTACTTCACACTTTGTGCAAGTCAACTAATAACCCTTATCTCTAAATTAACTAAAAGGTCTTAAACACTCATTTAAGCCACATTCTTATCAGTAAGATAAGGATTGAGCTTTAATGAGTGTTTATAAGGGCAGAGATAAGGAGCAATCAGCTGAGCTGCCTGACTGAACAGCATGAACATTCAGATCCTGCTACAAGAGAAACTGAAGGCTGCACAGACATTTTTAATAAAGACCAATTGGAAAAAAAAAGATTTTTAGCTCAAAATGAGTGCAATGCAATACTAAAAAACCAAAGATGTAGATAGCTTCTAAGTCATGTCTTCAGCCATATCTTAAGACCACTTTACACTGGCCGAGCATCAGGTAGATAAGTCTTAGGGACACTCGTTAACGATGATCTGCTGGTGTGAAGGTGCCGCTGATTACTTTTCTCTCATTCAATGGATTATATGATTGTTTGTGCAGTCACCTAGATCATTGATTGTTGGCCGTCCAAACATCACTCTGTATGATTCCATATGAGGAAGAGTGATGGCATTAGCGATTTGTTTCTCCACATACTGTGGAGGAAATACTGCAGTCTCCTCCACTGATGAGCAGGCTCTTGCCGGGAAGGAGCACTTTCCTCCCGGCAATCATCTGCTCTATCTAGAAGTGTAAAGGTAGTGAGGTTGTTACACGTGGGAATGTCAGTAATCCGCAGAATGACGTTTAAAGCTCCTGGATGTTACATCCGCACTAATCGTACATTCATGGCTTATGCTAATCGTAGACTATCGGTCGAAATTAATGAAAACCCTCTTAATTAGGAGTCTCTGATTTACTGGATATATAGAAAGATGCAGATCTATTTGCTGTCCTCACTGTGACCAGACGCTTAGTGTAGGTATCACTTCTCGTGGTGTGAGGTTTATCCCGCTGCTATAATGATAGCTTTCTACATTACAGAGGTGTCGAAGCTTCTGCATCTCTCAGTACATCGCGGAAAAAAAGCCCGTGGCTGCCTCAGAGGGGCAGAATGCAAATTGTCGAGTACAATTGATATGCACGTTGGCATCAGGGTAGGGGATAATTAAGCCGGCATAATGTGACATGTTTTCCCTCATTAATTACCTTAACTCTTTAATCTTGTTAATCTTTCTTCTATTTACGAGAGATTGATTTGTTTCTTTAGCAGCTGATAAACCAGTCGCTCATCTTCTAACCATTGGTTATTACTACGAAGAGGATTAAAAATACTTTCACATACCTGCACTGTTTCGTTTCAGACAGATGTATAGAGTTTTTTTTGCCCCATTAACCACTTCAGATCCGGGCCATTTACCCCCTTCCTGACCAGGCCTAATTTTGCAAATCTGACATCTATCACTTAAAGGGGTTATCCCACGAATAATGTAAAAAATGTAAATCAGACATCATCTAGTACATGACAACCTCTTTTTAACAAAGCTAGAACCAGCCCTGTACCTCACCTGGATCCAGAAATCTCCCCATTCATTGCTCTGCTAGATTTATGTCAAGCTGACAGCTCAAGGGGAGTGTCTTTACTGCTGCAGCTCAGGGGGCGTGTCTCAGCTCTACCTATCACAGCTCAGGAGGCGTGCCTCAGCTCTACCTATCACAGCTCAGGAGGCGTGTCCATGTTCTCCCTATCACAGCTCAGGAGGCAGCTGAAGGATGAAACTGAGCATGTGCGGCCATCTCAGTGAGCAGGTCAAAGAAATCAGAAATTAAGTGGTCCTATACAGATACAATTTATTGAATACCTCAGTAGCTGTACAAAATTTTTAATGACATGCAATTACAAAAGTATTCAGATCCAGGTGCTGGTTTGAAAACTGTAGAATATTTTTCGTGGGACAACCCCTTTAATGTGGTAATAACTTTGGAACACTTTACTTATCAAAGCGATTCTGAGATTGTTTTCTCGTCACACATTGTACTTCAAGTTAATGGTAAATTTGAGTCAATATGTTTTAATTTTATTTATAAAAAAAATCCAAAAGTTAACGAAAATTTGAAAAAGTTCACTGTTTTCTAAATTTGAATCTCTCTGCTTTTAAGACAGATAGTGAGACCCCATAAAATCCTTTTTAATTTACATTCCCCATATGTCTACTTTATGTTGGCATCATTTTGGTAGTGTCATTTTATATTTTTAGGACATTAGAAGGTTTAGAATTTTAGACGCAATTTTTGCAAATTTGCAAAATCAACTTTTTTAAGGACCAGTTGAGTTCTGAAGTCCCTTTATGGGGCTTACATAATAGAAACCACCCATAAATTACCCCGGTGAGCGCTGTGTATACAGTGATCTACAAGGCAGGGACCCCTGGGAACGGTCCCTGCCTTCTCTTTGGGGTACCCTGCTTTCACTGATAGCAGGTACCCCACTGTGCAGCTGCATATTTATCGTGCAGCTGCTATTTCTGAATAGATGTTCAGAAACGTCCATTCAGAGATAAGTAACCACTTGCCGGACGTTTATAGTCATTGGGCGGACGGGAAGTGGTTAAAGGACATCTGTCAGCAGATTTGTGCCTATGACACTGGCTGACCTGTTACATGTGCACTTGGCAGCTGAAGACATCTGTGTTGGTCCCATGTTCATATGTGTCTGCATTGCTGAGAAAAATGATGTTTTAATATATGCAAATGAGTCTCTAGGAGCAACGGGGGCGTTACCATTACACCTAGAGGCTCCGCTCTCTCTGCAACTGCTGCACCCTCTGCACTTTGACAGGTCCAGGTATGATGACGTATACACTGCCTGGCCCTGTCAAAGTGCAGAGGTCGCGGAAGTTGCAGAGAGCCTCTAGGTGTAATGGTTACGCCCCCGTTGCTCCTAGAGCCTCATTTTCATATGGTAAAACATCATATTTCTCAGCAGTGCAGACACATATGAACATGGGACCAACACAGATGTCTTCAGCTGGTGCACATGTAACAGGTCAGCCAGTGTCATAGGTACAAATCTGCTGACAGATGTCCTTTAAATTGGTCATCAATTCCAAAAGGAGAGAGATGGGGAGATTTATCAAAACTGATGTAAAGTACAATTGGCTTAGTTGCTCATAGCAACCGCTCAGATTCCAGCTTTCATTTTCCAAAATGAGCTCAGAAAAATGAATGGTGGAATCTGATTGGTTGCTATGGGCAACTAAGCCTTTTGTACTTTACACCAGTTTTGATAAATCTCCCCCTTTGTGCCTGGCTTCTTGTCCATGGATTTATAGAGAACCCGTCACCATATTTTCAGCTACGCCATAAACCATGTAGGGCATGCAGGTCCTGTAGATCAGCATTCCTCAAGTACCCCAGAGCATATCCTATAGGGAGAAGACGTGTGGTGGATCCTGGTGATCTGAAAATAATCGTGTGAAGCGCCATGGTAATCCTGGAAACATAACCAGTTGTGAGAGGGCTGAAGTGCTGTATGAGGGAGACGCCAAACTTGTGCTCCAGCATCTTCTCAGACGTAAATACCTCAAGGAGTCCGAAACATTGATGTATGCGTGAAAACATGTAAATGGCTCCTGTTTGGAGATTGATGAAGGTTGAATGTCTCTAGTCTCTCGTACCAATGTTTCTTATTCTGAGATATGTAAAGGTCACTGTGGAGGCGCTTTATAAGAGCTGACTGACATTGAGGAGACGTGATGACAAAATATTGACATTGCTTTTTCTTTTTATACGTTTATTTTGTCTGAGTTTGTATTTGGTGTCTTTTTAGGTTACCCTGGAGAACTGCGTTGAGGTCGGACGCATTGCGAACACTTACAACCTCTCTGAAGTGGATAAATACGTCAATAACTTTATCCTGAAAAACTTCCCGCCCTTATTAACTACGGGGGAGTTTGTGAAACTCCCATTCGATCGCCTCGCCTTTGTTCTCTCTAGTAACAGCCTTAAACAGTGCTCCGAGCTCGAACTGTTCAAGGCCGCGTGCCGCTGGTTACGCTACGAAGAGTCCCGTATGGAGTATGCTGCAAAACTAATGAAGAACATTCGATTCCCTCTTATGACACCGCAAGACCTTATAAACCACGTGCAGACTGTGGACTTCATGAGGACTGACAACACGTGCGTGAACTTGCTTCTGGAAGCTAGCAATTACCAAATGATGCCGTACATGCAGCCGGTTATGCAGTCGGAAAGAACTGCCATTCGCTCGGACAACACGCATTTGGTGACGTTGGGGGGCGTTTTAAGGCAACAGCTGGTGGTGAGCAAAGAACTGCGGATGTATGACGAAAAGGCCCATGAGTGGAGATCTTTGGCTCCAATGGATGCTCCCCGGTACCAACATGGAATAGCGGTCATTGGCAATTTTCTCTACGTAGTTGGCGGCCAAAGCAATTATGACACCAAGGGGAAAACGGCCGTGGACACAGTTTTTAGATTTGACCCCCGATACAATAAATGGATGCAAGTGGCATCTTTAAATGAAAAGCGTACCTTTTTCCACCTAAGTGCCCTGAAAGGTCATCTGTATGCAGTCGGTGGTCGCAATGCAGCCGGAGAACTTGGTGAGACTTTTATTCTTAATGCATTTATACTTGTCTGCACAATTCTTTGACTTATGTAATACGCCTGACCCATGTGGTGCCCTATGGACCCCATTAACTTCTGATGCAGTCTGTCGAGGCAGGAATAACTCTGCATGCTACGCTATTGTCATCAAAGGTGACAAAGTATGACGGGAAGGCAAAACACAAATGTGAACATAGCGCGTTCAGAAAGTGACAAATGTCAGACTTCCTGGCACACACCACATAGTTGTGCTGCTGGGTGACATTAAGATGGCAACTGCACCGGCTGCCCTCTGTTGACCATGCAGTAGTCACAGTGGTCACGTTCTTCAACGCTGGGGCGACACTTCTTAAAGGGGTTGTCTCACTTCAGTAAGTGGCATTTATCATGTAGAGAAGGTTAATACGAGGCACTTACTAATGTATTGTGATTCTCCATACTGCCTCCTTTGCTGGCTGGATTCATTTTTCGATCACATTATACACTGCTCGTTTCCATGGTTACAGACCACCCTGCAATCCATCAGAGGTGGTCGTGCTTGCACTCTATCGTATTAACTTCCTCTACATGATAAATGTAACTTACTGAAGTGAGACAACCCCTTTAAAGTAACGGGCTGTAACTTTCCTAAGAGTCTTGTGGCTGACGCACTTTTTTTTTGAAGGGTTCTCTCTTGCTGTCACTCTTACGGAGGTGTGGCTGTCATGGTCATACTGGTCTTGTGACAGGCATTGTTATTGGGGCTCTATAGCACGCGCTTCATTTTATCATTTTTTTTTTTTTTTTGTTCATATTTAGACCCCATGGGGACAGATAATGATAGGAAATTGTGGTGAAATAATGTTTTAATTTTCACTGTTACCAGTTTGCGGTGGTTTACCTCGGTTTTCTGTCAGTTTAGTTCCAGCCTTATCGGCACCCTGTCAATTAGCATTTCTCAGAAGATATTAGAGACATTGGGTGCTCTTTGAAAGGTTTGTCACCTCTGTTCTCGGTAAATGCCACCCCCAGTTGACCACTGACGCACCAGTGAGAAACTAGAAGTGAAGAACTTTTGGTTTCCAGCCTAAAACTGTTGGTATCTCTTGCTTGCTACCTAGAAAACATTTTATGGTTACTATAGGTATTAGCAATGTTTGATTTTTATGCTCCTGTATGTGTAGCTAGGACACACTAGGTAGAAGCCCTGGATATGGACCCCACCATACACATGCCCGCTCTGCTGAGCATGCACACATCCTGAATGGTGAGAGCCACTACCACGCTTCTCCAGTAGCCCGCACCTCACTAAGATCAAAAGCATTGGGCATGTTAAAATCGGAGTTCTATTATGTGAACATAATTATGGGGGCGGCCATCTTGTTTGAGTTGTTCTTATCAGCATTTAGAGAGATGCTTTACAACAGCCACCATGGACCATAGACATAATGGACAGAGGGAGCCCGCTGACTTCTATGGGAGAGTTTTCTAGACATGCTCTGTGACCTGTACAAGGAAAGAGCAGATAAGGTTTGCCTGCAATTTTAATGAGAAAACTGCTAAAAAGTGATCTGTACAGACCAGGAAGTGGCTTCTATTAGGCGTAGTAGTATGAAAACTGCAGGATTTTAGGATTTATTATTTATTTATTTTAATTTATATTTATTTATTTTTTTTACATACAGATAGTGACATGGAAAGTTTTTTTAAAAAAATCTCCAATTATATAAAAATACATTTAAAGGAGCATTCCCACAAATCTTTTTACCAGCGACTGTGTTTGTGAGTTATAACCTCCCTTCTGATCCTCAGCTGTGTCATGTGACAAGCAGTCATTTTCCGAATAACACTGCATTAGAGATGAGCGAGCAGTGCTCGTTACGAGCACTGTAACGCTCGGGTCCCGGGTGAAATGCCTGCAGGCATTGCGGATCCGTCCTCATCTTCATGTAAGTCAATGAGGACGGATCGTTTGGTATGACACTCATACCAAACGATCCGTCCTCATTGACTTACATGAAGATGAGGACGGATCCACAATGCCTGCGGGCATTTCACCCGGGACCCGAGCGTTACAGTGCTCGTAACGAGCACTGCTCGCTCATCTCTAATGCAGTGTTATTCGGAAAATGACTGCAGGTCACATGACACAGCTGAGGATCAGAAGGGAGGTTATAACTCACAAACAACTCGCTCATCTCTACACAGCATCTTATGTGTGGATAGAAATGAATAGAGTAGTAAGTGACTTCCTGTTCTGTGTCAGGTGGAGATCAGAGTGTAGGTCACATGACACAGGTAAGGATCAAAAAGGAGGTTATAACTCACAAATACAGTTACTGGTAAAAAGATTACCTTCTCTACAGATTACATCATATACCTTTATAACAGGTCAGAGATTATACATATTTTTGGGAATGCTACTTTAACCTAAAAACTTGATGTAAACAATGGGTAATTTTTTGATGACACACTCCCTTTAAGTCATTGGCTTGGTGTAACTGGTAAAGTGACATTGTTTTATTTTAGTCATATTCCTATAATGCATACAGATAGACTGCTGATTATGCATGGGAATAGATCTATTGAGAAGAAGGTATGACGCTCTCTTTATACGTCTGATTCCATATGATACATGCCATGACATATCTCTGGGAATAAAAGCCTCATATATATGGTGTCTCTGTAGTAGGGGGTGCAGGGATTCTGAATGCTGGATCCAAACACACAGTGTACATTAGCAGACTTCTTTAAAGGCAGTGAATATATGGAGATTATACTGCTATATTCACACTATATATTAACATTTTTTCCCACCTGCCCTGTCTAGGCAACCTTAACAGATGGCACCCCCTACACTAGCAGACTTACCTATTTGGGCCTAAAGGTGGATTTACACTGCCTGAATATCGTGCCAATTATTCCCGATAATCTATCTGTGCAAAAGGGCCGCAGATCACCCGATGAATGAGCGAAATGCTTGTTCATCGGGTGAAATGATTGGAGGTGTGGACATTGTTCCTGAGCGACAGATTGTGCTGTCTAAACGGCACTGCCGCCCAGGAGCAATGATTTTGTGATTGCTCATCCTCCTACAGTGATGGTGGTCACTTCCTTCCCAACAATTGCCTTCTCCTCTGAGCGTGTAAATGTGCCTTAAAGGCCATGTATACCTTTGGTCGCAATTTTTTTTTTTAATTATTATTGCATTGTACTCATTTTAAGCTAAACATAATTTTTTTTTTAACTGGTCTTTATTAAAAATTTTGAACCTCTGTCTTTGTGCAGCCTTGGGTTTATCTAGTAGCAGGGTCTGAATTTTCTCTCTGTTCCGTCAGGCAGCTCACCTGATGGGCTTCTGATCTCTGTTGGGGATAGAATAAAAATTCTGAAATCTCTACAAAATTGTGTGAAAGACCAAGACTCTTGGTCCACATCACCGCTAGTTATTTCCGGTGATCTGGCGGCCCGTTAGAGAACATGGTGGAAGCCAGCGGAGCCAAGCAAAAAGCATCCGTATTCCGGCCATCTGAAAGCAGGCCAGTTTCACAGGAGCGTAGTACAGGATAATGCTGGCCAACCTTATGCGTACTGTGCCCAGACTGGACGTTGTATGTCCTCAACATGATGTTCTTATTCCAAATTATATCGAACGTAAGAGAAATAAAACCTGCCTTTGGCGACTTCTTTTAACTGTTATGAATCCAGGTTGGTGTATGGCGGCTGTACCTGAGGAGTCAGCAGAACGGGGCATTGTGTGCACCTGCCTATTGATTTATGGGCCTTTGTGTTGGATCGTGCACGGTGCTTCATTCTTCATTATCCCCTCAAGCTACAGCCATGCTTCTGAAGCAGTTTTCTTTATTCTAGCAAAGCAGCGTCCTGTTCTGAATTGATTTAAGGAAAACTCTCCTGGCAAATAATGTATTATAGTTTGTCGTTTTTGTACACCCAAGGGGTCCTATTACTGTTCACGGGTACAGGACGTTCTCCTGAAATATTCAGTCTAGTTTGCCATTGGAGACGGCTGAGGTTGCTATTGACGCAATGTGTGATTGTTGGGTCCCATAAAGGACTTCTTCCTCATGTGCTGGTGAGGTCTGATCTATTACTGCCGACATTTACTCTATTCATTTCTGGCTTTTATCAGTAATTACAGAGAATATGTGAAGAAGGAACTTGCAGTGCAGAGGGAAGAGTAATATTAAAGGGGTTGTGCCTTCTATCCAGAACATGGGGGATAACTAGCCACCCCCCCCCCCGACCACTAGAGAGGTTGACTCTTTTTCCTATAGTGTGCAAGCACAACCACCTATGATGGACTACATGGCGGTCGTAACATTGGAAACGAGCAGTGTATAATGTGATGGAAAAATGAATCCAGCCAGCAAAGGAGGCAATATGGACAATCACAATACATTAGTAAGTGGCTTGTATTAAAGAAGAACTCCCACAAAAATTTTTATTCTCTGACCTGTTAGAAAGGTGCATGATATAATCTGTAGTGAATGTAATTTTCTTATCAGAGGCTGAAATTGAGAGTTTCCACTCTCTTCTTATTGTAGCTGGGTCATGTGACCAACTCCCTGACCTCCAACTGACCCAGGACAGCAAGCCAGTCACTTCTCTATTCATTCCTATGAGACTGAAAGTGAGGCTCCCATAGGAATGCATAGAGAATTAGACTTCCTGTCCACACATAAGTCTCTGTGTGAGTTGGTGGGTCTAATTCCTAGTCACATGACACAGATAAGAAACTTCAGGATGATATAACTCAAAAATTCAGCTACTGGTAAGAAAATGACATTCACTAAAGATTACATCATGTACATTTCTAGCAGGACATGGAATAAAAATGTTTGCGGGAGTTCTTCTTTAACTTTCTCTACATGATAAATGCCACTTACTGAAGTGAGACAACCCCTTTAAAGTGTCTAATCTTGACTTATAGATTTCCAGTTTCTTCGTCAGGGACAGATCTATTTGGCATGACCTTAAAGACTCCCTACCAGTTGAATCTTCAGAAGTAGAATGAATACTACTCGGCAGGTATCAAACTGATGTCTGCTGTGGGGAAAAAGGGTCCAATGAATGCATTTTGCAGTTATCTGTTTACTGCCTATGCTTTGGAAACGTAAAGTGTTTTTTTTTTTTTCCCCCCGAGTTTGAAACATATATATTTGATACGAACAGGAACAAATCTAGTCTAGTCAAGATGCACTTGGAAGACTATTAACTGATATCTATTTAAAATGGGTACATCGAGGGATAATCAGGAAATTCTTCTGCCTAAAATTTTGGCTTGTGTTTTATTGAAATCTTTGGCAGTTCCTAAAGAAATCAACCCGGTTCCAGAATTATGTCCCATGTTCACAGCTGATTGCCTGTTCCCCAATCTCCTTATAATCTTTTGTGCCTGTCCTCGATTATTCCTTTTACAAGTTTAAGGTCCATCTGGTTGTTACCAGTTGGTAACATACTTTATAAGGCTGAAAAAAGACATCTGTCCATCCAGTTCGGCCTGTTATCCTGCAAGTTTATCCAGAGGAAGGCAAAAATCCCCTGTGAGGTAGAAGCCAATTTTCTTCACTTTAAGGGAAAAAATTCCTTCCTTCCTCCAATCAGGCATCAGAATAACTCCCTGGATCTACGACCCCTCTCTAGTAACTATAACCTGTAATATTATTACCCTCCAGAAATACATCCAGGCCCCTCTTGAACTCTTTTAGTGAACTTACCATCACCACCTCCTCAGGCAGAGAGTTCCATAGTCTCACTGCTCTTACCGTAAAGAATCCTCTTCTATGTTTGTGTACAAACCTTCTTTCCTCCAGACGCAGAGGATGTCCCCTCGTCACAGTCACAGTCCTGGGGATAAATAGATCATGGGAGAGATCTCTGTACTGACCCCTGATATATTTATACATAGTTATTAGATCTCCCCTCAGTCGTCTTTTTTCTAAAGTGAATAAGCCTAATTTTGATAATCTTTCTGGGTACTGTAGTCCACCCATTCCAGTTATTACTTTAGTTGCCCTCCTCTGAACCCTCTCCAGCTCTGCTATGTCTGCCTTGTTCACAGGAGCCCAGAACTGTACACAGTACTCCATGCGTGGTCTGACTAGTGATTTGTAAAGTGGCAGGACTATGTTCTCATCACGGGCATCTATGCCTCTTTTGATACAACCCATTATCGTATTGGCCTTGGCAGCAGCTGTCTGACACTGGTTTCTACGGCTTAGTTTGTTCACTAAAGTCTCGAATTCCTTTTCCATGTCAGTTGGTTTGTCCTTACACAGTCTGCCACTGTCAGCACTGAGATCCAGGTCAGTACAGTCCTTGTCCTGTATTCTGTTGTGTACAGGACCTATTGGCTCTCGTACAGACCTGTGCGGTTTACGTATTGTGATGCAAAAGTGCGATTTAGTGTTTTCTGACACAAGCTCTAAGAGACCCATGTATTGCGAAAAACCTGCTTGAGAAATGATGGTGTAAATTACAAAGCCAGTTTACAGAAGTGGTGACCTCTTTTTGAATGGATAAATGGTCACAATAGGCTCTTCCTGGTGCGATATATTAAAAATAACGGCATAACCGAAGAATCCTTGAGTAGAGAACTGCTCCCCTCCTTTGGTTGTGCAGACACTAGTGCAGGGCGTATGTCAGAGGAATCACTCATCGAGGCATGTCCATTGACCACTGCAGACAGAACAGCTTCATCGATCTCCACCAAACATAAAAAAGGACACGTTGTGGCTGCGCACTGCGCGTTTTGGAGTTGAATTGATGCCTCCTACTGACTTGAATAGAACCTAAATAATGAACTACCTTCCTGACCGCCGTGCCCACAACAGGGTTTTTCAGTGTGTTCTTGTGTATGGGAGAAGAAGGGAAACCAGAATCTTGGGGAACTGTGTAGCTTTTGGTTTTTTGATTATCTGTTAACTGGGTGATAGAAATGTGATGTGAACCCAGCCTAATCTTTGTGCCATGTAGGCCAGACCTGGAGCAGTTAATATGATTGACACATAACCAGATTTTTTTTAGTTTAGACCAGGGGTGCACAGGTTGGGGACCTCACTGAGGGCTGCATGTGGCCCCCAGGCACAAAAAACACCAACATTTCAAGAATTTTAATTTTTCCTGTTCACCATATTATTCTCCTGGTTATGCACTGCTTTGAAACCCACAATATTAGGCCAATTTATTCACTTTTTTTTTTCGAAAGATGACTTTTTAAAGAGGTATTCCCATCTCACACATGTACTTTGTATAGTTAGATATAGCCATACCAATATTATTACTAATAGAATGTATTTATATAAAATGTACAGTTTAGAAGATTTCCCTATTTGTATATCCATTGTCCCACACACATCAGTCAGGCCGTTGCCCCTGGTTACGACCACCGCAGCCATGTAGTAATGGTGGTCAACTTGATCCTTTTCAAACCCGCTCTGAGGTAACTGCTGTATTGTGAACGTACATTACATGAGCATGTGGAGACACATCTTAAGGTACTTTCACATCTGCAGTTTGGACGCTACCAGTCCAAAACACAATGGTCAGGATCCGTCCAAAACACAGACTTTATAATCGGATCCTGCTCCATAGAGATGAATTGATCTTGGAACAGGATCCGTTTCTCTGCGTTTTGGAAGTGTAGACAAAAATGCTACAACCCTAAGATGTCTCCTCATGGTCATGTAATGTGTGTTCACAATACAGCAGTTACCTCAGAGCAGGTTAGAACAAGAGCAAGCCGGCCACCACTACTACATGGCCGCGGTGGTCGTAACTAGGGGCAACGGCCTGACTGATGTGTGTCGGACAATGGATATACGAATAGGGAAATCTTCTAAACGGTACATTTTATATAAATACATTCTATTAGTAATAATATTGGTATGGCTATATCTAACTATACAAACTATATTTGTGAGATGGGAATACCCCTTTAAAGCATATGGGGGATTTCAGGATTTACAGGATAGGGGAAAACTATTAGATCAGTGGGGGTCCTATTGCTAGGACCCCCTCCAATCATGAGAATGAGGGCTCTGTACCTCCTGCAGCCTCCCTGAAGTGACCGGAGCTGCCGATTGCAAAGGCGTGCCGCTACTCCATTCATTTCTATGGGAATTCCGGAGATATTCAGATAGTGGTATTCTGGATAGCTGGAAAAAAAAAACAAAAAAACGGAATACCCTTTAAATACCTGGACCTCCTGTGATTTCGGCTAACCTCTGTTCAGTCGAATGACACGAGGTCTGTCATGAGGATGCTTACATACAGACACAGACACATTATGACCAGGGCTGTGGAATCGGAGACAATTTTGGGTGGTCGGAGTCAGATTGGGAGGCTTGGCTGTGCTGGTTATGAGTGTCCTGAAAGATGCCTAATAAATGTATGTAATATGCAGGTAACATTGGGCAGTTAGTCATAAACCTGGCCTTTCTCCTTTTCTGGGGAGATAAATGTCTGTGCAGGTAGAGAACTTCTTTATATCCACATGTGTGGGTCTTAAAGGGGAAGTCTCATCAGAATTGACCTATTGTTTAAAACAAGATTTTATTTATTTTTTTTATTAATTTTTGGTTGATAGTTTGAATTTTCCATGTAATGTAATTTTCCATTTATAGAAAAACAAATGCTATAATTTATCAGTTTTCACACTGGTCGCGAAGCCTTAGGCTTCATTCACACGTCCGTATATGCTGATGTTCCGGCATCCGTGTTTCCTTTTTTTTTTTTTTTGTTTTTTTTTTTTGTGGATCCACTGTAACAATGCCTATCCTTGTCAGCAAAACAGACAAGAATAGGACATGTTCTATCTTTTTTGCGGAACGGAAATACGGAATGCACACAGAGTACCTTCCGTTTTTTTTGTGGACCCATTGAAATGAATGGTTCCACATACGGTCCGCAAACAAAAAAACGGAACGGACACGGAAACAAAATACGGTCGTATGAATGAAACCTAATAAGTGTATTGAGACCGGTTCATAAAGATCACTTTTCAGCAGTCAGATTATCATAATCACAGGCAGAATTACAATGAAAGATAAAACGTTCATATAGATAACACAGGAATCACCATTCATTGTCAGAGCTTATCTGCCCCCATCCCTGCACATTGACCTCTGCACAGGTCACAGAGCATGTCTGCAATACTCTCCCATAGCAGTCAGTGAGTCCCCTCCTGTCCATTACAGTCCATGTGGCTGCTGTGTTGTTAACGGGGTTATCCCATGATTAATGTAATATATATGACCTCATATAGTCCATAGCAATCTTTTTCTAACAAACCTATAACCAGCCCTGTATCTCAAATGGATCCTATTGCTCTTCCAGATGTATTTTAAGCTGGCCGTTCTGGGGCGTGTCCTTTGTTCCTGCACGTCTCTCCCTGTAACTGTCACAGCAAGTGGCAATGGAAGCACATGCGACCATTTTGTTTGTTACTGAGGTGGACAGAGAAATAAGGAAAAGACCGAACAGCAGGTGGCGCTCTACAGATACTTTGAATTATTCAGTGGCTATACAAAATTTTTAATTACGTAGGTACTCAGACTGAGGCAGTGGTTTGAAAAAAACTTAGAATATTATTTGTTGGACAACCCCATTAACAGCAGCTCGGGCAGCACGGCTGCCCCATAGTCATGTACAGAAAATATCATTTAAAATATCTGCAATCAGAAAATAAAAACCGGTTAGGCTACTTTCACACTTGCGTTTTATAATTCCGGTATTGAGTTCCGTCATAGGGGCTCAATACCGGAATAAAACGCTTCCGTTTTGTCCCCATTCATTGTCAATGGGGGCAAAACTGAACTGAAGACAACAGAATGCTCCTGAAAGCAACATGCTGCGGTTTGCTCTCCGGTCCAGGCATCCGCACCAAGACAGATCCGTCATGACTCCCAATGAAAGTCAATGGGGACGGATCCGTTTGGTGTGACACAATGGTGAACAGATCCGTCCTCCATTGACTTTCAGTGGAGTTCATGACTGAACCGTCACCTGCACACATACATACACATAAACATACACATAAACATACACATACATACTTGCATGCTCCCAGCAGGTCTCCACAGCGCAGGAGGAGCAGGACGGCGCACACATAGAATGATTCCACCCGGCGCCCAGCAGAGGGCGCTGTGGGTAATCGTCCTATGCGCGCCGCCCTGCTCCTCCTGCGCTCTGGAGACCTGCCGGGAGCATGTAAGTATGTATGTGTATATGTCTGTGTGTGTCTGTCTGTGTGTATGTACCGGTTCCGCGCCCACACATGTCCCTGCGGCAGCATGGATCCGGCGGCACCCTTCACCTGCCGGATCCGTGCTGCCGCTAATGTGAAAGAGGCCTTAGAAAAAGTAAAATTTGCCACTATCTGGTAAATATACCTAATAGTGGCACATTTTACTTTTGCAATGTATATTTACATTGCCTTTAACTATTAGGTCTCCAGATAAACAAGCAGCAGAGGTCTTCAGGTCTAGATGGCCGACGGTGACAATTTTCATGTATTTACTTAAAGGGGTATTCCCATCTCAGACAATGCGGGCATATTTCTAGGATATGCTCCCATTGTCCGATAGAAGGCATATCCTAGCTATATGCCCAAGAATGGATCCCCGAAAGTAGTGGAGGGCGCAGCCGCCCTCCATTCATTTCTATGGGGCAGCCGCCAGCGCTCGGCTATTTCTGTCTGCCCCATAGAAACGAATGGGAGCGGTGGCTGCGCAAGCACAGTGCTCTCCCATTCACTACTATGGGGAGAGCACTTGGTGGCTCCGTTCGCAGTGTAGGTCCCAGAGGTGGGACCCTATCAGACAATGGGGGCATATCCTAGCAATATGCCCCCATTGTCTTAGATGGGAATAACCCTTTAAATATAGAATTCCGCAGAGACTTACTATATGGGGGTACCCTGCCAGGTAAAGTGCGGTTGAGGGGGTTAGGTGGCGTACATCAGAGATTTTGAGATCAGTGAAGAGCATTTTGCTATATGTTGTCAGCAGGTCCTAGAGGTTGCAGTGCTACAATGTGAATGAAGGCTTATAGTGCGCAGCAATAATCAGCTCTTATGTGATCTGTCTACTTGTAAGTGGTCTGTGTTCTTCAGGACTCTTGAAGGCTGTCTAACTCTGGAGCCTGCACATCTGATAATAAAACAGAAGCCTCCCAGGTCAGTAAAGAGAAGGGCAGACGGCTCTGCCGGCAGTCCTCCGGATCAAGCTCATAAACCGGGGAGTTACTTTCCAGCTTGTGAGGTCTTTCAGAGTGGCTTTATTGCTGTTCCATCACGTCTCCATGTATCGTGCACTTACCCCGACTCCACAGAGCAGGCGGAGAGCCACTTGTCATCTCCATTTGTCAGCCTGAGATTGTGGGGTGTGCGTCTTAAGTGGATGTAAATGATGTAATTGCCTGTCGTGGTGTGACATTCAGCTGGAGTAAACGCTCCATGTACTGTTCAGCGTGCTTACAGAATGTACAGCTGCGAGCAAGAAAAGTTTTGGGCTCGGAGGTTCGCTTTACAGCTGCCACGTGGGCGTAAGAAACCTCCGTCAGATCATGGCCTGTTGACATCTATGGAGTGATGTTGTGGGCATATTCTGTCGCCTGTGCAGGGAGGGGGAGGAGATATGCTGCCCTTATCACCTACTGTCAGCGTTGCATCCTGTGTTATCTGCCTTTTATGATAGAAGTGTTACCTTTTATTGTAATCCTGCCTGTGATAATGAGATGATGACTTGCTTTGTAGCCATCACTTCTCAAGCAGTGTCGGACTATTATGGGCCTCAGTGGTCAGTGTGAAAACTGCCAGATTTCAGTATTTTCTTTTAATATGGACGATAACAAACAATGAAAAATAGGTGCAGGACCCCGCAGGAAAACAGCTTTCATTTTTACCTATCTTTCATAGAATTGTGGTCTGTTGAATTAGCTTTATTTTAAAGAGGAGCTGTCACCATTCCTGACATGTCTGTGCAAGGAAAAACTTGTATTAAACAATTCTGGAGAACCGTTCCTCTGTTATTCCTCTTACAAATTTATGAATAAATTGACAGCTTGGTGGTACTATTCCCCTTTGTCAAAGTGGTATGTCCCTGCACTGCCTGTGGTACTGTCAGCATCGACTGGATAGTGTCAGTGTAAGAACACCCCCCAACTGGTAACCCGCAGTTGTCCATTGAGTCATACATTTCGAGGAGGAATAACAGAGGAATGGAACAATGCAGAGTTCTAAGAAAAGGTGCTTCTGAATTATTTCATGGGGAATACAAGTATTTAGTAAAATAGATATGTCAGGTGCGCAGACAGATTCTTTTAAAGGGGTTTTCTGGTTTGCATTGAAGTACTTTACAATAATCCTTTATGAAGGTCGCTGTCATTTTGTAGTGTATTTCTTGTACCTTTTTTGTTAACATCTTCCATTCTGGGTCGTGGTCACATGACTCTGTCCATGCAGCTCTCTTATTTCCTGTGATGTTGTGTCCATGGGCGGGGCAGTGATAGGGGAGTGTCTATGTAACTAGCTGGGTGGGAGGAGCTACAAAGTAGCTGGATGTTAGGGGCAGTGATGGGGAAGTGTCTATGTAACTAGCTGGTGGGAGGAGCTATAAATTAGCTGGGTGTTAGGGGCGGAGATAGGGGAGTGTCTATGTAACTAGCTTAGTGGGAGGAGCTATAAACTAGCTGGGTGTTAGGGGCGGAGGTGGGGGAGTGTCTATGTAACTAGCTGGTGGGAGGAGCTATAAATTAGCTGGGTGTTAGGGGCAGTGATGGGGGAGTGTCTATGTAACTAGCTTAGTGGGAGGAGCTATAAACTAGCTGGGTGTTAGGGGCGGAGGTGGGGGAGTGTCTATGTAACTAGCTGGTGGGAGGAGCTATAAACTAGCTGGGTGTTGTTGAGGGGCGGTTCTGGAGCTGTGTCAGAGAAAGCAGAAGTGCATCATGGGTTTGGTTGGACACAGTAATGGGAAGTGCTACATACAGGATGAAAATAAACCAGAGGGATTTATGTGGTGAAAACTGGTCGGGATCAAGAGTCCAAATTAAAAAAAAATAAACAAAAAACGCACATTGCAAGATGCACATGATGTGTGCAGTTAAAATAAGAATATATGTTAAACATCATAGTAATCCCAAAAATCCTTTTAAAGGGGGTTTCCAAAATTAGGTACACACCTACCATAGAAAGTGTATATCACAAATATCACAATTTGTCCCCCCCCACCCCCCAACACACACTTTCATGATTTTTCACATTATCGGGTTGTGTGAACGTGTCCTTTGCAGCACAGATGAATTCCGCTGTACAGACTGATATTTCTTTTCTTTACTCCCGCTTAGTTTATATTCTAGTCCATGATAATCCCGCATTTACAATGTAGCACTTATTGTGCTGGTGTCTGGCTGCATATGTGTACGTGTCAGTAGGGATCTATAAAAATACCATTTACATGGCATTACGGCTGTCACATTTCAATGCATCATGGAAAGTGGATAACACGCGGAGCATCAAAGCAAAGTCTTGTGATTCATTTGGCTTTGATTTTCTGTTGCCGTTTGGCAGATTCTCCTTTATACTTTCTGCCTGTATAAGACGCCCTCATTGTAAGGCAGGAGTTCTTGCTAAACCGTCATTTATCGATCTGGACTGACATTGTATAATTCTTAACGCCTTCAAGGAAATTTTTTTTTTCCCTGTTTATCCTAAGAGAGAGGATAAGCCTCGTTTCTACAGATCCATTTGGGAGAATTGGATCGGAGAGTTATCAGTTCTGTACGTAGCACTGACCTGTATCCTGTGGTGTTGTACGCGGTTCCTGCTCCAGTAGATTAGTCTTCTGTGCCTGGAGGAAACCTTCATGGTTCTATGTTGTGAAGTTACTGAATAGTGAAATGTGAGGAGTTACTTTCCTTATAATTTACAATTTGACATCTGGTACCTCTTCAGCCATCTGCTACCTACTAAGCAGCAATCTACACCTTAGTTAGAACATGGTCATGTTGGCTTCTAAAAATGAAGCACTCTGTTAGAAAGCTTCCAAACATATAAACTGTATTTTGTCCCCATAGTCTCCAGTTTCACATTCATGTTAATTTATTGCTGTTGTTCATTCTCTAGTAGTGGGAATTTCTGTGTAGAAATATTACTAATTATATTTCAATTTGATTTAAAACATGCCTGAATTTTCAAAAAGTTTCCATAATGGCTTCTGCTTCTTTGTGCAATAACTGTGAAGGAGCAGTTATGTTTGGAAGTCTTTTTCAGCCATATTTCCTGTTTCAGCTGCACAGTTAGATGCATTTCATTCAGAAGCAGGGGGCGTCTACCTTCTGCCAGCACTGTACTACTGTGACATAATTTCCCTTACTTCCCACTATGTATGTTTTCAGTTCCTTAGCTCACTTGACACATAAGGAGGGGTAACTCAGACATACAGGAAGCTCTTGTAATCTTCAGAAGCAGTGTAGAAGCAGTTCTTTTATTAGGCTCACAATCTCAGCTACGTACCTCTAACACGCCCCCATTTCCTCTCGGACGTCTTCTAAATCTCTATTACCAGGGGCTTATCTTGCCTAGCAACAGGCAGACTGCAAGTCAGGTGGAAGTGCAACCTCCCCCTAGTGGCCATGGCTTTACAGCTTTTTTCAGTTGGATGCAGGCAGATTTCTAAAAAGAAGTGATTTAGAAATTTGCTAATTACACCATTCTCTATTAAATGAAGTGTAATTGTGTGGAAGTACATTGTAAGACATGCTTCCGTGTCTTCGTATCGTTGTGACATACTTTTATAGCTCCCTCTTATGTTCTTTTGGCTCCTTCTCCACTTAATTTGTCCAGTGTTAGTGGTCACACATGCTCAGTACCTCAGTCTCTTCTCCCCGTATCCTCTTGTACGCGGGCGGTAGAGTCATCCCTGCTATTAGACCAGCCAGTGGGAATGTTCATACTAGAAGTAGCTCCTTACAGTCCTGGTGCAGTCTCTCAGGGGGCGCTATAACATGTATGTAACAATAATTCTTAGACTCATTTTTTAAAATTATTCAAATTGAAGACGTGTGGTTTTGCCTCATGGGGTAAACTAAATGAATGATGGTTACATCTGTAGTGCTTTATGGGCATATCACCTCCTGAATAGATGAATTGCATGTAAGGTATTTATGTCCTCCATATGGAGCAAGGGTCTGTATAGTCAAAATAGAAATCGGTGGAAAATAGTGCAATATTCAGGAGCCAGTCACACCTCACGGGCACTCGGAGCCTTTCTTTCAGTACAATGGAAACTAATGAATAAAAAATGTTCTTGTACATCGGCCACCTGGCTTCTCATCCGTGTCTTATACTGTGTATGGGTTCCCAGAGGCAGGGTGACAGTATGTCTAGTACTGTGGTGTTTTCTATTGATATATATGGTCCTAAAGTTTACATTTATTACATTATTCCCAATTAGATGTAATTTTAGGTCAATTGGGTAGTATGAGTTAAAGGACATCTGGCAGCAGACTTATGACCGAGTACATATGACACTGGCTGACCTGTTACATGTGCACTTGGCAGCTGAAGACATCTGTGTTGGTCCCATGTTCATATGTGTCCACAATACTGAGAAATATGGTGTTTTAATATATGCAAATGAGCCTCTAGGAGCAACGGGGGTGTTACCATTACACCTAGAGGCTCTGCACCCTCTGCACTTTGACAGGGCATGAAAATGTCATCACCTGTTCCTGTCAATCAAAGTGGAGAGGATGCGGCAGTTGCAGAGAGAGCAGAGCCTCTAGGTGTAATGACAACGCCCCCGTTGCTCCTAGAAGCTCATTTGCATACATTAAACATCCTAGAGTTGATCGAAGTCTTCAGTTTTGTGAATTGCTATTAAATGGTTTTGTGATGTGTAATAAATGTGCATTAATGTCTTATTTTATGTTATTCAGCCACCGTCGAATGTTATAATCCCAGAACAAATGAATGGAACTATGTCGCAAAGATGAGTGAGCCACATTATGGTCATGCTGGGACTGTGTTCGGTGGACTCATGTACATTTCAGGTAATTCATGTTATCCATGTAAAATTTGGGAGGGGGGGGGCAGTCTGTGATCTTATTCCATTTAGAGTGTAGCTAGTCTGCTTTCCTGGGGTCCATGATGTCAGACTTGGGCAACATTCACACGGCTGTGTGAATTTTGTGGAATAGATGCGGCCCCATTCATTTCAATGGGCAGCATTAGATTGCGGAGAGCCACGGCTCCGCGAAAAAAGATAGAACATGTCCTATTCTTGTCCACAATTGCGGACAATAATAAGCATTTTGTATGGGGTGCCGGCCATGTGTGTCCACAAATTGCAGAACACACACTGGCTGGCAGCTATGTTTTTGCAAATCCGCATTTTTGCGGATCTGCAACAACACGGCTGTCTGGACAGCCCCTAAGGGTACATTCACACGGCCGTTGCTTTCACGGCCTCTGAGACGCATATTTTGCGACTCAGATCTGGACCCATTCATTTCTATGGGGCCGTAAGAGATGCTGTCCGCATCCATTGCTCCGTACCGCAGTCCCACAAAAAAAAAAAATTGAATATGTCCTATTCTTGTCCGCAATTGCGGACAAGAATAGGCATTTCTGTGATAGCTGCGGCATGTGTGGTCCACAAATTGCGGAATGTACATGGGCCGGTATCAGTGTTTTGCAGATCTGCAAAACCCAACGGTCTTGTGAATGTAGCCTAAGGCTACATTATATATTTTTATATATATATATATATATATATATATATATATATATATACACACACATTCAGATATATGCACACAGGTATGTCTGGGATGTGACATGTAATACACACACACAGTGCACACAGGTATGTCTGGGATGTGACATGTAATACACACACACAGTGCACACAGGTATGTCTGGGATGTGACATGTAATACACACACACACAGTGCACACAGGTATGTCTGGGATGTGACATGTAATACACACACACACACAGTGCACACAGGTATGTCTGGGATGTGACATGTAATACACACACAGTGCACACAGGTATGTCTGGGATGTGACATGTAATACACATACAGTGCACACAGGTATGTCTGGGATGTGACATGTAATACAGACACACACAGTGCACACAGGTATGTCTGGGATGTGACATGTAATACACACACACACAGTGCACACAGGTATGTCTGGGATGTGACATGTAATACACACACAGTGCACACAGGTATGTCTGGGATGTGACATGTAATACACACACAGTGCACACAGGTATGTCTGGGATGTGACATGTAATACAGACACACAGTGCACACAGGTAGGGGTACATGTAATACACACACAGTGCACACAGTAGTCTGGGATGTGACATGTAATACAGACACACAGTGCACACAGGTATGTCTGGGATGTGACATGTAATACAGACACACAGTGCACACAGGTATGTCTGGGATGTGACATGTAATACAGACACACAGTGCACACAGGTATGTCTGGGATGTGACATGTAATACAGACACACAGTGCACACAGGTATGTCTGGGATGTGACATGTAATACAGACACACAGTGCACACAGGTATGTCTGGGATGTGACATGTAATACACACAGTGCACACAGGTATGTCTGGGATGTGACATGTAATACACACACCCGGTGCACACAGGTATGTCTGGGATGTGACATGTAATACAGACACACAGTGCACACAGGTATGTCTGGGATGTGACATGTAATACAGACACACAGTGCACACAGGTATGTCTGGGATGTGACATGTAATACACACACACAGTGCACACAGGTATGTCTGGGATGTGACATGTAATACACACACACAGTGCACACAGGTATGTCTGGGATGTGACATGTAATACACACACACAGTGCACACAGGTATGTCTGGGATGTGACATGTAATACACACACACAGTGCACACAGGTATGTCTGGGATGTGACATGTAATACACACACAGTGCACACAGGTATCTCTGGGATGTGACATGTAATACACACACAGTGCACACAGGTATGTCTGGGATGTGACATGTAATACACACACAGTGCACACAGGTATGTCTGGGATGTGACATGTAATACACACACAGTGCACACAGGTATGTCTGGGATGTGACATGTAATACACACACACAGTGCACACAGGTATCTCTGGGATGTGACATGTAATACACACACAGTGCACACAGGTATCTCTGGGATGTGACATGTAATACACACACAGTGCACACAGGTATGTCTGGGATGTGACATGTAATACACACACAGTGCACACAGGTATGTCTGGGATGTGTCTGCAATCTTCTGTGGGGCAGTGCTCTTAGTTATATTGGTGAAAAACAGGTGAAAGTCTCCCTTTCAGTCACTCCATTAAAAAGCAGTGGTCAGGGAGCGGTCTCGTAGCAATATGTTATTACAGTCACCTAGTCAATAATAATTCCATCGCTTTTGATTTCAGATATCAGAAGGAATTATCCCGTCAAACAAAATCTGCTCATAAAGCGTCAGTGTTTGTTTTGTGAAAAGCAGTGGTTTTATGTCAAGGGAATCTGAATACATAAGAGGAAATAGATTAAAGAAATATTGGAGGAGTTGCTCTTCGGAGAGTTAATCTCGCCCTGACTGCTTTTTTTTGGCTGCCTGTATAATATCTTTCCTAAGGGTAAAGAGAACAAGCACATAGGATAAGCCACCTGGAGCCCGGCATTAATAGCCCCATTTTTCCTCTTCACATGGGGAAGCTGCGGCATTGTGTAACATTTATCAGGATATGTTGATATTGCAGCCACAGCATTCAGATATTTATCTTTAAATCCAATGAGGAGCGATGCCTATTATTTCGACAGAAGTCTATTATTCACGCGCAACCTCTGGGTAAAGCCTTCAGCGTAAAGTAATAAACTAGATTAACTCCAACGACGTTCCATTTCCCGAAACAATCTGACTCCTTGCCTTACGCCTCCGATATGTGGTTTTTTTTTTTTTCCCCAAAGCCTGTGTAAGTGGTCCTTATTTATGTCCCGCCGAGAAGCTGATCACAGGAAGAATATTCATTTCACAATGAAGAAGTCAATAGACCGCAGCTGCAGCTGTATACCGCTCTCTGTACACTGGCCTCATCGCAGCGCGACGATGGCTGCCCTTCCTGTGATCAGCGCTCCCTTCCTGAGCGCGCGTGAACAGGATTTCTCTTCTGCATTTAGCGCCCGCCACATATTCTCATGTTAATTGTTCCATCCCTGGAAAACAGACACACGCTGAATGACTTCCTTTATGCAGCGATACACTTGCTGAAGGCAGGATAACTTTCCCTTTTGTTTGTATGAGTTTCAGCTCCCCGCTTCTTTCGCCGCATGCATTTCATTAATATTATCCCCTCCCTCCCCCTTCCCTTCTCGTTTCAGATCAGTGGCATGAAAGCCTTAATTATCTGTAAAATATGACTGTAAACGGGGTAGAATAGAGCCAGGGATAGACTATGTTTTACACTGAAGTGACACACTTGGTTGAGCCTCGGCGGAGGGTGGAAGGAATGCGTTGCTAAGTGCACATTATATACTTGTGCACTTCTTTACGTAAAAAGCTATTCATCCCCAGAAGCAGATTCTTTTTTTTTTTTTCTGCTTTTTTTTTTTTTCCTTTGAAGTGTATTATTGTTAAATGTATGCACAGAAAGATTTTCTGTATACGGTGAGATTATCTATATAGAATACTGAATAACCTTACATTAAAGGGGGTTTCCCAGATTTCAATATCAGATCATTGGGGGTCTGACACCCAGCACCCCCAACGATCAGCTGTTTGAAGAGAAGGCTGTGCTCGTGCCAGCGTAGGCTTCTCTTCATTGTTTACCTGTGATGTAGACGCCGAACAGGTGTAATTACAAGATGCCGTCCCATTCACTTCTATGTGATGGCTGGTGTATAGGAAGGAGCCATCTCGTAGAAGTGAATGGGACGGCCTTTTGTAATTACACCTGCTCGCCGCTGCGGTGGCGAACAGGTCAACAAGAGAAGGCTATGCTCGCACAAGCGCAACCTTCTCTTCAAACAGCTGATCGGCAGGGGTGCCAGGTGTCTGAGGATAGGTCATCAATATTTAAAATCCCGGATAACCCCTTTAACAATTGTATTCCGTCAACTGAATTCTCATCCGGAAAATGCAGATAGATTCCTTGTGCATTCTGTATTATCCCTTCCATCTATAGAAATGGCTCTTGAAATCCGCAAAATACATACAAGAATCTGCGTTGTGATTTGCGGACTGGACATACAGATCTGGAAGAAAAAGAAGCAAGATTTCTGCATCATCCCATAGAAATGAATGTGTCAGTGTTTTATGTGTGAAAAAAAAACGGACCGTGCACTGGGGAACAATACGGGCCTGAGCCCATACTGTTTGCATTCCCATCTAGAGCTGTAGTCCATTTACTCAATGCTGCCAGACTAGCCCCAAGGCTATGCCTTGAATGTCTGATAGATAACAGGTCCTGCCATGATCAGCGTTCTCTGGAACTCCCATAGAAGTGAATGAAGAGAGCCACACATGGTGGCAGATGTGTCTGGGAGGCTGACCGATAACCAATGCGGAAGCCATTATAGCTCACACATGGGTTCCTGTCTTCCACGGGATATGCCATAAATGTATGGTAGATTCTGGTCCTACTTCTGGGACCCCCTGTCCTGTCTGGTGAGGTGGCCACAACCAGGTGGTGCTGGAATGGACAGTTGGCCAAACATGCGTAGCTCTATCTATTCACTTCTTCAGTAGTCCCAGAAACACACAATCATGGAATGTGTCCCCCTCTCCATTCTTTCTCCTACTGGATTTGGCGGTCTTCAGCTGCCTCACAAGGTGGATACAGGGAAGGCTGTTCTCTATATAGATTATGATCTCAGACATTTATGGCATATATGACATTTATCCCATGGATTTACTATATATTTATCCCTTGGATTTCCTATAAATATAAAAGGTCGGAATGTCCTTCTGATGTGAATTTAAACCCTTCAACGCCACTTATAATCGAACTACTTTTTTTGTTAAAGGGCTCCAAATTCTCTGCTTACACTGTGTTAAAAGTTATTTTTCTAACTGCCGCTGTGCTAAATATCTTTCTATCTGCGTACATCCACCACTAGGTAAAGCTTACAGCATATAGTTTACCTACTTATAGCACAGTAAGCACCTGAGCTCCCCCTAGTGGTGGCTATAGGTAGCCAGTATGCTCCTATTTAAAATGGTTCCATGGATACACGTCCTCCTGATTCTCATTAGTAAGACATGTTCAGGATACTTGTTTGAGTGTCCGATGGTAGCTTTAGAAACTATTCTGCATTTATCCCTGGATGTGCAGTTTTATTGCTATGTCTATGCAGGGATTTTGGAGCTGTGTAACAGAAAACAAAATAGTGAATGTTGAGCCTAAATTTTAAACTGATATAATAAAAGGCTGAGGTACCCCAAGGAGGATGTTCACATTAAAGGGAGTCTGTCACCTGTTTTTCACCAATATAAATAAGAGCACTGCCCCACAGAAGATTGTAGATACATCCCAGACATACCTGTGTGCACTGTGTGTCTGTATTACATGTCACATCCCAGACATACCTGTGTGCACTGTGTGTGTGTATTACATGTCACATCCCAGACATTCCTGTGTGCACTGTGTGTCTGTATTACAGGTCACATCCCAGACATTCCTGTGTGCACTGTGTGTCTGTATTACAGGTCACATCCCAGACATACCTGTGTGCACTGTGTGTGTGTATTACATGTCACATCCCAGATATACCTGTGTGCACTGTGTGTCTGTATTACAGGTCACATCCCAGACATTCCTGTGTGCACTGTGTGTCTGTATTACATGTCACATCCCAGACATACCTGTGTGCACTGTGTGTCTGTATTACAGGTCACATCCCAGACATACCTGTGTGCACTGTGTGTCTGTATTACATGTCACATCCCAGACATACCTGTGTGCACTGTGTGTCTGTATTACATGTCACATCCCAGACATACCTGTGTGCACTGTGTGTCTGTATTACATGTCACATCCCAGACATACCTGTGTGCACTGTGTGTCTGTATTACATGTCACATCCCAGACATACCTGTGTGCACTGTGTGTGTGTATTACATGTCACATCCCAGACATACCTGTGGTGCACTGTGTGTCTGTATTACATGTCACATCCCAGACATACCTGTGTGCACTGTGTGTCTGTATTACAGGTCACATCCCAGACATACCTGTGTGCACTGTGTCTGTATTACATGTCACATTCCAAACATACCTGTGTGCACTGTGTGTGTATTATATGTCACATCCCAGACATACCTGTGTGCACTGTGTGTCTGTATTACATGTCACATCCCAGACATACCTGTGTGCACTGTGTGTCTGTATTACAGGTCACATTCCAGACATACCTGTGTGCACTGTGTGTCTGTATTACAGGTCACATTCCAGACATACCTGTGTGCACTGTGTGTCTGTATTACATGTCACATCCCAGACATACCTGTGTGCACTGTGTCTGTATTACATGTCACATCCCAGACATACCTGTGTGCACTGTGTGTCTGTATTACATGTCACATCCCAGACATACCTGTGTGCACTGTGTCTGTATTACAGGTCACATTCCAGACATACCTGTGTGCACTGTGTGTCTGTATTACATGTCACATCCCAGACATACCTGTGTGCACTGTGTCTGTATTACATGTCACATCCCAGACATACCTGTGTGCACTGTCTGTATTACATGTCACATCCCAGACATACCTGTGTGCACTGTGTGTCTGTATTACATGTCACATCCCAGATATACCTGTGTGCACTGTGTGTGTCTGTATTACATGTCACGTCCCAGACATACCTGTGTGCACTGTGTGTCTGTATTACATGTCACATCCCAGACATACCTGTGTGCACTGTGTGTCTGTATTACATGTCACATCCCAGTGCACACAGGTATGTCTGGGACGTGACATGTAATACAGACACACACAGTGCACACAGGTATATCTGGGATGTGACATGTAATAGACACACAGTGCACACAGGTATGTCTGGGATGTGACATGTAATACAGACACAGTGCACACAGGTATGTCTGGGATGTGACATGTAATACACACACAGTGCACACAGGTATATCTGGGATGTGACATGTAATACAGACACACAGTGCACACAGGTATGTCTGGGATGTGACATGTAATACAGACACAGTGCACACAGGTATGTCTGGGATGTGACATGTAATACAGACACACAGTGCACACAGGTATGTCTGGGAGGTGACATGTAATACAGACACACAGTGCACACAGGTATGTCTGGGAGGTGACATGTAATACAGACACACAGTGCACACAGGTATGTCTGGGAGGTGACATGTAATACAGACACACAGTGCACACAGGTATGTCTGGGACGTGACATGTAATACAGACACACAGTGCACACAGGTATATCTGGGATGTGACATGTAATACAGACACACAGTGCACACAGGTATGTCTGGGAGGTGACATGTAATACAGACACACAGTGCACACAGGTATGTCTGGGATGTGTCTGCAATCTTCTGTGGGGCAGTGCTCTTAGTTATATAGGTGAAAAACAGGTGAAAGACTCCCTTTAAACATGCTGCTGAACTTAAAGGGGTTGTCCGGGTTCAGAGCTGAACCCGGACATACCCTTATATTCACCCAGGCAGCCCGCCTGAATAGGGCATCGGAGCATCTCTTGCTCCGATGCCCTCCCTTGCCGTGCGCTGGATCGCGCAGGGTAAGGGCTCTTTTGTTTACATAACACCGAGTTTGGTGACGTCACCGGCTGAAATGGGCCGGCTTTAGCGCTGCCCTAGCCGTTTTACTGGCTAGGGCAGCGCTAAAGCCTGCCCATCAGTGCAGGTGACGTCACCGGGCTCACTGTCGGGCGGAAGCCTCCGTCTGGCAGAGCCCGGTACGTCACCGGAACGGGGCTAAATGCCTTTGCCCTGCGCTAATTAGCTCCGATGCCCTGTTCAGGCGGACTGCCTGGGTGAATTTAAAGGTATGTCCGGGTTCCGCTCTGAACCCGGACAACCCCTTTAATAATAAACTAATTTGTAAGATACTTTCTTACAAAAGTAACCCCATAATTACATTTTTTTTGGACCCAGGTTGGAGCAACCAACTGATTGCACTCAAATACTCTGCACCCAAAATATAGTCCACTCACATTCTGCCAAAAATATCACATTCTGTATGGCATATGGTGGAAATTAAAATGATAATATGGTTTATTTTTGTATGTTTTTATATTTGAGTTTAAAAACCAACTTCTAAGGCGAGCCCACATGTTACTATTCATTGAGACGCTATAGTGCAGTATACAGCTCTGGGATCACCAGGACATATGGTATAGATGTTTACCAAACTTTTGTAGGACTGTTGACTGATAGGTCACAGCTAGAAAGAAGCCAACAGAATGCAGAAACTCCTTAATGAACGGTAAGAAAGCCAAATATGTCGACCACCTCTAATGCTGTTCATCCTTTTACCAGGTGGAATTACGCATGACACCTTCCAGAAAGAACTGATGTGTTTTGACCCCGATACTGACAAATGGACTCAGAAGGCTCCCATGACTACTGTACGAGGTCTTCACTGCATGTGCACGGTCGGAGACAAACTTTATGTCATTGGCGGGAACCACTTCAGAGGAACTAGCGACTATGACGATGTCCTGAGTTGTGAATATTACTCTCCATCTTTGGACCAGTGGACTCCAATTGCCGCCATGCTACGGGGACAGAGTGACGTTGGGGTAGCAGTTTTCGAGAATAAAATCTACGTGGTTGGTGGATACTCTTGGAACAATAGATGTATGGTAGAAATTGTCCAGAAATATGACCCTGAAAAAGACGAATGGCACAAAGTTTTTGATCTACCAGAATCCCTCGGGGGTATCAGAGCTTGTACTCTAACAGTTTTTCCACCAGACGATAACAGTGGTTCACCATCTCGGGAGTCTCCTCTCTCAGCACCTTGAAGACAGATACTGTAATATCTTTGCACTGCATCAAGATGGATTTTCTTCCCTCTGTTTCCTTGGGATAGTATCAGATACGTTTGGCCAACGGGATTTGGCAAATCCTCTTCTGTCAAGAATTTTGTACGATTAATTTGGCATAGGTTATTTAATGAGAATATCAAATGGTTTCTTAAAATGGCCAGATGTTTAAAGCAAATCAAATGGTTCAATTAGGTACGTATGCAACGCCGGCTGTAGGATCCCGAGGCTTACAAACTTGAGAGGCGGTGGAGGTGGGCTGTCATAGTCCTGTCCATTCAAATCTACTTGATCTTTACATAGCCCCCTATTTAAAGCTGACTATATAAAATGTTTTTTTTTTCTCTTCTGTATGTAACTTTTTGAATATTTATTTTAGCACTTTTCTTAAGTGTCCTTTTAAAGGGCCAGTAGTGTCTTCTAGTGGATGAGATCGACAGAAATCAATTTCCAATTATCTTGCAGTGTCATGTACAGCACAGATAGGAGAGTCCTATCCACCACTGACTCTCATTTACGAGACAGTTGCTATTAAGAATGGTTTTAGTTGTAGGTACTATTGTTTTGTGAGGCATTTTGCTCATCATATGCAGGTTGTGAACATATGCATTTTGAGGCCTTTGGTGAAGATTCAAAGATACAGGTTTGGGTGATTATCTGGAATTTTATCACAATAGTTAAATCCAGCAAGATGATATCACAAGATCTAAGGCTTCATTCACTCTTCAAAATGTACGGTTCAGGTTGGAGCCCTATGTCTGGTGCCAATGGTAGGGCCAGATGCCTTCTGAGGAAAGCAATGTAGCCTGCCAGAGAAGGAAAAAAAGTTGCGATTATATGCCCAACTTCCCTAAAAATTGGAAGCCTCTGACATATGAGAAGTGAACAGCCATGATTAGCGGCAAGTTTTGAGCATTTCACTGAATTCATCCCAGAATAGGGGCCCTGTGTGCTTGCCTACTTGTTCCATGTGATAAGTAAATAAAAACGGCTCACCCTGGCTCCTGCTTTTTTGATGCCACAGGATGAATGCAGTAAAATGCAAGCAGGAGCCATGTTGTGTGATCACCACGAAGGCCGCGTTAAACCAAGTGTAAGTGTAAGCTGTGCAACCTGCAGGACTGTAGTTATACATGGATGGTGATCAATTACTATTCAGACAAATAGAAATAATTAGACATGCACCACTACGGCATATTGCACAACGGTACCTCACTTAAAGGAGCCTAGCGCCAGGCCCAGATTAGGTATGCTTAAAACGGCATGGGAGGAGGCGTGGGTTGAGGTGAGTGCCCATGCTAAAAATATATATATATATATATATATATATATATATATATATATATATATATATATATATATATATATATAATATATATATATATATTCTACATATGAATGCCTCTTTATGGACTAGTGCAGTAAAAAAAAAAAAAAAAAAAAAACTATCCCTGACGTATTCTGTCCCGACAGAGGCCAAAAGTACACTCTTGGTCTCTGCTAGGTGAATGGAAGCCTAGGGGTACGTTTGACATATTTGCTGGGAGCTTTCCCTCTGTGTATGTCAAGTGGTCTCTGTGAAAGCAGCCTTACAAATCTTATTGGAGTATTGCCCAAAAGATGTCACATATAAGACCTTCAAGTCCTTATCGTCACTCTTCCTTTTTCCCTTCCTGTGTTCTCTAAGAAAAGCACAACAGGAAATGGCACCCGTTATAGCTCCCGTAGGGGCCGTCACCTATTTCCCTAGACGCCAGAATAGCAAATCTGCCCGTCTAAGTAGCAGTATAGAGGCAGACTGTCTGTGCATAACGAAGCACGTGCGTCCATCTGGAGAAAGAAGGAGATTATCTCCGTAAGAGCTGTAGTGCCTGCCAAAAACTTGAAGTTTATAACAGAATTTATGGAACGAACAGAATTTTAAAAAGGTTAAAAGGAGAAAAATCGCAGGCTTACATTGAATACATAATTACTGGTGATTTTTTTTTTTTCATGTGGAAATCCTCTAAAAGTTCCCAACCCACAAAGAAACAAACAGACCTTGTACATCTGAAATTAGAGAGAGAATGCATGGCCTGAAAAGGGGGATTGCAGTGTTATGTAGAGCTCTGTACAGATGCTGCAAGGAAAGCCTCCTAAAGACCCCTACATTATTGGCCTTTAGTCAAGTTCTATTCTAAGGGTTGAAAAAAAAATAGACTTTACCTAACAGATCCCGTGCTTCCAATCCGGTTCTCCCAGCTAGGCTGTGTTGACCTGGCAGCAGCGGTGACATCACATCAAAAGCACGTGACCACTGCAGCCAATCGCTGACCACAAGCAGTGCACCACTGAGGATAAATGTACTCCAGTTGTTGATGTGATGTCACTGCTGCCGCCTGGTCAACAGAGCCCAGCTGGGAGAATCCGGATTGGCCACATAAAGTGTTGTCCAGTTTCCTACCAAAACCAGACAATCCCTTAAAGGGGTTGCCGCTTTTTACTATTGACCTATCCTCAGGATAGGGTTTCAATATCAGATCGACGGGGGTCTGACTCCCTACACCCCTGCCGATCAGCTGTTTCAATAGAAGGCAGCGCTCATACAAGCACTAGCTTCTCTGCTCTGTTTCCAGTGGTGAGCAGGTGTAATTATAATTATGGCATCCTCATACACTTCTATGGGATGGCTCTGTCTGTTCAAGTGAATACTACAGAGCTATCCCATAGAAGTGAATGGGGACGCCATACTGGAATTACACTGCTCACCACTGGAAACAGAGCAGAGAAGTCAGTGTTCGTATGAGCGCAGCCCTCTCTTAAAACAGCTGATTGGTGGCGGTGCCGGGAGTCGGACCCCCACCGATCCGATAGTCATGACCTATCCTGAATAAAGCTGGGCTCCAGCAGATCTGGCTATCATCCAGGAAGCTTCCAGTTAGAAGAAACCATTGTGTGTTACAGCTGGCGTACTTGCAAGACATCCACTTAGTGACCAAAATCATATAAAATTCTGGAGCAAATCGACTTTTTTTTTATGCTGTTGAAAGTACAATATGGAGCAGAGGTTACATTGCTGATTAGCTCTGTTTTATAACTAATATTTAGTGACGTTTCCCCCCTCTGTTCCTGCATTTCATTCACTGGTGCTACTACTGCTGGCTCTTTAAAGGGTACCTCCACTTTTGGATGTGCTACATGGAATATGCTAGAAAATGTCATGAATGGCGCTCCCTTCTATATATTTCAGTGAAAACCTGTAATTTCATATTCCTTACAGCTGGATCACCATGTACTGCAGTGGGGAAGCTCATCAGACACTGATGATATAAATCAGCCCCACGCGCTGCTGATGTGTCTACAGTGAATATGAAATTCCCCCATCTGTCCTGCTTTATTTCTGATGTTTTTTCCAGTTAAAATGAAGTTATCAGGAATTAAACACCGCTCCATTGGTGTCCATGGGTGATATCTAGTATTGTAGCGTGTCTCAGCTGCAATACAAGACACGGCCTCTGGACAAAAATGGGAGCATTTCTGGGGGAAAAAGTGTTTTAATTCTAGACAACCTCTTTAAAGGGGTTCTCCAGGAATAGTTTTTTTTTTTGCCTCCGTAAACAGATCCATACTTACCTCTGCTCTTCTGTGCCGCCTCCCTGCCGTGTTCCAGTCCCCACGCAGTGTTTACACCCGCCACAGCATGGACATGGTCACATGCTCCTCTGCAGCCAATGACTGGCTTCAGCAGTGATGTGCTGCTTGTGACCACATCACCTCTGAAGCCAGTCATTGGCTGCAGCGGATGTACAAAAACTGCCCAGGGATCGGAACGGGGGGGGAGCAAATTAGATATGAATCTTCTGTTTACGGAGGCAGCTTTGGGGCACTTGCAAAAAAAAATTTCTTCTTGGAGAACCCCCATTAAAGAGAATTGCTTTATGGTTACCAAGAGTTATACAGTAAGTACCAGCAAAGGTGGAATCGCACCCTCCTCATCTGGTCCTAATTTAATGCATTGGAAACGGCTAAATTTTCCTTTGTATTGTCTCCATCGTACTGGTTTGAACCGGACGCATTTTTTCCAGGTACTGATTTACGACCGGACGGAGATCCTTGCATTATCCGTCACTTTAGCTGTCTAAGGGCAAAGGTAAATTTCTACTTTTGGGAGGTGCTGGAAGCCTGCGTTGAAATAAGCGAGCTGACGGCTTGATACAGTAAAGGTACAAATTAATTTGTGACCAAGAGGTTCTGCCTCGTCGATACCTCTTCTGCCCTCACATCTGAATACCTTCTATATGAATTTCTCAGTCGTACGGTCCCTGAGGTTATTTAGCACAAGATGCAGCTAAGACGGGAGCTGCGGATCCTCATCCAATCGACTCTCATGTTTTATCTTTATTTGTTCAATAAAAAAATACAAACTTTTAACTGCAATAATTGAGCGTGAGATACTTCATTAATGCAGCGTTATTAGATCCGTGTGCCTCGCTGTTGCCTGGATACATCCTCCCCTCTGTTTGTGGGTTAGCTAGCTCCATTTGCTAGGAAACCAAAGCGCAAATGGGTACAGTGACCTACATTCCAGATACTTTTTTTTTTTTTTTTTAATGTGTGTGCGCTGTATTAAGCTTGCAGAACACTGCAGTGGAAAGTGTGAAGATAGAGCAGCAGCTGGCTCTTCTGCTATTTTTCTCTTGACAATGATCCTTTTTTTTTTTTTGCTCTTTTTCTCTTGACAATTATGCATATTTTTGGAATTTGAATATTAGAAATAAATGAAGCCGAGAGAAAATTGGTTATTAAAGGGGTTATCCCTTTAAAGGGCATCTGTCAGTAGATTTGTACCTATGACACTGGCTGACCTGTTACATGTGCACTTGGCAGCTGATGGCATCTGTGTTGGTCCCATGTTCATATGTGTCCTCATTACTGAGAAAAATTATGTTTTAATATATGCAAATGAGCCTCTAAGGGCAACGGGGGCGTTACCGTTAAACCTAGAGGCTCTGCTCTCTCTGCAACTGGTGCACCCTCTCCATTTTGACAGGACCAGACAGTGAAAACATCATCACACCTGTCAATCAAAGTGCAGAGAGCGCAAATCTAAGGGCTCATGCACACGCACGTATTTTCTTTCCGTGTCTGTTCCGTTTTTTTTTTTTTGTGGACTGCATGTGGAACCATTTATTTCAATGGGTCCGCAAAAAAAAAACGTAAGGTACTCTGTGTGCATTCCGTTTCCGTATGTCCGTATTTCCGTTCCGCAAAAAAACAGAACATGTCCTATTAGTACTGTTCTATTATGGGCCAGCTGTTCCGTTCCGCAAAATACGGAATGCACTCCCATGTCGTCCGTGTTTTCTGTGGATCCGTTTTTGCATACAGTTGTGTGCATGCCTTAAGGTGTAATGGCAACTCCCCCGTTGCTCCTAGAGGCTCATTTGCATATACAAAACATCTTTTTTCTCAGCAATGCGGGCACATATGAACATGGGGCCAACACAGATGTCTTCAGCTGCCAAGTGCACATGTAACAGGTCAGCCGGTGTCATAGGTACAAATCTGCTGACAGATGCCCTTGAAGACCACTAATAACTGTCTGATCATGGGGCCATCCCCCACCAATCACAAGAACAGAGACCCATGCTCCCCCATTCTTGCCGCCTCCCCATTCAGCTGCCAGAGATAGCCACGCGCTTCCACTTTGCTATTTTGCCCCTTCCCGAAATTCAAATTTCTAATCTAGGATAAAGAAAAAGTGCTGTACCCTGGTAGCTATTTACATTTATTTGCAGGCTGCACACCCCATGAATGTGACAGAGTATTAAGAGGTTTAAATTACTGCAGCCCTTGCTCCTCCCTGTTGTGAGATGGACAGTAAGAGATATAGCCAGAATAGCTTGACTATATTACCTAAACAAGCTTGCAAGCAGTCTGTGTGTCTGTAAAGCTACTAAATTACTGTGATCACAGCAGCATTGGCAGTGATTCAAGACCGAGTCTTTCTCTGCAGTGTGAAGGAAGTATCATCAGCGGATTATCAAGTATAATGTAAGTTAGTAGGATTGTAGAAACAGTGACAGGGACCAGGCTGCAGCTCCACTGTATCTGTAACATGGCAATGATCGATACGTTGTGAATGTCTGCACCACAAACGACATAGAGCTCACAAGGGTACTTCTTAGAATCTCATGTGTTAGAGGTACTCTGTCTTGGGTACTTAAATAAATTAATAAAAAATTCATAATGAGATCCATTAACATAAGTGACCCTGCTTATTTACAGCTACCAGGCAGCACGTTTTATTTATGCTGCTGAAAGAAAAACTGAAAAATGACTAAATTTATTTTTTATTTTTTTTAACACTTTCAGCACTTTGCATCATGGATTCTGCTTTTCTCAGACTGTGGGAGGTTTGTCTTGTTTGTCTTTTAGGGCTCCATGCCCATGCTGCGGACCACAAATAGCAGTCCGCAATGCACGGCCACTGGTTGTGTGCACTCTGTGCTGTGGATTCAGACCCATTGACTTGAATGGGTCCGCAATCCAGAAGAAATGGCAAAAGATAGGACATGTCTAGAGATGAGCGAATGTGCTCGTAACCAGCACTGTAGTGCTCGGCTCCCCTGTGCTCGCATGGGCGCAGGCAGCCGCTTCCGCCGTCCTCACCCGACAGATCCGGATGCCTGCGCCCATGCGAGCACAGGGGAGCCGAGCGCTACAGTGCTGGTTACGAGCACATTCACTCATCTCTCGACATGTCTTATCTTTTGCGGTGTCGAGGCATGGACCCGAAAGCCCACGGAAGCACATCTGTCATCGCAGACCCATTTGTGGTCCACAATATGGCTTGGAGCCCTCACATTCGTGTGCATGAGCCCTTACGCTGTACATATACATTCAATAGCTAACTCTCCTCACTCCCTCCCGACTGCCCTATACACATACTGTATTCTGTGAGGAGAGCAGAGAAAGTTGCTGCCAGACATTTCTGAAGGTGTCTTATCTCCCAGGAGAACAAAAATTATTCACTTCGACCCATCCTTCTCTTTCCCAACCTCACCTGTCAAGTGAAGTCAGGAACTCCTCTGGATCGGTCATCAGTATCTGATCAGTGGGGGTATGACACCCGGGACCCCCCACTGATCACCTGTTTGAGAAGGCACCCATGTTCCTGTGAGCGCCACTGCCTTCTCTCAGCTCACCAAGCACAGCGCCGTACATTGGCTGTGCTTGGTATCGCACTCGCCCCATTTACTTGAATGGGGCTGAGCTTCGCCTGGGCCACGTGACCGATGACTGTTTTTTCACTGGCCTAGGGAAAGCTGAGAGAAGGTTGCGGTGCTACTGTGACTGCTGCTGCTGTCCCAAACAGCTGATCGGCAGGGGTCTCGGGCGTTGGACTTGCGCTGATCAGATACTGATGACCTTTCCATAGGTCATCAGCATTGAAGGGGTTATACAACACCTATAATGCCCCACAAAATGCCTGGACACAACATACAGTTTCTACTTACCTCATTCCCCGGCACCCGCATCGCTCCTGATGCCTGCATGGCTGCTGCATCTCCCTGTTGCACGGATCAAAACATCTGGCACTGGGGGGGAGGAAAGCCAACAGAAGGCCGTGACCGGGACGCAAGGACCTGCTAAACCAACTACCCACCCCCGCTGAATGTTTTGCTCCACAAGTCTGATGGTACCAGCACTACATACAAAATATAATGAATATGCATGGAGTGGGTCACAAAGTATCTGCTTTCAAGTACATTTTCACTTGCGGCACTTTTCTGAAAACCTTGTCTATTCTTTATAATTCAGCATATAGCTTTTATGGGTCCCTACTCAAAAAGTCTCTTTTATGCTCTGCTTTGAAATACTGCAAGACCTCAAGGAAACCCCAAGCTTGTATGCTTTGGGGGTCTTACCCCCGAGAGGTGGTGAGCTGGGTTCTGCTTGAGATGTCTCCAGCTCTTCATAGTTTATTTATTTGCCACTAATAACGCACATCTCTTGTGAAACATGAAACGGCACATCCTCTTTCTTAAATTGAGACTGCGAAGTTGTAAGTATGTCATAAGCCACCATTTCCTGGAATTGTCATCGCTGCCGCACTTCAGAGCATGTCTTGTTTAGATTAGTTGTGTCAAGCCTTTGCTTTTAAGTTAAATGACTAGTGCTCCTCTAACATCAAGGTAAATCTGCAGTGGTAGTGGCTACTGGAAGAAGTCCTATATGTGATTTTCTCAACTACTTTATCGAAAACTTACATTTTAAGATATGTTATTTTTTCCTTGAAGGCCAATGAAAAGACAGCAGCTCGATTTCTGGCATTATAACCTAGGACTCTGCAAGGCACCAGTGTTAACCACTGAATCAACGTGCTGCCCTTCAATGTTTGCGGGTGCTGCATGGCCATTGTCCTTGAAGACCAACTAAACAATGAGTTCCTAATTAGTTATTTTAAAGGGATTCGAGTTATGAAAAAAAAAATATTTAACACTGTAAATCTGATGGGCAGCAATATATAACTAATTTAAGCAAGTTTTAGGCAAAAAAAAAAAAAAAATCTATTTCCTAATTTCCCTGTTTCTATTCTGGTCTTTGTTTACATGCAATATCAACAATCTCTGCCCCTCCCCCTGGTCTGCAAAGGGAGTGAATACAAGTGTGGCCTTGAGTGACATGTCTGTCTGCTGGGATACTCAGCAGCATGTTGTATGTGTAGGACTACAAGTCCCAGCTGTACAATGACACTTCTGATACACACAGGATCTTCCCCCTACCTGTTCTTGTGCAACACTCTGCAGATCTTCTCTAGTCTGTCAGCTCCTGTGTCCAGCATTTGTCTCCTGCCTGCAGCTACTTCGCCCTGAGTCTGTACTGGCTGAAGGGGTTAAAATCTTATCTCAAAGAATCCAAGGGAGGGAGCAGAGAGCAACAGCCGGCAGTGCATGGGGTGTGGCCAGCACAGTGACATCTCGTGTACAGACTCTTATCTGATCTCTCAGGCTTGTGCACGAAACATCAGCAGAGCACGGAGAGAAGCTGACATCACAGGTCATGTGACCCTCAGTGAAATCTGAGAAAGGGGTCATTGAAGTTAAAATAAGTGCATTGAAAAACCGTTACATTTGCCTAGTTAGAAACGTACAAAGGACAAAAAAACAACTTGGACAACCCCTTTAAGCCCGCTGTGGCTCGTGCGGTACTCGCCTGCAATCTGGCAGCGTTGTAGTTGCTGCATGCCTGTGTTGTCATATCGTATAGGCTGGAGATGGAGCAAATGCTGACAAAAATAGATTCAGCGCACCTCAAGAGTGAGATGTGAGGTCAAATCATCAACCAATTATTTGTTAAATTATGTATATAGATATATTATGTATATACAGTACTGTGCAAAGGTTTTAGGGAGGTGTAGAAAAAAATGTGGCAAAGTAAGGATGCTTCGAAAAATAAGTGTTAATAGTTTATTTTTATCAATTAAAAAAGGCAAAGTTAATGAACAAAACAGAAATCTAAATCTTCAGTATTTGGTGTGGCCTCCCTTTGCCTTAATGCCCCTTTCACACGAGCGGGAGACATGCGTATAATGCTATGCGATCCCTGTCAGTGCCGAGTCCAGCCCTGTAGATGCATTGCGGGAGACATGCGAGTCTCCCGCTCATGTGAAAGGGGCATAAAAGTAACATCAGTTCTTCTAGGTGTTGAACTTGGCGGTTCCAGGGAGGTTGTTCCAAACATCTTGGAGAACTAACCACAAATCTTCTGTAGGTGTACAGTCATGGCCAAAAGTTTTGAGAATGATACAAATATTAATTTTTACAAAGTCTACTGCTTCAGTTTTTATAATGGCAATTTGCATATACTCCAGAATGTTATAAAGAGTGATCGGCTTAACAGCAATTACTTGCAAAGTCAATATTTGCCTAGAAAATGAACTTTATCCCCCAAAACACATTTCAACAACATCATTGCAGCCCTGCCTTAAAGGACCAGCTAACATCGTTTCAGTGATTGCTCCATTAACACAGGTGTGGGTGTTGATGAGGACAGGGCTGGAGATCAATCTGTCATGATTAAGTAAGAATGACACCACTGGACACTTTAAAAGGAGGCTGGTGCTTGGCATCATTGTTTCTCTTCTGTTAACCATGGTTATCTCTAAAGAAACACGTGCAGTCATCATTGCACTGCACAAAAATGGCCTAACAGGGAAGAGTATCGCAGCTTGAAAGATTGCACCTCAGTCAACAATCTATCGCATCATCAAGAACTTCAAGGAGAGAGGTTCCATTGTTGCCAAAAAGGCTCCAGGGCGCCCAAGAAAGACCAGCAAGCGCCAGGACCGTCTCTTAAAAGTGTTTCAGCTGCGGGATCGGGCTACCAGCAGTGCAGAGCTTGCTCAGGAATGGCAGCAGGCAGGTGTGAGTGCATCTGTACGCACTGTGAGGCGGAGACTCTTGGAGCAAGGCCTGGTCTCAAGGAGGGCAGCAAAGAAGCCACTTCTCTCCAGAAAAAACATCAGGGACAGACTGATATTCTGCAAAAGGTACAGGGAGTGGACTGCTAAGGACTGGGGTAAAGTCATTTTCTCTGCTGAATCCCCTTTTCGATTGTTTGGGACATCTGGAAAACAGCTTATTCGGAGAAGATGAGGTGAGCGCTACCACCAGTCTTGTCTCATGCCAACTGTAAAGCATCCTGAAACTATTCATGTGTGGGGTTGCTTCTCAGCCAAGGGAATCGGCTCTCTCACAGTCTTGCCTAAAAACACAGCCATGAATAAAGAATGGTACCAGAATGTCCTCCGAGAGCAACTTCTCCCAACCGTCCAAGAGCAGTTTGGCGATCAACAATGCCTTTTCCAGCATGATGGAGCACCTTGCCATAAAGCAAAGGTGATAACTAAATGGCTCAGGGAACAAAACATAGAGATTTTGGGTCCATGGCCTGGAAACTCCCCAGATCTTAATCCCATTGAGAACTTGTGGTCAATCATCAAGAGACGGGTGGACAAACAAAAACCTACAAATTCTGACAAAATGCAAGCATTGATTGTGCAAGAATGGACTGCTATCAGTCAGGATTTGGTCCAGAAGTTGATTGAGAGCATGCCAGGGAGAACTGCAGAGGTCCTGAAGAAGAAGGGTCAACACTGCAAATATTGACTTGCTGCATTAACTCATTCTGTCAATATAAGCTTTTGTTACTCATAATATGATTGCAATTATATTTCTGTATGTGATAAAAACATCTGACAAACACACATAAAAACCAGAGGGCAGCAGATCATGTGAAAATATAATATTTGTGTCATTCTCAAAACTTTTGGCCATGACTGTAGGCTTGCTCCAGTCCTTCTTCTCATGTAATCCCAAACAGACCTGATATTGAGATCAGGGCTCTGTGGGGCCCATATCATCACTCCTTGTTCTTCTTTATACTGAAGATAGTTCGCAATGACATTGGCCGTATATTTCGAGAATGTTGTCCTGCTACAGAATAAATCTTGTTATAAAACGTCGGTAGAAAAGAAAAAAATAAAGAAGCACATTATTACTTTGCAGTATTTTTTCCACATCTGTCTAAACCTTTTGCACAGTACTGTAGTTATATGTAAATTTTCGTGTATTTTTTAATGACTAGTAGAGCGGTAAAGGGGTAGTGATAGTAAAAGCTTAAAGAAGAGGAGCTGTGATATGATATGTCTGTTTTGATAACATCCCCATACCCTCTCCATAAATAGTTCTGGAGTATGTTGTGTTTTTTTTTTTTTTTTTGTCGTTCCTCTGTTATTCCTTCAGGAAATGGGTGAATAATTTAAAAACTGGATGTTATATTTCCTTTTCATAGGAATATTTCTGAAGTGTCCATTAGGGCCGGGCCCTACGGACACAGGGGCACATTTATTAAGACTGACGTTTTAGATGCCGGTCTTAATAAAGACCCATAGCTGGCGGTGGATCCGCCAAAGCTATGAATAGGCGCAGGCCTCTCCGTAACTTTGGCACATCCAGCGCCAGTTCTAAATGTAAGACAGCTGCCGGCTCGTCCCCTGCCCATACCACACCCTCAATTTTTAGACCTGGCATGAGGGTGGTGAAGCAGACTAACCTCCAGGAGGATAACAGAGGAGTGGCACCACACACAGTTCTAACAGAGATGCTTCAGATTTTTTTTTTTTATGTGAAATTTCAAGTATTTTCTAATACTGGCCTAAGGAGGCTTGAAAGCATCTGTTTAAAAGGGGAGTTCATCCTATTTTGACTTTAAAGAGAGATTCCATGTTTTTGAGGAGTTCTGATTAGTCACAGAAACAGGTTTGTCTGGATCCCAAACCACAGATAAACTGTGATATTATTGCATTGGTGGAAGTAGTACAAGGAACATGGCAAAAACTGATACTTTGTGTGGCCGGGGGGGTGGGGGGGTGGGGGAGATGATGACTTCTATTTCAAGGGTTTTGAATTCCTGACAAATCTACCACCCCCTGGGCTTTACTACCGCAACAAGCTCTACTCCATCTGTATTTTTCTTTTATGAGGTATCAAACTTAGCACACTTTTTGCCTTTTCCTTGAATGACATGGCTTTTGTGTATTACATTTTCTATACTCTTCAGAAGTATACAAAGAGAAGTCAGATTATTTGCATGAGAGGAAAAAAAAAACATCCATGCTACTGTAGCCATATCATATGTTCATATGGGTTAGGTTATAGGCAGACTTGGCTCAAATCTTTCATGTATGATTATATCAGCCGGGGAAAGCAAGGCTCTGAAGTCAACATGAAAATGCAGATTCAAAATGTGTGATTTAAAGCCACACTGTATGCAATATCAACATAATTTACAGAAAGTGGGGGAACCTCACTGCTGGGACAGATATACCCAGGGGCAGAAGTGGCCCCATGTTGCAAGTGGGTCCAAATTGACAGAATGCGGGACAACATATGTAGGCAGGGCCAGCAATACCGTAGTGCAGAGCAATATACTGCCCCAGCCGAACCAAATACCACAGTGAAGCACAAAATATTGCTGCATCACGTCGATACAGTTGAATTCAGGAGGACACCTGTGGCTGCTGGCCATCTGTGTAAGAGAATCAAGTCATGATGAACCCGACTGGCAGCTTGGGTGGCCATCCGTGAAATTTCCCTGTAGAGTTTATGGCCAATTTGCCTCTGGATACACCTACTTGAAGTTCCATACTGAATCAGAAAGAATGAGAGGGCCGCCTAAAATCGATGTGGCTAAGGGGAGTTGTAAATTATTGGTGTAAATGTGCACCGGCCTCAAGTGGCATAAGTAAATGCTTTGCACGTTTTCACATATAGTTATTAGGGAATTATAAAGGGGATCATGTTCAGGATCTTCATCTGTGGAGAGCCATTAATCTCTTACTCTCGAGAAACTGTCCTGCTATGCTGTAATTTTCCTTGTGGTGGCGCTGCAAGGACATAAAACTCTTATGGTATGTTCACAGGTGATTGATACTACTCAGATTTTCCATCGCAAGTTTTTGTGCAGTAAAGTGGTACATCCACAATCCACATACTGCATAAAAAATCTGCAACAAAACTTGACCAGCAGTGTGGATTTGAAATATGTAGCATGTCAATTTATGTTTCAGATCTCCATGAATGATTTTGACTCTTTGTAATGGAGAAGGTGAAATTCAAAGCAACCCCCCCACATGTAATATCAAAGGTTTGGCATAACTAAAAGGTATCAGCCAAAGCGGAGAACCCCTTTAATGTGGGCAGTTGTTCCTAATAGATTTTACCACTTGCACCATTTTGCTTTTGATAAATTTGGTGAAATTTTGGCAAACTGCATTCATACATCTTCCAACAATTAGTAAATTGCCCCCATAATTCTTTTTGTTGACATCAAACTACTGATGCAAATACTGCAATGATGATGTAGGCCCAAATTGGCTCAGATTTCCGACCATAGATTAGATACATAGATTACCCAAATTTATTTCTAAGTCTGTGTATGCAGCTCCGCATAATATTACATACTTGCCTAAGAGGAGGATTTGAGGAATACTGTATCTCCTCATGGAGGGCATGAGGAGTCTTATAGACCAGGCAGAGCTCCTCTGGAATTCTGGGAAGAGGGAATGCAAATGAGCTCTTAGAGCTCTGACTCTAATGCCACCAGATGTTAGGTAGCTATCCTGTAGGTCAATGCTTGACCTTTTAAACAGACCTTGAGACATGACTTGGATAATAATAAAGCCATCACCTCATCTGCAGACAGCTATTTTGGGGTAATTGCTAGTGTTGATCGAGCACCGTAATGCTCGGGTGCTCGCCGAGCACCCGAGCACAATGGTAGTCAATGGGAGAACCCGAGCACTAAACCAGGCACCCCCTGCTCTGAAGAGGGGAGGGTGTCTGGTTCATAGGGAAAGGTGAGAAAATGGTTGAAACACCACTGAAATGGTTTGGGAACAGCATGGGGAGGATGTCTGGATGCACCTTCGACTCCAAAGTCGCTGCTGGGAACGATGTTGTCATGACAATAATACCCCCAAAAACGTCACCTTGATTAGCAGCAGAAAAAATGACACCGGATGTCAGGTATAGGATACAGAAACATTATAATGCACAAGCAACACAGGTAATGTTGCCTTGATTAGCGGCAGAAAAAAATGACACCGGATGTCAGGTATATAGGATACAGAAACGTTATAATGCACACGCTGTGCAGATGGTGTTTAGGTCAGGCAACCTTGCGCAATTTTTGCCCCCTCCACCCCAAAAAAAATATATATTGCAGCCAGATATAATAAAAGGGCTTTTGGGTCTTTTCAACAGAAAAACTAGCCCTGCCTAGCCAATTTCTATCCCTACACAATCTGTCCCTCCTTGCAGCAGTTCTACCTGACTAAGACTGAGCCGGGCCACATGTCACCGGGTGCTATATAGCACCCGATGATAAGTTCCCGGCCAGCCAATCACTGTAATGCCGGTAGCCAACATGGCTACGGCATTACAGTGAATGCCAGTACCTTCCCGCACGCACATGGTCCCGATCGCCGCCATGCTCGGCCGAATATCGTATTCGGCCAAGCATGCTCGCTCATCACTAGTAATTGCCTCTCATCACTGCAGAGCAGAGAGTACTGGCTTAACTGTGTGAGAGGCATAGGTTAGGATTCGGATTCGAGGAATACAGTAACCCTTTTGGAGGGTGCCTAAACGGTATGAGGAGTCTTATAGGCCAGTCAACGCTCCTATGGAATTGTCTCTGCTCTGCCCTGATGAGGGGCAATCACCCTGAAACAGCTGTCTAAAAGGTCGAACATTGACTTTTAGGATAGCTGTCTTACATCTGGTAGCATAAGAGGCAGAGATTGCGAAGAGCTCATTTGCTTTCCTTCTTACCTAAGGGGAGTAAATACGTCCAATGCAGAATTTACCTTGCATTTAATACATGGTTTACACTTACAACTATGATATAATTGAATATATTTCAATATGGCCCAAAATGCAAATCTATTTCTGTGCCCCAGTCACCATCAAGTGAGATTGTAATATTTCATCCGATGACTCTTCCTTTATTTAGTATTCGGTTCATCTCGTTTCCTGGGGCATTGCCCAAGTCTCCACAGATCTCTGAGAAGGGAACACATCTAGTCATTTGCATTCTGCCAGTGGTATGGGATAGATTGGATGCGTTTTATGTTTGAGGATCTGCTGTGCATATGAAAGAAGCACAATCTGTGTATGACAGACAATCCCGGCTCTTTGTCTTCTGTGCTATATCGGAGGATGCGTTCAGTGTTTAGGTCTATGTATGATTACACCCTCCATGTCCTATCACAATAAATCTGTTCTCCCCATAGTATATACTGTAGAGAGGTGATAATATTTCTCTTATTGCTTTGTAGATCAGTACACCGTTATGCTAATATTCACTTATTCATTCTACTTTTCTGAAAGGCTGTCTCGTATCAGGGTAAAATACCTTATTTTTCACATTGTAAGACGCACCTAGGATTTAGAGGAAAAAAAATAAGAAATATTTTTCATCAGAGTTCAGATCAGACCCCCAATCTTCATCAGACCTCAGATTAGACAAACAATAAATAAAACAACTTACCTATCCTGCTCTGGACGCACCACCACTTGGGAGGTCCAGCTCTCTCTTTCTGCTGTGTTGCACTGTGACCTAACACACAGAGTCAGGTCATAGTGCACACTTACACACACACACACTACATCCTGACTATACGCACAGTTCTGCGCCAGGAGAAGTCCAGGGAGTGGTGAGTAATACCAGCACTATACCCACCACTCCCTGGTCCTTCTGTACTAATGAGTACACATTAGTGTAAGACACTGCCATTTTTCCTCTCACTTCTGGGGGGGGGGAGTGCATCTTGTAAAACAAAAAAATATGGTATTTTTTGCTAAGGTGTGTCCCTATTAGTGCTGGTGCTAATCTGAGCTGCTTTGAGCTGGGACAGAATCAATCTTCTTCCTTCTTTGACAGCTGAAAATATAGTCCCTTTTATGCCCCCTATCAAAAGTCTTTTCAGCTATACTGCAGTGCAACTGCAGAGACTCAGGTCCTTCCCTGGCATATACCGTATTTTTTGCTTTATAAAAACCACTTTTTTTCCCCTCAAAAGTGGGGGGAAATTGGCCATGTGTCTTATACAGCAAATGTATGGAAGCGCTCACTAGTATGCATTAGGTGCCGGAAGTACCGGGAGTGAAGCGCTTCCGGTACTCTCCCTCCATGGTCATCCTTCTTGGGGCTGACGTTACACTGTCCTGACCTCATACAGCATCAGGATGTAGTGCGCACAGTGACATGACAGTACGAGCAGTCAGGTGACATGGGAGCTGCCGGAGATGGAGAGGAGCCGCAGCACAGGAGAGGTAAGAGGAGTTTTTTATTTTATTCTATTCTGAGGTCTGATGGTTCTGACAAGGATATCGGGGGGTCTGACATTGAGGTCTGATGGGGGTCTCACATTGAGGGCTGGTATAAGGGTTGATACGGGGGTCTGATCTGATATGAGGTCTGATGAAAAATATATTTTTCTCAATTTCCTCCTCTAAAACCTGGGGTGCGTCTTATCATTAGGTGCATTTTATAAAGAGAAAAATATTAAAAAATATGATATATTATAAAAAACAGTAACCACAATTGACAATAGGTGATGGTCACAGCTCACCTCCTCTCCTCCCTGCATAGTGACCTCTGCATAGGCCACAGAGTATGACCATAACACTTTCCCATAGAGGTCATTGAGTCATCTCCAGTCTACAGGTTCCTATGGTGCATTTAGCTGGTATAAAGCAAATCTCTAAATGCTGTTAGCAGCAGCTCAGGTAAAATGGTAGCCTATAATCACATACAGAAAACAGAACAAAAATCTACAATCAGAAAATGTCACATTTAATCTTTTATCATAAAGGACAAATACATATTAAAGTACAATTTTGAAATGTCAACAGATATAGAAAAAAAACCAACCCTGAAATTAAAAAAAAAAGAATGAAGGGTGCATTCACACAACTGAACGCGGATCCATTATAACAATGCCTATCCTTCGCAAAACGCACAAGAATAGGACATGTTCTATCTCTTTTGTGAGGCTACAGAACTGACATATGGATGCTGACAGCACATGGTGTGCTGTCCACATTTTTTGCGGACCCGTTGAAATTAATGGGTCCGAATCCTATCCGCAAAATATGCGGATCGGATGTGTACCAAAAATATGGTCGTGTAAGCGCACCCTTGCTTTAACAAATAAAAGAAATACTGGTTACTGGATTGAAATGCAGAATCCCAACTAACGTTGTGTCCTGATAGAAATAAATATCTAAATGTGCTTGTGATGTATCCAGAAGAAATTAAATTGTTAGCGGAACAATTATTCATCTACCTGCGCTAATTTCTTACCATAGCAACCTGCTTATAGGCTGAAAATAAACTGATTTTAAGATAGATAAAAACCTTGTAATTGAGAGAGAAATTCAATGCAATTAATTACTGGCAAGAACACGGAGCGCTCCATATAGAGGATAAACTTAGTTGAAGAATCTGTCTAGCACCTTACATAAACCTTCATAGGCAGGAATGTCACCTCTTAAAGAACCACTCCCATGTTATTATTTCAGACTTACATTTTAAATAGATATTAAACCTCCTTTACTAATAAAGTTACTGTAACAGCTGCTGTGTGCCGCTGTTCTCCTGCTTACCGCCATGGTCCTGGGTACCGTGTTCAGCGGTGATCTGCTGCCTGTGCTTCCCCATTCACCAGTGCAGTCCTGGGCTCTGTCCTTTTAGGTACTGTTTGTTCTGGGATTTACTCCACAGTTTCCCTTCAGCCCTGGCCAAAGCATGCTTGCTGCTTCTTCCCTGCAGCATTTCCTTAACCCCTTCCCGACCAGCGCCGTACATGTGCGGTGCGGGGACGTTTCTAACAGCAGAGACTTGCCGCTACTTACCGCCATCGGCGGCGTCTTCCTGGGCCTTCTGATGCCATGATCACACGTGATCACGGCATCAGGATGCGTCTGAACCCGGAAGCGTACGGGTTGTCTGTACACCATATGAAAACTGTAATCCTCGCTGGTGAGGATTACAGTTTTCAAACTGCAATTCTTATTCTGGCCACTAGATGGCAGGCCAGGATATGAAATGAGCAATTTTTGGATTTATCTCCATCTAGTAAATCCCTGATTGCTCATAAAGAAAAAAAACACAATATATTAGCTCATATTTGAGCTTTAAAATAATCACAAAAAATAAAAAAAAATGTTAAAAAATATATAAAAAATAAAAAATATATAAAAGTTCAAATCACCCCCCTTTCGGTATAATTAAAAAATAAATACCTAAATAACAATAAATATAGACATCATGGGTATCACCGTGACCGAAAACGCCCGTACTTTTAAAAATAAAAAAAATTTCCAATATGGCGAATTGTGTGGCGGAAAAAAGCGTCCAAATGGGGATTCGCAGTTTTTTGTCGCTTTTTTTTCTAAAAAAAATTAAATAAAAAGTGATCAAAAAGTCATACACACCCCAGATAAAAACTTCAGAACGCCCCGCAAAAAATGAGCCCCAATACAGCTCCGTACACATAAATAACAAAAAGTTATAGGGGTCAAGATATGACAAAAAAAGGCCAACTTTATAATTATTTTATCACTATCAAAACGCAGGAAAAACTATACATATGTATGTATATATATATATATATATATATATATAAAACTATACATATGTATATATATATATATATATATATGTATATGTATATGTATATATATATATATATATATATATATATATATAATATACATAGGTATTGCCGGATTCGTACTGACCAGTAGAATGAAAGTAACTGGTCAGTTTTAATGAACATCGAACGTAAATAAGTAAATAATAAACCCGTAAATTGTAAATAAGAAACCCGTAGAACTGTAGTGGAATAGCGTTTTTTTTTTTTTTGCAATTTCACCCGATTTGGAATTTTTTGCCCGCTTCCCACTACACCATATGCAATATTAAATGGTGGCGTTGGAAAGTACAACTTGTCCCGCAAAAAACAAGCCCTAATACAGCTATGTGAACAGAAAAATAAAACAGTTATGGCTGTTTGAAGGCAGGGAGCGCAAAACGAAAATGCATAACCGAAAAAACCTCCGGGGTAGAAAGGGTTAAAGGCCGGCGCACGTCACTTCCTGTGCTTTATGAGTTAGATCATGTGACCCCACTGACCAATCCTAGCCCTACTACCTGTATAAAAGTGGCTCAGCCCCCTTCCCAGATGACAAGGTCCTTGTGTCCTGCTAAGGTTGCTGATATAGCTGCTTGTGGTCCCGTGTAGCTGACTCGTGCTTGTGTTCCTGTACTCTGCCACCTGCTTGATCCCTCCCTCCCTCCTTACCTTGACTCTCCTGTTGCTCACCCAGATTGCCTGACCTGTACCTGTGCCACCTGCCCAGACCTATTGCTTGTTTGCCTCTGCCTCATCCTTCGGTCTTGCACTGTTGTTCCTGGATACGACTCGGCCTGCTGACTACGTCTGTACCTCTGGTACCCTGCTCAGGTACCTCCTGGTCCGCCTGGACCAGCTGCTTCGTGTGCCAATCCTCCTCAAGGGGTAACGGCCAGGTGCTTCCCTCGTTAAAGTCACACCATCAGGGATGTTGTGAAGAATGAGGGGTTCACTTAGACAACACCCTTAAAAGAAGAAGAACAGAGTGGCAGAGTGGGATCTCACCAGCTGGTTTGTGAAAGTTACATTTTTAGATGCTTAGTTTATACAGAAATTTATATCTTCCTGTTCAGTTACTGCATCATGTGACTTAGATAGGACTAACCATTCTGTCCTTCTATTTATGCATTCCCCCAGAAAGCCAGTTTCTCCCCTTCCTGTGCAGATGGAAACTACAAGCAGAGTCTAAAGGGGGATTGTCATCTGCTGTATCTCCACACCTCAGCAGTGCTTTGTTCCTCCCACTATAGCCCTTGCTTCCTGCTCCTCCTCTGCACCAGTGTAGAATGCTTAGAATAGCTAAGCTACAAGAACTTTTTGACATCACATGGTCCCATGACTAGATCAAGTCACATGGGTTACACTTAGTAGAAAAATGAAACGACCAACAATGCATATATAAGCCGTGTACCGGGGTGGGCTCCCCAGGATACAGCGAAGTCACAGACAAGGAAGGAGACTACAATTCAGATTGACAAAAACAAGATTTTACTAAGTATTTAACGTTTGTGGGAAGGAAATACCCCAAGCATATATACATACACTCAGCTGGAGGCTGAGGCACTTGTGTTACACACAGCACGGTGCTCTATCAGTGTGCGCCCAGGCTTCTCCACAGTTTTGCCTATCTGTAGGTTATAGTAACCCAGCAGCTATACCTTTTAATACCCTACTCTCCACGAACAATTCTGTAAGTGTGGTTCAGGAGTGCCGGCGGTATAACACAAACGCTTACAAACTTAACCAATCAACACTAAACCTCAGAAAGAGTATAACCAGTTGTTTGCCACAGTAAACCCCACTTCTGTAGCAAGGTAGCTTGTAGCCTGCAAACCACCTGTCTAATCCTCCGGCTTTTACCCAGTAGCTACTGAATTGACGCCAATAACATAATGCGGTGCGTGCAAGGTTACCCACTGTGTCTGCACAGTGGGCCTCAGTTCTTTCACTGACCCGGGGCCGTTGGGTACCTTAACTTTCAGAAGTATCTGGTAGAGGATCTCATCCGGCAACCATGCAGTCTCACTGACACTTCCACTTGTCCTCTCAGCAGGGCTCCTGATGGTAGTTCTTCTAGTCTGTAATATTGCAACAGTCTCTGTTCCAGATCTCCTTGCAGAGTCTTGCTCCCTTAGGGAATAGTCTCACTTGTGGATCATACTAGGAAACACAGACAGTAGCTCTTTCTCCTCTGCCTCTTTGCAGCACACCCTCAAGATGGCTGCCACACACTTCTCCAGTCTGAAGCTCCACCTCTGCCGAACAGGATCTCTTGGTCATTGCTCCAGGGAGCTATAGTCTTTCCTGTGGTAAACAGTGACATCTTGTGGCCAAAAATGAAATGTCAGTTTAATAACAACTATAATTACAGGAACAGGTGCATTCACAAAATGGAAGCTGTTCCACCACCTTACACATAGATCTATGTTAGCTATTCTATAAGCCCCTTTATAATAGGAAATTAAACATAATTTAATCCAATAAGTGATTTGATGTTTGAATTCTGAAAACAGAGGTCACTTGACCAAGTGATATCATAAGGTCCTGCCAGCTGTCAGGATGATGAGAATACAGACTGCCAGCAGGAGATTCAGAGAATGGAAACCATATTATGGTGGAACCCCTGCCCTCATTGACCCCCCCCCCCTTTCTTAGGACAGCAGTGTTGTGGGACTTTTTAGCAAGACTGCAGCAACATGGGAAGGAAATTCAACACAGTGGCAGCCATTTTTAATGAATATAGTAGAGAGAAAAGGAAGATAAAGATGGTCCACCCCAGCAGGGATGAAGCAACAGGAAGAACTCTTTTGACATACTTGTAGAGATATCTTTTGGCTTAGAGGAAAAAAACAATGTGTTATGGCTCTGTACAAACAATTAGTTGTATGGGCCCATAGTACAGCACTAGAGATAATTGAAGTATTGGAAAATTCGATTTGGCTGCTACAAAGTGCATTTCTTTGTAAACATCGTTCCCTGTCATTGTACCCCTCAGATGCTTCATACATGATTGCGGCATCTGATATACATAACACGGTGTAAGATTTAAAACAAAAAAATAAATCATACCTGATCCATTTGCTCATGACAGGCCTTGTGCCGACATCTTGCTTGAAGATCCGGTGCGAAATCTCGCCTGGCCCGAGATGACGTCATCATGCTTGCCAGCGTGGTGACTTCATACATCACATGATTTTGGCCAAGATCTTCAAGCAAGATGGTAGCGCAAGGCCCATCTTATGTTTTTTTTTTTTTTACACTATTTCAGGTTACTATGATTCGCTACCACGAATCACGAGGAAATTCAGCTTTGCAGCAAATTGAATTTATCCTGAAATTCAGATCGAAGTCCACTTCATCGACTTTGATTCACTCAAAAAGGCATGCTCCATCCATTGCGGAGCTATTCTACTCTAAAAGTTTTGCTTCTACGTGAGAATATCTTCAGAATGTTTTGGGGTACAGAGACACCATAGCTTCATCCATATGGACTCCATGTATCTCTGTACAGACGATATGCATGATACCTTACTTCGAGACTTGGGGGGAGATTTATTAAAGAGCTTTACATTATACGCCTACACTGCCGGAGGACGCAATTTATTTATGACAAGGCGCACCTCCGGCTGTCGGTACGCCAGAGTGAAATCTGCGGCAGTTCTGAGCTGCCATAGATTTGTTTGCAGACTCAAATGAAGATAAATATGGCAGACCCTACCCACTCCCCACCCTTGCTTGCCCCCCTTTCAGAAAGTGGCAAAGGCCACACAGGAACCATATTTGTGGAGTTCAAAAAGTTTACAATTTTTTTTCTGGCTCATGGAAATGATAATTTTCCCCCTCCCCGTCCCCCGGTTTTCTTATTTGTCATTGAACTTCCCTATCATATAATCATAAAATAATTGGGGTCATTTATCAACCCCCTACGCCAGAAAAGTGGTGTAAAAAGGCATGGGTTTGAGACTTTATAAATGCCATTTATGCAAAAATGCTGTTTTGACGCTGCCCTTTTAATTTTTTTGAAAAGGGGACGTGGTGTGGGCGAAACCCTTGACCCTGGCAGATTTATCATTTACTCCGTTCTCTGGCATAAATGATGACTGAAATCTACTCCAGTTATTCTAGGTGCCCCGGCTGCTGGATATGCGCCTGGTCATAAGTGCATCCTCCAGTGGTTCCAGGGATATCAAGAACGGTGTAAAAGTACCGTAGTGATATTTCTCTGCTTAAAATGCACTCCTAGTTTCTCCATAAAGAAAGCTGGAAAGCATACACAACTCTTCTTTTTTTTTATTTTTTTAATGATTGCTACAACTGAAAATAAGCTTATTTTTAACCAGCCGTACAATACAGTGGCAAAAGTGATTTACCCTATAATTATCTCAGCCAATCTTTTCTCATCTACAGTTATTACTTTACCTTACAATTGTTCCATGTGCAGAAGCTGGTGGATGTCCATTAAATTCTGCAAGAAGGATAATAAAAAAAAATAATAATGATAGCAGTCCTTTTGCATAAAAATACTCATGGTACCAAGCCATGCTACTAGACACAGCATACTACTACCACCATTCTCTTCTCCAGGCAGATTACCTCTGTTTACTAAGTTCTCACCCTTAGAGCTCATGCACACAAGCTTAATTTCTTTCCGTGTCTGTTCGTTTTTCTTTTTTTGCGGACCGCATGCGTAACCATTTATTTCAATGGGTCCGCAAAAAAAACGGAAGTCACTCCATGTGCATTCCGTTTCCATATGTCCATATTTTCATTTTATAGTACTGTTCCATTAGGGGCCAGCTGTTCCGTTCTGCAAAATATGGAATGCACACAGACGTCATCTGTATTTTTTGTGGTTCCGTTTTTTTGCGGACCGAGAAATACATACGGTCGTGTGCATGAGCCCTTAGACTTCATGCACACCACCGTAGTTTCCATCCGCATCCGATCCGTATTTTTTGCGGATCAGAGGTGGACTTATTAATTTCAAAGGGGCCACAAAAGTTGCAGACAGCACACTGTGTGCTATCCATATGCTATCATGGCCCAGCAAAAAAAAGGGCCATGTCCTACTATAGTCCGTAGAAATTTGAAACATACTGCGGGAACTGCAGAGGGCAACATGTAGGATGCACACAGCCATTATTCGCAATTTATGTCCCACAAAAACATGGACACTGCTGTGTGCAGGAGGCCTAAGGTTTTTAGATTGAATGGATTGTCTGGGAGTTTAAGAAATTCAAAGGGTTTTCCACCAACAAGAACCCGTTTTGAAAGTGCCAGGCAGGGTGCAGGGATTCCAGCACTGAGCTCCCACTCTTCCGCTTCGGGTCCCCACTGTACCTGAAGTATGATGTGCTGTTTATACACTCGTCACTGCTGCCAGCCAATCAAGTGCCTCAGCGGTGATGGGCAGTCACCAGGGGTGCACCACCAATGAGTCCAGGTGAGGTGATTGCCTCAGGCAGCACCAGGTAGTAGCAAGAGGGGGCAGCGGAAGGGCTATGGGCAATGAGCGCTTTCATTGTGGCAAAAGGGTTAGGTTAAGAAATTGGCATTGAAGGGGGGGTGCCGTTGCAGTTTTCGCCTTAGGCAGCAGAAAGGCCAGATGCACCCCTGGCAGTCACGACACATGACCACCTTCAACAACTGAGGCTATTGATTTCAGTGACTTATGCATAAATGGCACTTTACCCTTCCGGTCTAGTGGGGACCAGAAGAGGAGGTGAAGGGAGCTCAGTGCTGGAACTGGAGTGCCTTTTTTCTTTTTAATCCCTGCACTAAGCCTGGCAATATAATGAGTTCCTGGTCTTGAGAAACCCTGCATTTTCTGAGGATACTGCATTAGCATAAAAGTCTTAGAAAATTCCTTCAATCCATATGCAAATGAGCAGTTAAGTGCACTGAGGACTGGCCCAAGCCACTCTGTGCACCCTTCCTCTCCATGATTGATAGGGCCAGGCAAGAGGACTATGCAGGAACCTGGCCCTGTCAGGCCAACACTGACAGAAGAAGCAAGAGGAGCAAAGGTGCACTGAGTGGCTTGAGCCCGCCCTCTATGCACTTTACTGCTTATTTGCACATGGATTAAAAAGTACTTTTTCTACAAGAATCAATGGGTCGATAAGGTATCATTACATTCAGCTGAACTAGCCTTACAAGACATTGTGCCTGGTGAGAGATTCTTTTTAATTATAAGCAGGAGTCATAACATTAGTGTGAACAGTGCCATTTCTAACACATAACAACAAAGCTATAGTAGTAGATGTGCGTTACATTTTATATACAGTACTTTTTGGTTGTCCTGATAATCCAGCTCCTATTGCCTACTATCAGTGTCTTATTAGTGCAGATGTATATACAGGCTGGAGTCATCCACATATATCAGTCGCCTCATGTCATGGCACTTTCTTTAATATCCTTCTGATATACTACACTTACTCTGTAATTGGTTTTCTTTGTCCTTTTCTTTCCTCGCTTTTTGAAAAAGGCCGGGCTGCCTGTGAAGTTTCCATATTTCCAGACAGAATGGCCGAATTCGATTGAATAAAAATAGTCTACTGCTCTTCCTTTACAATTCTCTAATACACTGAGAATTAGGTGTCCATCAGAGCGTGACCCACGGCTTGTCAACTCGCGAACTACATCAGATGGAAGAAGTCTTTTATATGACAATACAGAGCACTCCTATTTTCATAAATTGAACCAATATGGTGTCTGGTTCAGAAGATTTCAATAGAAGGGAAATATTGTAGACCGCTAGCGTTTTCCGCCAGACACGTGGGACTGTGATGAATGCAGAGCTTCTGTCTTAATCTGAAAGTAATGGGATGTAAAGGGTATTCATCAGAATAAAATCACCCATCCCAATGCTTTACAGTGTGGCAAAAATTATAAATCAAGCTGTGGGGAAGGTTAGCCTTGATAGAATTCCTGCCGGTTATCCATCATTTTCAGTGGGAGTGGCATCTCCCAGGCACCGCTGATGAATTGCTGAAAGAATAGGTGAGAAAAGAATTTCTATTCAATTTTTTTATCCAAGCATTTTAATATAATGTTCTATTGTATTTTCTCATAGAAAATGTATAACTATTCAAGGAGAGTTCACTACAGGGACATCTAGAATGACACATGATTCATATCCTATATAAAAATGATAATTTTCTAGGCTTTGTAATGCATAAGCAGGGAGAAATAAAGAACATGAAAGAAAGGAATGCTTTATAAATATATATATATATATATATATATATATATATTATATATATAAAATCAGCCTTAAAATTAAAACCATGTCGACACATACAGAAAATACAAACTCCATGCAGATGTTGTCCTTGGTCAAATTTGAACCTAGGACCCAAGTACTGATTTAAGCCTGTCTTTTTCCTGTATCTTAGAATTCACAGTAATAAAACAACACCATTGCTAACAACAGAACCACCGTGCTGCCAAGGACCCAGGATTTCCCAGCAGAATATTGCCCAGAGCATCACACTGGCTTGCCTTCTTCCCATAATGGACCATATTGCCTTCTCTTTCCCAAGTAAGTAGCGTCTATGCACCTGGCTAAAAGGTAAAAGACCAGAACAGGCCACCTTTTTCCATTGCTCTACGGTCCAGTTCTGATACTCATGTGACCACTGTAGGTGTTTTTTTTGTGGTAGACAGGGGTCAGCATGGGCAATCTGACCACTCTACGGGTATGCAGCCCCATACACAGCAACCTGTGATGTCCTGTGACGCACATCATGACACATTATCAAAGAAGTAACCTTTTAAAAAATTTACTCTATAAATCTCCTATGCCCTATGCTTATTAGTGAACCTTTGGTGCAGTGACCCAGTTGCTGGTTCACCATTTATCTTTCTTTGGACTGTTTTTGGTAGGTACTGATCACTTCATACCAGAAAACCCACCACAGCTGATGTTTTGGAGGTGCAGTCAGCTAGTTAGAATTTAACACTAAGAATTTATACTAAGAATTTCTTAGATCCTTAGACTTGACCATTTTTCCTGCTACCAACATATCAACTTACGGCCTAATATTTTCTATCCCTTGGAAAGTACCATTATTAAAGTGGTTTTCCGAGACTTTTGTATTGATGAGCTATACTCTGGACAGGTCACCAGTATCTGAATAGTGGTGTCCAACACCCGGGACCCCCGCCATTCAGCTGTTTGAGAAGGCACCGGTGTTCTCAGTAGTACCATGGCCTTCTCTCAGCTCACCAAGCACAGCGTTGTACATTATATTGCGGCTGTGCTTAGTATGGCAGCTTTGCCTCATTCACTTCAGTGTGACCGATTAATTCAATATCACATGGACTAGACTATGCTGCAAGAAGGCCACAGTGCTACTGAAAGCATTGGTGCCTTCCTAAACAGCTGACTGATGGGGGGGTGTCAGACTTCCACCAATTACTATAAAAATCTTGGAAAACCCATTTAAAGTTATAGCTGACCAATGTGTGTATGTAGATTTTTATATATATATATATATATATATATATATATATATATATATATATGTATATACAGTGCCTTGCGAAAGTATTCGGCCCCCTGGAACTTTTCAACCTTTTGCCACATTTCAGGCTTCAAACAAAAAGATATAACATTTTAATTTTTGGGTGAAGAATCAACAACAAGTGGGTCACAATTGTGAAGTGGAACGAAATTTATTGGATCTGTCAGGTCTGGTCACCGGAGAACATAGGTTTTCTATTTTTGCTTGGTATTCTGAGTTTTTGGGTGTTTCTGTTTAGTGCCTACGCCTTGCCTTTAACAATGTTCACACTGTGGAGTTGTTTTGGAGCCAACGCCCATCTTCATGTCCTTGTTTGTCTACATAGGGTTAATACTCAGGTGCTGGGCTGAGTGGCTTCTCAGAATCTGGTCCATTCAGAACCTGGGGGTGGGATATCTTCCTGCATAAATACCTGCCTTCTTCTCTGGTCTTTGCCGGTTTTTGCAAATCCTTGCTATACCTGCTTGTGCGTTTGTATCGTGTGTATTCTGACTGCTTATTTGACCCTTGGCTCGTACCTGACTACTCTACCGTCTTCTGATTTTGTACTACGTTATCTCTGGTTTTCTGACATGGCTAGTTGACTATTCTTCAGTGTTTTTGTTCGTCTCTGTTTGTTGTCCCTTTTCCCTGCACCTTAGTCAGTGTAATTGCAGTCCTCGTGGTTGTCGCCGTGTCGCCTAGGACACGGAGGCAATTAGGCAGGGACAGGGGTTGGGGAGAGCTCAGGGATCACATCTCCCTTTTCTGTGTATCCCAACCTTGACAGAAAAACCGGTCAGAAATAAACCTGCAACCTGTATACGGCCAGCTTCGTTTATTCCACCTATGGAGCAAATGTCAGTGGTGGTATCTCAGGTCCAGGCCTTGACCAATTTGGTTCAAGATCTTGCTACACGCCTTCAGGTTCGGGAAAACATGCAGGCCTCGGCTCCTGTGTCTGCACCCCAAGTGCCTACTCCTGCACCTGAACCTAAGGTCCCCCTTCCTGATTTTTTTTACGGTGACCATAAGAAATTTTTTCTGTTTCGGGAAGGATGTATTTTGTATTTTTCTTTACGACCTCGGTCGTTTGTAACTGAAGCGCAAAAGGTGGGTTTGGTTATGTCTCTCCTGCGCGGAGACCCCCAAACCTGGGCTTTTTCTTTACCCACTGCCTCTCCTTTGCGCTCATCCCTTGACGAGTTTTTTGTTGCGCTGGGTCAGATATATGATGAGCCAGATCGCCCAGCGTTAGCTGTATCCCAGTTATTGTCTCTACGTCAGGGTGGACAGATGGCAGAAGATTACTGTGCTAGTTTTAGACAATATGTGACCGACTCCGGGTGGAATGATAGGGCTTTGAAAGACCATTTCATGACTGGACTGTCTGACCGTGTGAAGGATTTGTTGTTAGCCCATGCTGAACCTAAAACACTTGACGAAGCTATGACCCTGGCCGTCCGGGCAGATAGACGTCTAAGATCCAGGCGAACCCCTCGGGTGTCTCCTGCTCCTCCACCGATCCTCAATCCGGTCTCCAGCCAATCCGAACCGGAACCAATGAAACTCGGCAGTATTACGCCTAAGCAGAGAAGGGAACATCGTACGAGGAATCATTTGTGCTTCTACTGCGGGAGTCCGGATCATCTGCTGAATTCCTGTCCGAAGAAACCTCAGCAGGAAAACTTCCGCTCCTAGACAGTTATCGGGAGGACTGTCTAGGAGCTCAGGTACTCCCTAATGATTCTAAAGTATTTTTGCCCTGCACCGTCTCTTTCCAGTCAGCCTCACGTGTAGGACAGGACTTTTTGGATTCTTGTGCAGCCGCCAACTTTATTGATTTTGAATTTGTTTCCCAAATTGTGCCTTCTTTGATTCCCTTGTCCCCTCCTATCCAGATGTCTAGTGTTGATATGACCCCTCTGCATGCCGGGTTGGTCAAATTCCGTACTCCTGAAATAAGATTGGTGGTGGGTGCACTACATATTGAGTATTGTTCTTTCATTGTAATGAAAAATTTGTCTGTGGACATTATTCTGGGTCTTCCTTGGCTTCAGCTGCACAATCTGGTTATTGATTGGGTGAGTCAGGAGTTAGTTCACTGGGGCCCTCAGTGTAAGGCCCATATGGCTCAAGTTTCCCTTTGTTCTACCAATGTATGTGAGTCTGAGATCCCGGAGTTTATTTCAGATTTTGCAGACGTTTTTTCGAAACCTCTGTCTCAAGTCTTGCCTCCACACAGAGACTTTGATTGTAAGATTGATCTATTTCCTGATGCCAAGTTACCTAAGGGTCAGATTTATAATCTGTCTGTGCCAGAAAGAGAGTCTCTAAAGCAATACATCGGTGAGAGTTTGGCTATAGGACATATTCGGCCTTCCGAATCTCCTACGGGGGCTGGTTTCTTTTTTGTTGAGAAAAAAAGATGGGGGTTTGAGACCATGTATTGACTACCGTGAACTTAATAAAATCACTGTTAAAAACTCTGGACTGCTTCCTCTCATCCCGGACCTCCTGAATCAGGTTTCGGGGGCCAACTGGTTCTCCAAATTAGATCTACGGGGAGCTTATAACCTGATTCGGATCCGGGAAGGGGATGAGTGGAAAACAGCTTTTAATACGCCTCTGGGACATTTCGAGTATCTGGTTATGCCTTTTGGTTTAAGCAATGCCCCAGCTGTATTCCAAGGTTTTATGAATCATATCTTTCATGATTGTATTGGGGTTTTTATGGTGGGTTATCTGGATGATATCCTGATATTTTCTCCTGATCTTGATTCACACCGTAAACATCTTCGTCTGGTGTTGTCCCGTCTGCGTAATCATTCTCTGTTTGCTAAACTAGAAAAATGCATTTTTTGTGTACAAAAAGTTTCATTCTTGGGTTATGTGATCACTCCTTCCGAGGTTCAGATGGATCCGTGTAAGGTTCAGGCAATCGCGGATTGGGTTTGGCCCACGGATTTAAAATCCCTTCAACGTTTTCTTGGTTTTGCCAATTATTACAGGAATTTTATCAAGCACTTTTCCGTAATTGCCAAGCCACTCACGGATCTTACCCGCAAGGGGGCTGATCCCAGTAACTGGTCTCCTGCTGCGTACTCTGCGTTTGAGGAACTCAAGAAAGCGTTCTCCTCTGCGCCTGTATTAATTCAACCTGATCTCTCTCAGCCATTCATTGTTGAGGTAGATGCTTCTGAGGTCAGTGTAGGGGCAGTTTTATCTCAAGGGTCAGCTGCTCTCACTAACCTCAGACCATGTGCATTCTTTTCCAAAAAATTCTCGTCTTGTGAAAGGAATTATGATATTGGGAATCGCAAGCTCCTTGCCATCAAATGGGCGTTCGAAGTGTGGCGCCATTTCCTGGAAGGAGCTCTTCACCCAGTGACAGTGATCACTGATCACAAAAATCTTGTGTACTTGGATAATGCAAAACGTCTCAATGCCCGTCAGGCTAGATGGGCGTTGTTTTTCTCTCGTTTTAATTTTGTGGTCACTTTCCGACCTGGTACCAAGAATGTCAGGGCTGATGCTTTGTCTCGGAGTTTTGGTATCCCTGAGGGTCCTGAGCCGGAACCCGGTAACATCTTACCTGCTGGTATTGTTTTGGCAGCCATCTCCTCTCACCTCTCAGATCAAATTCGCTCCAAACAAAATTCTGCCCCAAGAGACCTTCCGGAAGGCAAAATGTTTGTTCCCTTGTCCCTTCGATTGAGAGTGTTAGAGGAGACACACTGTTCCGTACTAGCCGGTCATCCAGGTGTTCGGGGAACACTAGATCTATTGAAAAGAAACTATTGGTGGCCACATATGAATACTGACGTTCATGCCTTTGTTCTAGCTTGTCGGGTCTTTGCGCGAGGAAAGGTCCCCAGGAGACATCCTGAGGGACCTCTTCTCCCGCTCCCAGTGCCAGACAGGCCTTGGTCTAACGTGTCTATGGATCTTGTTACCGATCTGCCACTTTCTCAAGGGTTCTCTGTTATATGGGTGGTGGTGGATCGTTTCTCTAAGATGGGCCATTTTGTTCCGCTAAAAAAACTGCCATCAGCAGAGGAATTGGCAGATCTATTTATTCAACATATTGTGCGTCTCCACGGTATTCCTGATGAGGTTGTGTCTGACAGGGGGGTACAATTTGTGGCGAAGTTTTGGCGAGCTTTCTGTTCTAAGCTTGAGGTAAAATTGTCCTTTTCCTCTGCCTTCCATCCCGAAACTAATGGGCAGACGGAGAGGATGAATCAAGAGCTCATACAGTACCTTCGTCTTTTTGTTTCTGACTGTCAACATCTGTGGGTCTCATATCTTCCGTTAGCAGAGTTTGCCATCAACAATCACACTAGTTCATCCACACTCACATCTTCCTTTCTTCTGTAATTATGGATTCCATCCCAGGTTTTCCTTCTCGTCATCGTCAGTTTCGGATACCCCTCGTGCTGAGTCCATAACTAACCAGCTGTGCACAGTGTGGTCGCAAGTTCAGCAGAACTTGAAAAGAGCACAAAGTTTAATGGTCCATTCATCCAGAAGTAGGCGTACTGTCTCAGAAACATTTGTTGTGGGTGACAAAGTCCTATTGTCTACTAAGAACCTTAAGTTGAAAGTTCCGTCTCTGAAATTGGCTCCTAGGTTCATTGGTCCATTTACCGTAACTCATGTAAATGGACCATTTTATTAATCCTGTATTGTTCAAGGTGGTGTTGCCCTCTGATTGGCGGGTTCACAATACGTTTCACAAGAGTCTGTTAAAACGCTATGTGGATCCTGTGGTACCCCTCCCTGACCCTCCCTCGCCACCTGTGGTGGAGGGTGATATCGAGTATGAGGTAGAGAGGATTGTTGATTCCAGACTGGTCAGGAACTCTCTTCAATACCTCATTCATTGGAAGGGTTTCGGTCCGGAGGATAGATCTTGGGTCCCTGCTAGGGATGTTCATGCTCCACGATTGGTTAAATCTTTTCATCGGGACTATCCGTCTAAACCATCCTTAGGGTCCAAGGGTCCGGAGGCCCCTCGTGGAGGGGGGGGGGGTACTGTCAGGTCTGGTCACCGGAGAACATAGGTTTTCTATTTTTGCTTGGTATTCTGAGTTTTTGGGTGTTTCTGTTTAGTGCCTACGCCTTGCCTTTAACCATGTTCACACTGTGGAGTTGTTTTGGAGCCAACGCCCATCTTTATGTCCTTGTTTGTCTACATAGGGTTAATACTCAGGTGCTGGGCTGAGTGGCTTCTCAGAATCTGGTCCATTCAGAACCTGGGGGTGGGATATCTTCCTGCATAAATACCTGCCTTCTTCTCTGGTCTTTGCCGTTTTTTGCAAATCCTTGCTATACCTGCTTGTGCGTTTGTATCGTGTGTATTCTGACTGCTTATTTGACCCTTGGCTCGTACCTGACTACTCTACCGTCTTCTGATTTTGTACTACGTTATCTCTGGTTTTCTGACATGGCTAGTTGACTATTCTTCAGTGTTTTTGTTCGTCTCTGTTTGTTGTCCCTTTTCCCTGCACCTTAGTCAGTGTAATTGCAGTCCTCGTGGTTGTCGCCGTGTCGCCTAGGACACGGAGGCAATTAGGCAGGGACAGGGGTTGGGGAGAGCTCAGGGATCACATCTCCCTTTTCTGTGTACCCCAACCTTGAAAGGATCATTTAAACTTTTTTTGTAATAATAAAACTGAAAAGTTGGGCGTGCAAAATTATTCGGCCCATTTACTTTCAGTTCAGAAAACTCACTCCAGAAGTTCATTGAGGATCTCTGAATGATCCAATGTTGTCCTAAATGACTGATGAAGAAAAATAGAATCCACCTGTGTGTAATCAAGTCACCGTATAAATGCTCCTGCTCTGTGATAATAGTCTCAAGGTTCTGCATCATGAAGACCAAGGAACACACCAGGCAGGTCCGTGATACTGTTGTGGAGAAGTTTAAAGCCGGATTTGGATACCTAAAGATTTCCCAAGTTTTAAACATCCCAAGGAGCACTGTGCAAGCGATCATATTGAAATGGAAGGAGTATCAGACCACTGCAAATCTACCAAGACCCGGCCATTGCTCTAAACTTTCATCTCAAACAAGGAGAAGATTGATCAGAGATGTAGCCAAGAGGCCCATGATCACTCTGGATGAACTGCAGAGATCTACAGCTGAGGTGGGAGAGTCTGTCCATAGGACAACAATCAGTCCAACACTTCACAAATCTGGCCTTTATGGAAGAGTGGCAAGAAGAAAGCCATTTCTCAAAGATATCCATAAAAAGTCTTGTTTATAGTTTGCCACAAGCCACCTGGGAGACACACCAAACATGTGGAAGAAGGTGCTCTGGTCAGATGAAACCAAAATCGAACTTTTTGGAAACAATGCAAAATGATATGTTTGGCGTAAAAGCAGTACAGCTCATCACCCTGAACACACCATCCCCACTGTCAAACATGGTGGTGGCAGCATCATGGTTTGGGCCTGCTTTTCATCAGCAGGGACAGGGAAGATGGTTAAAATTGATGGGAAGATGGATGGAGCCAAATACAGGACCATTCTGGATGAAAACCTGTTGGAGTCTGCAAAAGACCTGAGACTAGGACGGAGATTTATCTTCCAACAAGACAATGATCCCAAACATAAAGCAAAATCTACAATGGAATGGTTCAAAAATAAATGTATCCAGGTCTTAGAATGGCCAAGTCCAGACCTGAATCCAATTGAGAATATGTGGAAAGAGCTTAAAACTGCTGTTCACAAACGCTCTCCATCCAACCTCAAAGAGCTCGAGCTGTTTTGCAAGAAGAATGGGCAAGAATTTCAGTCTCTAGATGTGCAAAACTGATAGAGACATACCCCAAGCGACTTTCAGCTGTAATCGCAGCAAAAGGTTGCGCAACAAAGTATTAATGCAAGGGGGGCAAATAATTTTGCACGCCCCACTTTTCAATGATCCAATAAATTTCGTTCCACTTCACAATTGTGACCCACTTGTTGACTCTTCACCAAAAATTTAAATTGTTATATCTTTTTGTTTGAAGCCTGAAATGTGGCAAAAGGTTGAAAAGTTCCAGGGGGCTGAATACGTTCGCAAGGCACTGTGTGTATATATATATATATATATATATATATATATATATAGAGAGAGAGAGAGAGAGCGAGAGAGAGAGAGAGTTGCTTATAATATTAAATTGGTAGGGAACATAATTTATTATCGCTTGCTCTATGAGGATGCAGTTTAGCAAAAAATTTCAAACTCAATGGATTATCCAAGGATAAAGAATGTAGATGTTGCCTTTGAGAATCTATTAAAAAGGTATAGGACATTCAAAAAGCGCACTCGCTCGACTATTTTCGAAACTCTCAAGAAATGAATGGAGAGAATTCCACACATGCGAGGAGTGCTCTCCATCACTTTCGGGGGCCTGTTTTGGAGATAGGTCTCAGAGGGACCCGCATCTATCTGACATTGTTGGCATTTCTTAGTGATATGCCAATCAATGTGTGAGATGATAAAACCCCTTTAATGTTATGGGGTATGGTGGTGTTGTGACTTTGCCATGCGATCCTAAGAGAATAGCCCATAAACTGTTTCTGGTTTGAGACAAACAGTACCCCATTCATCAAATAGTGCTATATGTAAAAGGAATAGAAAAGAACCTCATTCACAGCAATTGTTGCACAAAGTGAAAAGCGCAGTGACCCACAGCAGTCGTACATCTTGTAAAAATTACAATCTGAAAGCCTGTGACAGCCGCTATATTCTCCAGCAATTTCATTTTTATGTCTGCTGCTTTTTTCAAAATGTCTCTGGATTTATTCATTATAAATACACTTTTTTTGGGTTAGGAAGCTAAAGTCTGCTACTGCAGCTGAATTTTACAAATAAATCATCTTAAAGGGGTTTTCCACAATTTTTATTTTAGTTTTTTTTAAATGGTACGTCCTTCACGTGATTCAGTGATAATGTTGAAAATATTCCTACCGGGCCAGCGTTGCGCTTCCTGGTGTAATCAGGTTGTGCGCACTTGCTAGATCAGGTTCCATAGTCAGGCAGATCTGGGCATTGTAAGCAGTCAGTACCATAGGCTTCCTGACTGTGCAGGCGCAACAGACGTACATCGCAGATTGTGACTAGGCTAAGATCAGGGGTGTTGCCATTGCTTCTAGAGGCTCACCTCTCTCTGCAACTGCCACGTCCTCTCCACATTGATTGCCAGGGCCAGGCAGTGTAAATGGCATTATGCCTGGCTCTGTCAATCAAAGTGAAGAGGATGGGGCAGTTTCATAGAGAGCTGAGCCTCTTGTAGTAATGTCAATGTCTCTGTTGCATCTTGAGAATCATTTTCATATATTAAAACATCATTTTTCTCAGCAACGCAGACACATATGAACATGGGACCAACCCAGATGCCTTCAGCTTCCAAGAGCACATGCAATAGGTCAACCAAGTTCAAAGGTGCAAATCCCCCCTTTAAAACTATGTTTGGCTGACTCTAAAGATCGCTTATTGCTATGCTATATCTCTTGCACCTCGTCAATGTGCCCCAGTTCAGCTACAAGGTTGTCACTGTTCCTCTAATGACTGTCCACATTGCTTTGAGTTCATTGAGGCCTAAATAATATAAAAAAACTAACAGCGGTTTATGTCAGAATCTCAACGAATAGTTGGACTAAAATACCACCTGGAGTTTTGGAGGACTACATATTACAAGAAGGAAAAAAGTCAAGCTGCCTGTAAGTGGTGACAGAGAAAGTGCTGAGAGGTCCATGAGTTGGGTACAGTGTCGATATTCACTTCCCCTGCCATCCACTTCATCAGTGATTATGCAGTGTTTCATTAGACAATTGGACCACAGATCTCTAATCTGCTACCTACACTGATCTCTATAATCAGTATAAGGGTTCATGCACACAGCCGACCATGCCTGTATTGCGGCCCATAATAGTAGGTCCGCTATATAGAGGCACAGGCCGTGTGCATACCATATCACGGATGTGGACTTGAATGGGTACGCAATCTGGAAGGAATGGTGCGGAACTCTGTAGTCCTTCCATGGGGTGTTTCTCCATGCCTCTGGTGTGTTTTGCATTGTGGATGGGTCACTGACCCATTTCCGTTGAATGGGTCTGGATCCATCTGCAGCAACCACATGCTTGGTGCCCCTGCATTAGGGACTGCAAATTGTGAATTATATATCACATCAATATGATTCACATCCATGTGACCTCAGATAAGACCCCCCAATCTTCATCAGACTTCAGATCAGACCCCCAGTATTCATCATACCCCCAATCTTCATCAGATCTGAAAGTAGAACCCCCATCTTTATCAGACCTAAAATCAGACCCCCAATCTTAATAAGACCTCAGATAAGACTTAAAATAAATGAACTCAACTCTCCTGCTCCAGATGGAGTGCTCTTACTGAACTCACTGCTCCCTGGTCTTATTCTGGGTCCCACACTGCACTGTGACCTAACGATGCACAATGTTAGGTCATAGTGCATGCCTATGTGATCTATGCACAGATGCTATATGCAGTCAAGACACAGTGCAGAGCAGGGCTCGGAAGAAAACCAAGGAGCGTGTTATAAGACGCAGGGACATTTTACTCCCACTTGTGTGCATCTTATAAAGTGAAAAGAACGGTAATTTAGTTTTTTAGCTATGCTGTGATGGAGAGCTCTGCGTTATGTAATATGTTGTTTTCATGCAAAGAGTCACAGTAATAAAATGAGGACTTCCTGAGGGAGGAAATTCATAATATGATGCTTATGCCTTCTCAATCAATTCCACAAGATTGTTATCAGTAACCTCAGAACGACTTTTATAGATATATGAGCCAAGACCGAAGACGGTGGCAGGAAACATTGGAACAGGGGTCAATAATACTTCCTCTTGCCAAGGTCTTCTGGATGCCACTGATAAAAATGTCATTCCTTGAAGGTCCAGATGTCAGTCTGTCCTAAATGCAAAGGAAACCACAGAACACATAACATACTGGACATTTGCTATGACTAATATGCAAGTAAAGGTTGGCCTGAAGTTTAGGGGTTTTCTGAGATTATTATGGTATTTAACAGATCATGTCGTTGCTTACCTGTACATCTTCTCTATGCTTTTTCTTTTTCAATTTGGGCATCGTTCATGTAAACATATCACTTTGGTTTCCATCTTGTATGTAGCACTTCCTTTCATATCCAACCAAACCCATGATGCATTTCTCCAGCATTGCCCTTAACAACGCCCTGCTAGTTTACAGCTCCTCCCACCCAGCTAGTTACATAGACACTCCCCTATCACTGTCCCACCCATGGACATAACATCACAGGAAATAAGAAAGGATGGACATGGCCATGTGACCACAGCCCAAAACAGAAGACAGAAGCAAGAGATACATTACAAAACTACAGCTACATTCATAAATTATTATCTTAAAGGATCTTGATGCAAACTGGAAAACCCCTTTAAACACACATGAAAGGATTGCTAAGTAAAATACATGTTACTGTTGAGGTGGTCATACACATAAATTAATGTCAGCCAAATCCATCTATTCAAACTGGACCGGCTGACCATTAAATGTTTTTGGGGGAATCTGGACTCTCCACTGATGGCAGATATTGGGGAAAGTAAGGTTTTGCTTGTTGGATTTCAACATGCCCAGTCATTTTATTTTCAGGGAAGATAAGTTTCTACCAGAGGAATCTGGAAGTAACTTACATCCCGCCCCCCAGCTTAGATACATGCTTATGCGTTAGAGATGACCATGTCTGTGCATGAGGAGATCAGGAGGAAAAGCTGTAGGCTGAAAGAAGTGTATGGACAACTTTTGTTGAAAGATACTAGTAGCTATTGGAAGGTCCCTGAAAATGGGATCAAATGTGCAACATAGCACTGTTAGCTGGTGGTCATAATATTGTGACTCGACTGTGTATCTAATATCTATATAATTGAAATCCGCTACCAAAGAATCTTATACAAAATACGTGGACTTTTTTCACCCATATGTACAACAGCAATGTTTCAGTCCTATCACAGGACCTTTCTGAAGCATAATGATCAAGACAATAACATGCTTATAAATGGAACTTTCACGATGTCATCAATCTGTGCCAATAGTGAAATATTCATAATTACATCTACATTTAGATCTATTACAAGTACTGCTTAAGAAAAGTCCCAGTAGGAGGGCTGAAACGTCGCATGGCAAATAAAGGATGCTACTTTTCACATTTCGGCGTGCTCCAGAATTTTTTGTTTATCGTTTTCCTTTTATGGTCAAAAGATTTTTTATTATTAACATTCTGCAACAGAACATACAACAACAGAAATACGTCATGTACACAAAATCTGGCAATCACATGAACCAGAGAGTAATGAACCAACACTGATGCAGAACTTTTCATTATGGGAAAGACAAGACTACACAAGGGAATGAAAACAAGAGGAATAAACGGGGAAGGGAAGAAAACAGGGAACAAGTTCTTTTAGCTGCTTAGGCTACATTGGGGAAAAAAAGTATTTAGTCAGCCACCAATTGTGCAAGTTCTCTCACTTAAAAAGATGATAGAGGCCTGTAATTGACATCATAGGTAGACTTCAACTGAGATGAGAGACAAAATGACAAAATGAGAAAACAAATCCAGAAAATCACATTGTCTGATTTTTAAAGAATTTATTTGCAAATTATGGTGGAAAATAAGTATTTGGTCACCTACAAACAAGCAAGATTTCTAGCTCTCACAGACCTGTAACTTCTTCTTTAAGATGCTCCGCTGTCCTCCACTCATTACCTGTTTGAACTTGTTATCAGTGCAACGGCCCAGCCGCAGGGCTCGTGAGATATAATGATTATTGTTTCAGAGGTGTGGTGTTGCTGATGGCTACTCACGGTTTGGTGACTCCCTGGGCCGGCGTGCAGTGGATGGAGGGGGGACACTACTGTACTGTACTCAGGACCCCCGCCGGATGGTGAGGCAAGGTGCCCTTGATGTCAACTTTTATAGTGTCAGTCGGCTGGGTCCTGGAATGTCGTGACGCCAGTGTCTTTTGTAGACACAAAATTACTGGTGGAAGTAAAGAGGAGTTCACTTTGATGAAAACAATGGAAACTTTACTTTTGCCTTGAGATAAGATGGTGCAAATTACAATTGTCTTCAATAGACAGTAGATGGTATAAATTGATGCTGTAAGAACTCCTTTTAAGGCTGTTACTTTAAGTTGCTGTTGCTTCAAATCCAGTTACTTTTAAATCTCCATTTAGTCAATCCCTCAATAAACTAGTCTTGGCTCTGGATAGTATTTTAATATTACTCTTGAATAGCAATGCTTCAGGGTATGCTAAGCCCTGCACGGCAGGTATTAATACATTTGCACCGTGACGCTTTAAGAATAGTAACCTGACTGCCCGTTGGGGTTTCCAGTAGGTATGATTTACAACTTTAGCTAATAGTTGTAGAATCAGTGTCCAGGCGCTGTGGAGCTACTCCTAGTCACTATATGTTGCTGACAAAGTCCATTAAGCTGATAAGCTCAGCGTTTACCGTCGACAGGCTTGAGTATCCAGGTATTGCCAATTGCTAGTGGCCTAGAAAATGGTAAGTGCCATCAGGTAGCTTGACATGGCCAGTGTCCAGCAGGAATGGCGGCCTTTAGGGTGACTTTCTCCTCCTGCACATTTCTTAAGTTGCTTGAAGGTTCAGGAGCTCCTGAGGAGCTGCCTGACCTCTTTACTCCATCATGTTCCTCTCCACACACCTCTGGTGATAACCATAGAGGGTGTATATAAATATGTTACATGTCAGCACCATCTAGTGGTGAAAATGGTTATTAAAGCCTAGGAGGTTCTTACAACATATATAAGAACTCTGACAATAGATTACAATGACATGGCTATCAAGAGTTACATGGCTATATAAAATACAGTTTGTAGTGTCCCTTTTACACACATAAATGTGGGACACTGCATCAGTATAAAAGACACCTGTCCACAACCAACAGTCACACTCCAAAGTCCACTATGGTGAAGACCAAAGAGCTGTCGAAGGACACCAGAAACAAAATTGTAGACCTGCACCAGGTTGGGAAGACAGAATCTGCAATAGGCAAGCAGCTTGGTGTGAAGAAATCAACTGTGGGGGCAATAATTATAAAATGAAAGACATACAAGACCACTGATAATCTCCCTCGATTAGGGGCCCCACAGGGGACCTAGTGAATGACCTGCAGAAAGCTGGGACCAACGTAACAACGTAACGTATCAGTCACACACTACGCCGCCAGGGACTCAGATCCTGCAGTGCCAGACGTGTCCCCCTGCTTAAGCCAGTACAAATCCGGGCCCGTCTGAAGTTTGCTAGAGAGCATTTGAATGTTCCAAGAAGAGTATTAGGAGAATGTCATATGGTCAGATGAAACCAAAGTAGAACTGTTTGGTAGAAACACAACTCATCGTGTTGCATCCAAAGAACACCATACCTACTGTGAAGCATGGGGGTGGCAACATCATGCTTTGGGGCTGTTTCACTGCAAAGGGACCAGGACGACTGATCCGTGTACATGAAATAATAAATGGGGCCATGTATAATGAGATTTTGAGTGCAAACCTCCTTCCATCAGCAAGGGCATTGAAGATGAAATGTGGCTGGGTCTTTCAGCATGACAAGGATCCCAAGCACACCGCCAGGGCAACAAAGGAGTGGCTTCGTAAGAAGCATTTCAAGGTCCTGGTGTGGCCTAGCCAGTCTCCAGATCTCAACCCCATAGAAAACCTTTGGAGGGAGTTGAAAGTCTGTGTTGCCCAGCGACAGCCCCAGAACATCATTGCTCTAGAGGTGATCTGCATGGAGGAATGGGCCAAGACTTACAGAAAACGTTTGACCTTGTCATTGCTAACAAAGGATATATAACAAAGTATTGAGATGAACTTTTGGTATTGACCAAATACTTATTTTCCACCATAATTTGCAAATAAATTCTTTAAAAATCAGACAATGTGATTTTCTCGATTTGTTTTCTCATTTTGTCTCTCATAGTTGAGGTCTACCTATGATGTCAATTACTCTCTCTCTTCTTTTTAAGTGGGAGAACTTGCACAATTGGTGGCTGACTAAATACTTTTGTTCCCCAGTGTAGTTTAGCACTAGCGGCATGATCCTCCTGCCGGATCTGTGCTGCTGCTAGTGCACGTGTTTGGCCGGAAATCCACTCCGGCCTCACTAGCGGACCATGCTGCTAGTGTGAAAGTTGCCTTAGAAAGATTAACTCAGGTAAAGGTTTCATACTGCTAAAATATCAGGAACAAATTGAAGGCCATTAACTTATTGGCTTCCCAGAAGTGAACCCCTTTCCACCCAGAGAGTATCCTAAGGGGAGGTTCTTCATCTAGACCATGGCAACCAGCGTTTAATAAATGTCTTGGGATCGTGCATCCTCATGATCTGATTGAGAGCTTCAACCCAGTGCAGTCTGGACGTAAGAAAAGTGGATTTCCACTTCCTCGGAATGATTTGATGAGTCACCAGAATAAAAAAAATCCCAAGAGATGCCTCCGAAACCTTGTAAGTGGGATTGGAAAAATAGACAAAAGAGCCATTTCTTGAGTAAGGGATAAAGACTCTCTGGTGAGTACATTATACAGGGATATCACGTCTTTCCACAATGTAGGATTGGGCACTGACACCAAATATGCAGCATGGTACCAAGCGCTGCACCACATCACCACCATAAATGGGAGGTCTGAGGAAAGACCTGCTGAAGGCACACATGTGTCATATACTATTGGAAAGTATCTTATAGTTTGTTTCCTGCAACCTACCTGAGATAGACATCCCATGAGTAAAGTCAAAGGCCCTGGACCACTGCTCCTCAGTGAAGGAGGAGTACAGTTCTGATTCCGAGGCTTCCAAGAAGGCAGGCTTACTAGACTCTTGTCCTCTGTCCCTCAACAGTCCATACAGTAACAAAATCCCATGAGAAGGTGCACAAGAGGAGAAGCAAAGCTTCTCAAATGGGTAAGCATAGACTGAAAAAGGGACTGAGAGAAGAGAGAGGATATAAGTAAGGTTATGCAGCTGGAAATATCTGAGCCAAGTCCCTGGAGTAGTACCAGAATCAATGACTAAGTTAGCCTTTAGGATATCCCTCACCCAAGGAATAGAGTCTCCTAAAATAGAAAAGAGTTGTGTATTCTTCAAGGAGACAGGAAAAAGTGGGTTACCGACTAAAGACATAAGAGGGCCTGGGGTGAATATTAAGGCCCCTTGCAGACGAGCGTGACACACACACGTCTCCCGCAACGCATCTACTGGCCTGAACTCCCAGCACTGACGGGATCACATAGCATTATACTGATTTATGATGCTATGTAACCCTTACAGTTCTGGAATGTGTTTGGATAACACATAATGCTGTTAGTGTTATCCATTACATTCCAGAACTGTAAGGGTTACATAGCATCATAAATCAATATAATGCTATGTGATCCCCGTCAGTGCCGGGAGTTCAGGCCAGTAGATGCATTGCGGGAGACGTGCGTGTGTCACGCTCGTCTGCAAGGGGCCTAAACCAGCTTCATGCATTCCCCATGTAATAACAATTCTGGAGCATCTATTCTTATTACCCTATGTTGTGTCATTCCTTTATTACTTCTACTAGAAGTTATGAAAGAATTGCTAGCAGTCTGCAGTAAGGGTACAGAGGGGTGGTAACAAGTTGGGGGTGTGTACCTGCACAGTCTGAAAATGGCAGCACTGATTGGATAGAGTGAGTCTGTGCAGGTACACAAACTGGTTACCACCCCTCTGTACCCTTATTGCAGACTGCTAGTAATTTATTCATAACTTAAAGGGGTTTTCCGAGTTATATATATTGATGACCTATCCTCAGGATAGGTCATCAATATCAGATTGGCGGGGGTCCGACACCCGGCACCCCCGCCGATCAGCTGTTTGAAGAGGAGGTGCGCGCCGTATCACTGCTGCCTCCTCTTCACTGTTTACATGCTGGCCGTAACGGGGTAGTGGTGAGTAGGTGTAATTATACCTCACTGCCCCATTCATTTCTATGGGAAGAATCGCTCCCATACAAGTCTATGGAAGCGATCCTTCCCATTGAAATTAATGGAGTGGTTAGGTGTAATTACACCTACTCACCACTACCCCGCTACGGCCAGCATGTAAACAGTGAATAGGAGGCAGCGCTGATACGGCGTGCGCCTCCTCTTCAAACAGCTGATCGGCGGGGGTGCCGGGTGTCGGAGGATAGGTCATCAATATATATAACTCGGAGAACCCCTTTAAGCATAAACCCATATGAATAGATGTTCCAGAATTGCTATTAAATGGGGAATGCATGAAGCTATTTAAACAGGCACGTCAAGAGCGGTGAAAGGTCCTCTTTAAGACTCCAACAAAGGGGATAAAGCAAGGTTGGTCAGTGAGACCTCCATATGCAACAAACTTCCTCCTGTGCTTGGACCTCACCACTAATATGTTCCATCTGGACCATAACTTATTGGACCTATGATGAAAAAGATACAAAACGCATTTACTAATTGTAGCTCTATAGCACAAACTGAAATTGGGAAGCTCAATACTTCCTTGTGACTTGTGTCATGACAAAAAACTTCATATTGCAGTCTATCGTTTTCCTTTTATGGTTTTTGGTCACATCCGCAACCTCAAGAATACCATTCTATACTACTTCATGTGCTGCTCTATTTCTTCTGTTTTGCATATTTATCTATCTCATATCTATCTTTAGTTAAAATCCTTAATTATATTTTAGTTATTAAATAAAACTTACACTTGACAGATAACTTTCATAATGTGAGACAAGGTGAACTCTACCATGGTTATTCTTTATTAAAATGTCTGCCTTTGGAAGGTCATGCAACAGATTTCGTACCAGATAATGTGGCTCTTCGATAATGTAATAAAGGGTGAGAACGGACTCTGAATGCATTTTTACAGAAATGAACGCATACAAGTAAATTAGTAGGAAGTTCAGTTTCATTAAGTGTTGATGTCTTTTGCGTTTTCACCTTATCCTAAAAATGGTAACAGGGACCTTCAATTGTCTTTTCACCAAGATGATTAGAAGTCGCCTAACTCTTAATTATCTTGGATGCCTGTCACATAAGGACTCTATTTCAGGATAGGGCATAAATCATGTTTCATCCTTTTCTTCATCTAAAAATAAAAAATCTCTAAAGTTACAGATGCAAGGACATTTAGAGTATGCATGTATTGTACCTTCTGTCTCCACTTACCCTGCACAGCACTGTCGAGTCTTTTTGGGATCTTTCATTTTCTGGAAGTCATACGACTTTGGACTTTTGTCAATGTATGCCAATGATCAGCGTTTTATTTGTAACTAGGTAGAATCGAAGGGATGTTGCTGTATTGCTACAGAACATTTCACGCCTCGTCCATCAACACAGGGAGATTAAACAGATAAGTAATCTATTATCAGTTTTCTGTTGCTGTAAGGGAAAGATCTTATCTGCAGGGTAATCCTAGTGATAAAAGGAGGTGTAGAACTGGAACAAACAGCTGTATTGTTCTCTTGATAGACCTAGATAAAGATACATATAGAAGAGCATTGCCTTGATCAGTGTAATGTGTGATGTCTTAATTGAGTCACTACAGGAGTGGGGGCTCTCTTTGGTGGTAGTGATGGCCTGACTGAGAGAGTTAAAGGGGTTATCCAATATCATACGCCCCCCCCCATGTGCCAGGCCCCTCAGAGAGAATATACTTACCCTGCTCCCTGTGCAACTCCTAGTTCCCACACCGCTGCTGCTGCTTCTCCCTGTACATGGATGAAAACATCCAGTGTGGGGGGGAAGTTCAGCCAATGACAGACGGGGACGAGCCACCCTAGCGTCACCCACGATGCTAGGGAGGCTCGTCCCCACCTGCCATTGGCTGCTTCCCTTCCGACACCGGATGTTTTAATCTGTGTGCAGGGAGAAGCAGCAGTGACGGTGCGGTGACCAGGATCGCTACAGAGAGCGGGGTAAGTATATTACCTGTGAGGGGCCCGGCACATGGGGGGGGGCTGTTGTATGATATTGGATAACCCCTTTAAGCGAGGGTGTTTGCCGTTCTAAAAGTCCAAACAAAGAGAAAATTAAAGAGCCAGGGCAGGAAGAAGGATGCATGGAGGGACCTTGAAAAATTGCATCCTGAAAACCATCCACCCATTTTTTATATAAAAAAAATTGCATAGAATATTCACATACAGGCTTTTAATATGTGATTAAGAAAAATTTTATGGAAGGTTCTTCTAACAGTGATGTGCACCAGTGCTAAGCTTAGAAGATGCAGATGATTTTTCAGCCTCACTAATATTCAACAGAAGCAACACATAGACTGCGATGATATCACCTTGCAGGGCTCTGACTTTGGACACCTCACCAGACACCGTGGTGTAGGGCACTGTATGCCATTTCTTTTTGAGGGGCCTTAGGCAGGCAATGTCAAAAGATACCAAGGCAGGTGTTTTCAGAGGCACTGTGTCTTGCACACATGATGTGGTTAAAAGCAGAAGAAGAGGTCTTCTGCCCAGAGGAACTAAATTGTTATATTAAGGATTTGGCCTAAAGGACAAAGAGGAAGAAACAAATATCAAGTTCTGTTTTCTAAGGTAGGAAAACCTGGTAAAAACAGAAACAGAATTAGTAAGTGCTTTCTGCATGGTGCACATAGTCACAGTTAAAGGGAAAGCCAGACATAGCCGCATTCCATAAATGTGCCAAGTATGATCTATGTGTAAATTAACACCCCATATAATGTACAATCAGCGCTTCTTAGCAAATCTATTTCAATTAAAATATATCTGAGCCCATCCACCAACAGCAAGGCGATCTCAGTACATAATGGAGCCTAATTCTAAACCTTTCTCTATGCCATTCTTTGACAGGTAAATGAAATGAGAGTGGAACCCATAAAAACAATCACTGCTACCATTATTACCGATCCGGGTGAGCAGGCAATGATCTGTTTTGTCACTCTGTGCCAGTAGGAGACGCATAGTCAGCTATATATATATCACCTAATTGAAAAAGGCTATGAAGGGGATGGGTTAATGACATCAACCAACATGGAAGCCTCCACACCAACTGATATATGCGACTATGCCTGACCTTCCCTTTAACTATGTCTATGTGCACGTGCATCAAAGTCATAATTTTGTTTCTGTTTTTTTGTGTTTGCAGCATATATTCTTTTTTTTTAGATGCCTACGAACAGCATATAGAAAGGTTTAGAGCTAAGTTCCCATCTGTACTGAGGTCACCTTGCTGTTGTTGAATGGGCTTAGATATTGTTTGATTGAAGTATATTTGTTCTGATTGTACATTAGATGGGGTGTGTATATATAGATCATATATTATATGTGTATGGAATGCTGCTTTGCCTGACTCTGGGAAAACCTGGTACCATAATTAGCGGCCCACTTTGTTTTTTGCCATGGAGCCTCTTACCACCTAATGATGCCATTGGTATCATCAATGATTCTTTAAATGCTGGTATACAAACAAACACATATCTTCCTGATTTTTGCCTTCAGGACATCCTACAGTATATTAGCCATTGATTTAGTTCACAGCCAGTTTGTACATGGCCTTACGAAAATTGGCAATCAATCCATCCCGTTTTATTAGAAGAATAAAGTCAGAGAGTAGACATGCAATGTGGGGTATGCATAGATGTAGACATTTGTCTTGTCTTCTGTAGCCTGAAGAGGTGATGTAGGCAAGGGGACTGTAGCTTTCCTTTGTCTAAGACATCAATTTCAAGAATTGACTGTCTACTCTATGGACATGAGCATGTAAAATGTTTACAATCACTATTGATACCAGGGGCATACTGAAATGATAAGAAGCCCAACCATGAAAGAAGAACTTGACTTCTGCTTCTTCCTTTTCTACAACCCTTACGCTAAATCCTCAACTCCTTGTGCATTTCTACTGTAGAGGGGAATCTTTTACCAAATAGATGGTACCAACCAGGGCTTAGATCCCTTCTCTCTAAGGGCTTCATACCGTGTAAAGTTTATATTTATAGGAACATGTAAATTAAGTTGTATAGTACCATACTGGGAAAATAAAAAATAGGTATGGAGTCTGAGAAGGTAATAGGACAAGATGAATAGACTTCATTGACTGTTGGATTTTCATTGCATGCTGGTCAGACTGGACAGCATTATCCAATATATGGATCCAATAGTTATATACTGTAAAGTCCCTTATTTTTTTAGTGCATTTTCCATGAACACGTGCATTTCTGTAGTGTTATCGCTGTGATCATTGTCAGAGCATTCTGAAGGAAGAAAATACAGTGTTTCTGAATATATGCCCTACTCAAAGATAATTACTGTTCTGATGGTTTACTAGATAAAATTAAGTGTTCTGCAAGTAAAGTAAATAAATGGGAGCTGAAAATTTGAGATCTATTGCTAAACCCACGCAATATCTGTTAAGTGAAGCAATTAATGTATTCACAGTGAAAGCAAGCTAGGACTTATTTTCCTAAACAATAGCTATCCATTGGAAGGCATCGTGTAATGTCTAAAAAGGATTGATGCTGCATGGATAATTATTAAATTTCTCCAGCTAAGCACAATAAATGAATGCAAAAATAGTTGAAAGTGTTGTCTTGAAATAGCACAAAAAAATAATAATTCAGTCTAGATTGTAATAATCAGAGACAATCAGTCCTACTTACACAGTGTGGTTTCTGGGAAAATAATTAGCTTATTTTTAGATAATATAAACCATTCTTGCTATACCTTTGATGTAGACACCCTGAGGGGCATTTACTAATGTCTTTACACCACAATATTATGGTGTTAAAAAGTTGCAAATTATAGAGCATGCTATATGTGCACAATAATTTGCAACTCCTGAAGCATCGCAATACTTTTATAAAGTGGTGAGAAAAGGAATGGGGGTTAGAGGGAGAGGCTGGGCTTAGTGTGGTCAGCTGGATTTACTATAGTTTATGCCAGAAACTGGTGAAACTTGTAGCTGAAGTATATGCCAGCCACTGGCTGGCGTAGACTTCAGTTTCTGGTGCACACACTGCCAGAGATGTGCCTAATTTATTAAGAGACATCTGCCTCTTAGCAAATTAGGTGCATCTCACTCCGGCACAGAGGGCTCAAGGCTGGTGTATAGGAAAAACAGTCTTTATAAATATCCCTCACATTCTACTTTAAAAAACTCTGGTAGACATTCAAAATCAATCCTACCAAATTCCACCCTAGTCCATAATATAACAACCTTCTTCCATTGTCTCCCATGCTACCTTTACTTAGTTTTTTTAAAGTGAATAATCCAGATTCTGCCCATGATGTCTTGTCCTTGGAAGATCCTATGACGATGTGACCAGATCATATCTATCAGAATCCATTGTTATGCAGAACAGGTCAAAAGTACAGAAAAATGCCTGGGAAAGGCTGCAGCATGCATATCACAAGCCATTTACAATCTTCAGTCCAGTCCCTGGAGAGTCAGACATGATTGGTTGGCAGTAGCATTATGTCATCGATAGGAAATGAAAAAAACACCCTGGAGGAGATTCAGTAACAACATGGGCAGTCCAGAAAGTTAAAGTGGCCCTGGAAAAAAGCTTAAAAGTGGTTCCATGTTGAAGATAGGTCAAATATGACTGAAGGCAGGGTAACAGAAGTAGGCTGTGGCCTTCAATACTGAGGTGTAGCACAAAACACTGCCCCAGCAGAACCAAATATCACAGTACAGCATAAAATTCTACCAACTTCCCCACAGTATCCAACTATATCGCCATCCTCAGGACAGTGATACAGCTGAATTCAGGAGGTCACCTACGTCCGTTGGCCAGGTGCATAAGTACCTGATGCTCCTAGCATTAATTAGAGCATCAGATCATTATGTACTCGGCCCACTGAGAAATTTCCCTGTAGGGTCTGTTCCTGAGTGACAAGATCAAACACATAAGTCTAAGAAAGTATGATTATTGCAGAATTATCTTGGTGTTTGAACCATACAAACCAAACATAGAATCTAAAGATGACTATTGGACGTGTAGGCCTCATCTTGATGAGGTTTTTTTAATTGAATGAAAAATTTATTGTAGAATGAATCATTTCAGAAGGTACTTTGTTGATAGACATAGGTTTGTTCTTGACATTACAATACTGTAGTGTAGTGTAATACCGTACTTAATAGAGACATAAGGTATGAGTACCTAATAATGATAATTATGATTAAATGGGTTATCCCATGATTAATGTAGAAAATCAGACATCATATAGTACAGGCATCCCCAAACTGCGGCCCTCCAGATGTTGCAAAACTACAACTCCTAGCATGCCCGGACGGCCTACAGCTATCAGCCTACAGCAGGGCATGGTGGGAGTTGTAGTTTTGCAACATCTGGAGGGCCGCAGTTTGGGGATGCCTGATATAGTACATACATGGCAATCTCTTTATAACAAAGCTAGAACCAGAGCCCTGTATTTCATGAGATTCCAGAGATCTTTCCATTTGTTGCTTCAATTGCTCTTCTAGATTCTCTTCAGGCTAGCAGCTCAGAAGGCATGTCCTTTCTCACGGGATATGTCCTTTTTTTCTGCAGCTTTCTCCTTGTAACGGTCATAGTTTTTAACAGTGGATCCAGTGGCAGTTGAAGGATAGAACTGAGCATGTGCGACCACCTCAGCAAGGTGGAGAGAGAAAAGCCAGTGGCAGCATACAAACAGATTTAATTGAATGACTCAGTGGCTGTACTATATTTTAATTACATTCAATTACAACCGTATTCAGACCCAGATGCTGGTTTGAAAAATGCAGAACTTCTTTTGTGGGACAACCCCTTTAATTATGTGGATGCATTTTTGAAGTTTAGTGTAGACAGATAAATATTTCCTTAACAAGGTCAGATTTTCAATAGTTTATGTAGTATTTCATAGTCCTTTAGGATTTCATATATAAAAAGGGTGAGATTTTTTGGGAGAGGAGCTTATTACGTGTCTTCATGGAATGAAGGGGGTCTGGGTCTACAGATGTTGCTGTGTATGTCTTTGACAATTACTGCATTGTTGCAAGAACAGACATTTGGTTTATGGCTAGAAAACTGTACATTTTACATTAGGAGCCTAGACCAACACTACACATTGTTGTCTGTCAAATATTGCAAAAAATGAATATTCTCTGTGTTCTTTGCCTGAAAATGACTACATTAGAACCATTATCAGGTGCATTATGTGTCATTTCACACAAAATGGTTATGTAAATATGTGCTCACAAAAATTGCTTTGTGTCTTTTTCTTTATTATACTTGTTAATGGTCTTCACAAATCTCTCCCAAGGACATTACACTCCCAAATGTGTTCTAACTGTTGTAGACCAGTAAATGGATTTTTATCTGTAATCAATGGTTTTCAAAGATTTATTTTCGCAAACAGAATCGATACATAATTTTCCAGTGCAGTTGAGAGCGTGCAAGCTGAAGATCTTATGCACATGGCTGTATTACAGCTCTGTATGAGTTCCCAGTGTATGGTGCCATAATTCAGTACCTATAGAAGTCTATGGGGCTGTAGTGTACCTCTGTGTATCTCCTGTTTCATATGGAGGTCTTTTTTGCTTGAAGTTCTGTTGGATGGAAAATAACAGCAATATTCAGCTCTAGAGGAGAATAATGGTAAATTAAGGATTCTCCCTGCGGTCTCCTTGTGCCATTGTACAGGCTCTGGACTAGACTGGTTTGCCTGGAGCGTACCAGAAGAGGTGACTCTGAGGGTCTACCATCTTCTATCATCTACCATGATCTAAACAGAAAATGTCTAGGTCCATTTTTTTACATTACTGTGTTTCCTGCCCTATAAGATACACTTTGTTTTAGCTAGGTCGAATCTTGCTAAAATATATCTGCATCTTATAGTCCACAGTCAGGTTTCTTTAGCAGTGCCAGACCTCCTTGACTGCTTCCTTAATGATCTGGCACAATGCTCATACAGCAAGCAAGTTTGCCCGATCAATGAGAGAAGTGTGTGTCTATGTATGTTTTTATAAATGTGTGTGTAGCAAAGCTGTGTTTGTATGTAGCATAGCCCTCCTTGTGTGCATGCAGTACAGCTGTGGTTGTTGTGTGCATATAGTAGAGTCATAAATGTGCATGTAACAAAGCTGTGTTTTTCAGATGTGTATGCAGTAGATCTGTGTGTGTGCAAGTTAATCACAATGGTCCCTCCACTTAGTTAAATCAGCAGGAAAGTTTTAATACGCAGAGCACATTTTTTTTTCTTGTCTTATCATCTGATAGTAACATAGTAACATAATTTATAAGGCCAAAAAAAGACATCTGTCCATCCAGTTCGGCCTGTTATCCTGCAAGTTGATCCAGAGGAAGGCAAAAAGCCCCTGTGAGGTAGAAGCCAATATTCCTCACTTTAGGGGAAAAAAATTCCTTCCCGACTCCAATCAGGCAATCAGAATTACTCCCTGGATCAACGACCCATCTCTAGTAAATATAACCTGTAATATTATTACACTCCAGAAATACATCCAGGCCTCTCTTGAACTCTCTTAGTGAACTTACCATCACCACCTCCTCAGACAGAGAGTTCCATAGTCTCACTGCTCTTACCATAAAGAATCCTCTTCTATGTTTGTGTACAAACCTTCTTTCCTCCAGACGCAGAGGATGTCCCCTCGTCACAGTCACAGTCCTGGGGATAAATAGATCATGGGAGAGATCTCTGTACTGACCCCTAATATATTTATACATAGTAATTAGATCTCCCCTCAGTCGTCTTTTTTCTAAAATGAATAACCCTAATTTTGATAATCTTTCTGGGTACTGTAGTGCACCCATTCCAGTTATGACTTTAGTTGCCCTCCTCTGAACCCTCTCCATCTCTGCTATGTCTGCCTTGTTCACAGGAGCCCAGAACTGTACACAGTACTCCATGTGTGGTCTGACTAGTGATTTGTAAAGTGGCAGGACTATGTTCTCATCACGGGCATCTATGCCTCTTTTGATGCAACCCATGATGCGTCTTATAGTGCAGGAAATACAGTACATCCTGAACTATATCATGAACTATATGTTATTTATTGTTCTAAGAATTTTTCTGGCAAAAAAATGAAGTTGTCATCTGCTGAATCTTTAGGGCCAATTATTGCTTCAGAACCTTGGCCCACTGGAGGATCCACTACTTTGTTGGGCTAGTAGGACCTTCTCTGTATGCACAGCTCTGTCATGAGCTGCAATAAGGCCTCTTTTCACGGAAGAACTATTGTTGCAAGAGGCCAATTTGAATAAATTAACACAAAATTGTGACTAGTTTATTGTGTCAATGGCGAAGATATAGAAACACATGTCCAGCACACTGGAATCTTGAACTTTTATCTTTTCATTCCTGCCTCGCTACACCATGCGGTTCTCTAATGAAGGTTTTCGTCCAGCACCGTCTCATTTCCAACCATGTTCTAAGGCTGTTTGCTCACCTTGATCATCAATGTCACTTGTTAGGGATGTTTGAAATACAACCAACGGCTTCCTTGGTAATGACATTGTCTCTGTTTGCATGCTGCTTTACATGGCATGAGCGGAATTGTTTAATTAACTGTATGTGTGTGTTTTCTGGTGATATGGGGCTATGCTGTGCTTCCGAGAATTCTCTCCAGCAAAATACATAAACAAAGTAATCTAATAGCCGATCGCCTGGGTAATTCAATCATGTCTGCAACGCTTATTTTGGAGACTTTGTTGACAGAGACCTCTTCAGCCCATGGCATCTGTTTGAAGGCTGCAGATAAGTCCTGGTTGGAGAGGTCACTGGAAATATCAATGTGCTGTCAAAATATAGAAGCAGTAAAATATTTTACTGCATATTACACCTAAAATTTCATTATTAATGCAGAAATATAATATGTGGAAATGAAATACCTACATAATCTAGAATGACCGTTGCAAAGACCTTTTAATAAATAACATTTAAATATTTTAAAGTCAGGCTGGGTTCACATCACTGTTTCATTTTCCATTCTTCCGATCCATCAGAAGAGCAGAATAAAAAGGATACTGTATTTAAGGCATCCGTTATGCACATTTTGCATCCATTTGCAGCCATTTCCATCTGAAATCGTTTTTTTAAGACTAAATAAAAAGTCCTGCATGCAGGAATTATTTGTCTCTCTACAAAAACGTATCTCAGAGGGAAATGGCTAAAACAAATCCAAACTGTGCATATCGGCTGCTCAGGGTCTGTCCTTTTTTTTTTTACAGGATCCTTTTTTTCCAGTTCCTTTGATGGATCAATAGAACAGAAAATGAAACAGTGATGTGAACCCAGCCTAAGGTAGGTACACTACTTGGCCAAGGTTCATAGACATCCATTTGAGCATCTTAGTTCTGGTGCTGCACTAAAAGGCTATGCACTCCTTTAGAGGCAAATTTTATTATGATTGCAAGTTACTCATTTTTGGCTAAAAATCATTTTTTTAGTTGGTCTTTATTAAAAATATCGAGCCATTCTGTCACAAAGGGTTAACTGTTTTTCTAGCTGTTTGACTGAGCCTTTCACTTTGGTCATCTAATAAACCTTCTTAAACTATCTATAAACTACTGAGAGGTTATCAATACTTATTTAAGCCACATTCTTATCAGTAAGATAAGAACTGAGCTATAATGAGTGTTTATAATGTCAGAGAGCAGAGATCACAAGCCTGTCAGCTCCTGGTCTGACAGAAAAAAACAGAAAATCCAAAGAGTGCTACTAGAGCATCTCGGCTCCGTACAGAAAAAAGGATACCATATTTTTTAATGAAGTAATGAGTACAGTGCAATAGTAAAAAAAAATGTCCCCAAAGGTGTACATAATCTTTAAGGTCTCTGCAGCTTCCAATTTCTGCCAAACTGGAAGTGCAATGTCTGTTGGCCTCAGCTCTGATGTGTGCAGGAATGGCATGTGAACTGGAAGCAGTGCAGACTGGAGATGCAATGTTGGAATATTTTCAGCCCATGCCTGCTCATTGCTAATATTGAACTAGCTGAATAATTTAGCTATTTCAGTGGCCCCCCCCGTCCACCCCCATTTCCATAAACTCCTAAACATCAGCAAGATTTTGCTGCAGACTTTTTCACGACTGAAAATCAATTCCATTCATTTGAATGGGGCGACAAGCACATGGATCTCTGCAAGCCTCATTCAGATGAATGGAACTGATTTTCAGTTGCGGAAATGCAATAAAATCCACAACATCTGAAGGTGCCCATAATCATCTGAAATGCTGGTTTTCACCCAGATCTTTTAAGCCTTTGCAGTTTAAAGTCCACAATAATACTAACATTCCTGTATACTTACAACTAATTAAATGGGCTGTGCTGCCTTAAAATGTCAATTTAATATAATTATGAAAGACTAGTAATTTTTGTATTTTACTTTCTATTAAAACATTTTCAGTTGTGAGATATTCTCTTTACTTCATTAAAACACCCCTTTGTGTTTAATTTGTATAATGTGCATCTCAAACTACTAAGGTAGTCGCACATGCTCAGTTCTGTTGTGCCACAGGCCCTATTTAATGTTAGAAGCTGTGACAGTTATAGGAACTTTGAGAAAGGCCATGCCCTTGAGCTGTGATAGGCAGAAAGGAGGTACCTCCTACGCTGCTAATTTGATGAGAGTATAACAGAGCAACTGGAGCAATGAATGGGGCGGAACTTTGGATCCATATGAGGTACAGGGCTGGTTCTGCAAAGAGATTGCCATGTACTATATGATGTTCAATTTTCATTGCTAATATTGATCATGGCATAACCCCTTAATAAATAGTTAATAAAGGGGTCTCCAGTCAGAAGCTTTATCCTTTAGCCAGAGCAAAGACCAGCTTCAAAGAACATCACAGCTTCTGAAACATTCTCTAGTTTCACATGTTCACCTGCTGCGCCTCACTATGAGGAACATATTTTTCAACTTGTCTCCTGATTTCTATAAAATACTAGCAGAAGGACCCAGGTTCGCCTGGGTATATTTCATCTATTATCATTTAATGTTTCTGTGTGTCGTTGCAGAAGTTGATTTTTACCTTCATTTTTTCAATCCCCATTGGCTGCGGAGTGGGAGGGGACGTGACCTGACCGGGTCGGGGGTGTGCTTTTAAATCTTTCTTTTGAGGGTGGCCTTAATTACAGGTAAATGCCATGGTAATTTATGAGGAAACACAGTGGGTAGCAGTGGAAGAAAACATCGCTTCACATGGGTATATTTTATCTATTACATTTAATGTTTCTGTGTGTCATTGCAGAGAGAAAGTCACCCTCCCTCCCACCCCTGCAGCTGACAAAAATTGATTTTTATCTTCAATTTTTCAATCCCCGTTGGCTGCGGAGTGGGAGGGGGCGTGGCCTGACCGAGTCTGGGGCGTGACTTAGCGAGACCTGGGGTGGGGGTTTTAAGTCCTTCTTTTAAGGGTGACCTGAATTACAGGTCAATGCCATGGTAATTTATGAGGACACGCAATGGGTAGCAGTGGAAGAAAACATCTTTTATTACTACTGAACGGTCTTAGTCTAAAATTAGTCTAAAACATAAGTTATATTTATGGTAAACGGAATACCCCCTTTAACAGTGTCATCCACAGCGCTCTGCCCCTTTAAATCAGTGAATAGAAATGGCTGGGTTGTTATTTAACTGAGCTCCTCAGCTGGCTGTTAATTACCTGGCTGTGTTGTTATGGAAACCTGCCCTCCCTGTGTGTGTCTGTGCAGAGAATGGCAGTTGGGGTTTGAAACCAAAGCTCCCAGACTAATATTGGCTAATGTAGGTCATATTTTGGGAATATCTCGGGAACTGTACGTCCTAGAGAGCTGAGAATTTGGTGAAAATCGGTCCAGTAGTTTGGTCGCGCATAGAGAACAGACAGACAGGCAGACAGACAGACAAACTCATTTTTATAATATTAAGAGAAAGAGATTATCAGCAGAATGACTAAATCTTGTGAATAAACTCTAGATTGATGCATCCATAGAAAGGTGCAGCTGATTGTCACCTGTAAAAACTGCTTTCCCAGCTGTGCCTCACATTTAGGGGCATCTCACTGATGAATCCTGACTCTTGGTTTGAAAAGCAAGCTGTTTAAAGTGTTAAAGGATCCATTCCAACAGCCCCACGGGGACACCATGAGTTTCACTTCTCCCATAGTACCTCTCACCAATGGGACACCTTAGGATCAGCTATAGTCAGGAAACTTTTCCAAGAAATAGTGATTGCAAAAAGTGGACAGCCCCTTTTACTTTATTTTAGAACACAAAAGTGATACTTCATATGAATCAATGACTACTATGATGAGGAGTGGAGTTATGAGAATATGTTATAGAAAGTGCTGGTTGCCCATGGCCCTCTCTTGCCCCCACCTGATGCTGCCTCATCGCCTCACCTGGCCTCATTGGTGGTGCACCCCTGGTAGTACCTATACTGTAGTTTACCATATAGGGTTCAGATAATTCTCAGTCCACTTAATAAACTATGGAATGCAGCTAAATCCTGTGCAGAGGCCTTTCTATAGGTTTGCTCATGAACTATGGGATTGTGTTGTATACCATGTACCAGGGCCATCAGAGACAGTTTTGCCCTCATCAATAGTGATGGGTGATGCGCTCTTTGAAAGCGTACAGGCTGCACAACCCTAATGCCAATACTGATCATAGAAATCAACCAGTAGCTAACAAAAAGCTCCATCTCCTTGAATTCTCCTCATCCATGTCTATGGTAGTCATCTAGTGCAAAAAAAATAAAAAAAACCTGATAATATAATTACATTATTTGCTCATCAGGGCAAATAAACAGAGCCAAGTGTAATGAATGAAGGTGGTATCACTATGTGCAGTGAGAAGCAAACAATTTCCCATGGGGCATCCATTTCCTTTATCCCTTTACCATGCTAGGTTAAATTTTACCCAAACCACTATAAATTGGCCCTCAAAATTAAGTCTAAACCAGTATTATTTAGCAGTATATGGTATTATTATTTGTATACTGTGCAGAGGTATTATAGGCATTATGTAACAGTATTGTTTGGGCACAAAATTTAGTTTTGGACTCTGAATGGCAGTATTTTGTGGGCAATGTATTGCACTTCAGTGTTTTGTGGCACTATATGGTAGTGTTATTTAGATACTGTATGGAGATATTATTTAAAGGGGTTGGCCAATTTCTGGTTATTACAGACAAATCTGCTTGTAAGATGATTATACTGCACTTTCTAATATAGCCTTTGCTGAAATTCTTCACCATTTTCTATATTTCATAAGGTATTCCCTCTTATTGGTCAAGTTTTTTGTGCTGTCCACATAGAGGTCCTGTTCATAAGATGGCTGCTGATGGACCAGGCAAATCACCTTCACGTGATGTCTCCTCCATTCAGACACATTGTACCTGCTCTAAACTCCCAACAGGTACAGATGGCAGGGGCAGTGTATTTGAATGGAAGAGACATCACATGGTGGTGATTTGCTTGGTCACATGACCCTCCATCAGCTGCCATTTTTGCATGATGGGTATCATTTTGGTTGCTGCATTGAGTAGGTTTGGCATGGAAGGATTATTTGGTATTATGTGGCAATATTTGGCTATAACCATTTGGGTTACATTTGGAGCACTTACAATAAAGGGTAGAACCGATTCAGACCAGTATCAAAATGGTCAACCTGAATCGATTTTTGAATAATTTGCTCATCTTTATTGCACGTTTGTATGGCATGTACTTGTTGGTGTAGTGATCTTACTTTACAGCCACTTACTAGAATGAAGTGGTGACAAGTTTAGAAATGCCTTCTCTCAGATTTCTGGAATTTACGGATCAGTTAGGTCTCTCCGAAAAAGCTCTTACTTTTTTTTTTTTTTACACAAGTGCAATAAAATGAGGAAAAAATGAAGATGCTTAGTGCTACATCCTACACAGTACAATACAATGCAGCATCTACACCACGCACTTTTGTCTCTAATACTGCCCACACATACTGTTTCACAGGAGAAGTCACTTTTTATAAAAACGAAAAGAAAACAATTATTTCATCAGCACAGACCTAAGTTACTTAGTGTTATAATATGTTGTTCTGGTTAATAGCAGTGTTCTGATTAGTAATGAATGAGGGTACTCCCAGTGCTGAATATTTGTGAGTAAGGGCTTATGCACACTAATGTATTTTTCTTCCATTTCCATTCTGTTTTTTTTACAGGTCCTGTATGTAGAACCATTCATTTCAATGGGGCTTGAAAAAAAACGTGAATTACTCCCTGTGCATTCCGTGTCTGTTTGTCTGCATGTCCGTTCCACAAAAAAAATAGAACATGTCCTATTCTTTTTGCAGACAAATACAAGCATTTTTACAATGGATCCACCAAAAAAAACAAAAACGGATGCAACACGAATGTCACACAGATGCCATCGTTTTTTTTTGCAGATCTGTGTTTTGTGGATCACAAAATAAATACGGTCATGTGCATGAGCCCTTAGGCTACTTGCACACGTTGCAGATTACATGTGTTTTTTATTTTTTTTGGTGTGGATTCCTTTGCTGAAAAACTGTAGCAGAATACAGTACCAGCGAAGTGTATGAGATTATAGAAATCTCATGTACACTTTGCTTTTTTGTTCAGTGAGAAAATTGAAATCCACATCCTGTCAATTCTTTGTGCGGTTCTTTTGTGTGAATTTCACCGTTTTCAATTCAATAGTACCATATGTAGCAAAACCACCTGTCTGGGCCACCTGGAACCTATTCATAGTGTGTGCATGCCCTCATGCTGCCAGTGCTCCCAACAGCTAGGTCAAAATGGTGTAGATGGCGGGGAATTCGCCGAAACGACCATACTGCTTCTCTCAGTCCAATGATGCGCCCCCTCTAAAAACTACTACTTTGTAAAAACTCATCATTTGGCTAGTCCCATGGAGTTCTCCATCTCCCCAAAATTTTAATTATCAGACTGTCACTATGTTAGAGATTACTTACTGTCCTTTATTACAGTAGCTAAAGCCTGTGCTGCCCTAGGACAACCGAGCAGCAGTGGCATGAGCCACCTGACAGGCGCTATAGGAAATACTGGCTGCAGTTTTTTGTGCCATTTTTATTCCAGTACTGCTCAGATGTCATGTTTTCTTGGTCAGATGCCTAAAACTGCCCTGTATGTCTTTTATGTTGGACATCTCTTTATAGGGAATAGGTGATAAATGTGTGATCAGCGGGCTGGGGGCTCCACCATGGGGACTAAAAATGGTCACTAGAACAGGAGCCTTGCTATGGTCATGCCGGTTCTTCTCACTCCAAGTACAGCGCTTAGCATTTTCTGGCTGCCTACTATTAATGACTAGAGAGGCAGGCCACAAGTATAGACAATCTCCTATAGCTAATCTTTGTTTCATTGGTGTCTTGATTTTGGACCATACCAATAGATATGCACTAATATATTTACTATACTACTCCATGAAGTTGACTAGATGACTAGTTGCTGTCACATATGAACCTCCACAGTAATTCATGAACCCAAGCACATGCTCAGATTTGAGTTTCTGTATCATTTAAATAAATAAAAGAGAACTTCGCTTTGCTTTCTAGACTATTTCCAATAACATGTTTGAGGCATTCTGAGCATTGAAGGAACCCTGAGAAAGTGGAGAGCCTGAAGAGGTGGTGCACAACCAATGTCAGACTGGGGTTCCTTGGACCCAACATAGCTAATCTTTGTTTCAACGGTGTCTTAATTTTGGACCATGCCAATAAATATGCACCAATATATTTACTATACTACTCCATAAAGAGTTAGACTAGTTGTTGTCTCATATGAACCTCCACTCTACAGTAATTCATGATTTTGGACCTAAGCACATGGTCATATTTGAGTTTCTATATCACAAGGATCATGAATACCTATTCTATATCATTCTACTATGTCTCAGTGAGCCTCCAGTTTTGTTATAAATTTTGTAAGAATCCAAGGAAAAAAATTCTGTGAATGAAAACAGCTGAAAATGTAAGTCAATGATGGTGTCCACTCAAAATGTCAATCAATGATGGTGTCCACTGAAAATGTAAATGGGGTCCACTGAAAATCAATGATGGTGTCCACTGAAAATGTAAATCAATAATGGTGTCCACTGAAAATGTAAATCAACGTCCACTGAAATATTCCCACATAAGGTTACTGGATTCAGCATGTTTCTTGGATCATGAGCTTACCTCACCTTACCTTTGTGCTTCCGCTCTTGCCACACAGGACATGTCTGCTTCTTTCATTGTAAGCTACTGATACCCTACCATAAAGGATGCGGCAATATTTAAAATAATATGTTATCTACACTGCACTATGTCATATGCAAGCAAGCTTATAGATGAGTTCCAAATTCTGAAAAAACAAAAGTTGCATTGGTTTTTGTGCGGAATAAATCTTGACTGCCGGCGTTGCTCTGAGGTACTTGGGTTCTCGTACATTTCACAGAATGTTGGTTGACAGCCAATTTTCCGTAGAGAGCAATAGCTGTACAGAATAATGCGACTAAAATAATGAATTCATTTAAATAAAGAAAAGAAAAGAGAACTTCGATTTGCTTTTAAGACTATTTCCAATAACATTTGAGGCATTCTGATCTTGGCATTGAAGGAACACTATGAGAAAGTGGAGAGCCTGAGGAGGTGGTGCACAACCAATGTAGGACTAGGGTTCCTTGGACCCAAATTCCTGAGGCTTAACTTATCATCAATAAAGTCTAATAGGTTTTGAATTAAAGAAATAGACCTTAGCAGCAAGTGATTGGATCCAAAGGTAGTCAAATGGGTTTTCTCCTGGACCTTTAGGGCCTAGTATGGTATCAGAGCCTGTGTCCTCGGAAGGATCCTTTAGTGCAACCCATACAGGTGGTATTCCCATCTGGACACTTATAGCATATCGATAGGATATGCCATAAATGACCGATAGGTGTGGGTCCCACCTCTAAGATCAGCTGCTATCTCAACAGCAAGCCCTCACCAGCGGAGAGAGCTCTGCGCATTCACATAATCTTCTAAATTCACTGCTATGGGACTTCTGAAAAAAGCCAAGTGAGTAATCCATTATTTTCAGAAGTCTCATTGCACTGAATAGAAAGCAAGAAACATCGAACATAGACGTTATGCATTACTTTTCAGGCCCTGATAATATTTAGACAGTGTGGGGCAGATTAATGCATGTGTGCCACTTTTGTGGTGTAAAAAAGTTGCAAATTATGGCACATGTCATATTCGTGACTTTTTTCACTCTTCTTGCCACATTTGCAAAAAGGGATTGGGCTTAGCAGGAGGTTGTGTGATCTCCCACAGCATGACACATTGACTAAGATTGTGGTGTAAACTATAATTGCCAAATTTATCAAGAGACATGCACCCTATGTGGGCGCTGTATTGTTCTGTCCGGTCAAAATATGGCACTATACGGCACTGTTTAGCTGTATGGAGGCACAGTATGGCATTATGTTGGTGCTTTATGGCTCTATATAGTGTGGTATGACTTTATTTGAGCATTATTTTGCTCTGTGTGGGCACTAGCATTCTGGGAAAACAATAGCAAATGTCATATGACATTAATTTAGGTGATTTATGTGCATGGATGATATATGGCAATGGTTGGGTGTTCTATGGTGCTCGAGGGACTATGGGCAGTACCATACTTTTAGTGATACAGGCACATTTATTGCAACTGAATGAGTTATGTATGGCATGGCCTGAAAACATATCAGAGGCTGAATAATACCACATGTATTGAACGCGCAGAAGGTGTAATGCTTGCAGCTTCTAAGTATAAGGGCTGTTGGCTAGTGTGGCATAGATGGGGTGAAAAACCCTTTTCAATATAAATTCAGCAATATTCTTCTTTGTGTTTTGTGCTATTTATTTTGCTAATTTCCAGCAAGACAGCATATCTATTTGTACTCGATATCGATATTTGCATTATGTATCCAGCTGCTTAGCGGATGGTAGCATAGGTCTGGACATCATCAATAGTCTAATTGTGTTAAGGAGAATTGTATGCTATGCAAGCTGATGAGCTCGGAGGCAGGGCTGGATCTGCACAGTGGAATAGAGTTTACAGGGTTAGAGAGTGCGTGTCTCTGCATTACCGAGCGACTTGTATCCAGACGCACTGGGTTAGAAATATCAATCTTTTATCAGCCACATTTCTAGGGCTGATATAGGAAAATGACATTGTGATTATCATTGATAAATACAGAGCCTAAGTGAAGATGACTTAGGTCAAAATATGGCAGATTTCATTACAACGTGTGACTGTAAGTTATGGCCAGAGACTGCAAAACATCCGACTTCTAAAGGGAAACTCGCATCAGCTAGCTTTTATTAAATATGTAGTCGCTTGTATAGTTTATTAATATGGGAAACACATATAGCAAAAATTACTAATATTTGGATTACGCAAGAAGAATATATGATGTAAGGAATGGATCTGCTGATGGATTTCATGGATTTTATTCGGATTTTTTGGCGTTTAATATTTTGCAATGTTATAAAACTAGCACCATATATCCAATATGGTATTAAGCATCTTAGAAGTTAGAAAAGAGTGCAGATATTGTTTACATCAGTTAACCCCTACACATAAACTATCTGTTTTTTACCGTATGCATCCTAATTGTTGAAGCATCTTGCAGCCAGGACGTATAAATACGTCCATCAGTTTAATGGCAATATGGTTGCATATCACTGGGTCACCACTTTGTCAGTCAGACTCTACTGAAGTTTCCAAAAGTTGAAATGGTCATCTCACGTCGCATCTCACGTCGCAAAACGTGCCAAGCATAGGATTCAAAGCAGGACGAAACACCTGCTAATGACAAGGGAATAGCAAAAATAAAATTGGGGGACATTAGGGACATTAAAGGGGTTGTCCCAGTCATAGACAATGGGGGCATATCGCTATTTCCGTCTGCCCCCATAGAAATAAATAGTAGCAGGGGCCGCGCATATGCGGTGCACTCTCATTCACTTGTATGGGAGCAGCGGGAAGCAGCACTTGGTGGTGGATGGACCCTGGGAAATCCGGGGGTCCTCCAGCCACAGTTCTCCCCACTCCGTTCTCCTTGTAGGTGTGGGTCCCAGAGGTGGGACCCGCACCTGTCAAACAATGGGGGCATATCCTAGTGATATGACCCCATTGTCTATGATGGGAATACCCCTTTAATTAAGACTGGCATATCTGATGTGCCACGTAATTAAGAGATGAATGCCTCTTATATGTTGGTGCATCTCTGCAGGTTCTGTGTGCCAAAGTTGGGAAATCTATACTAGCAAGGGAGCTGCTGTAGGTGTTTGCTAACATTTATGCCAGTTTCCTGGTGTTGATTCTAATATAAGTGCCAGGACACCTATAGCTGCCCCTGTGCCACCCATTCCCTGCCTGGCTCTGCCTACTTCTTGGCTCACAAATCCCAAAGAGTCACAAAATTCTGCTCAGTTATGCCTTGTGCTAAACTTTTTAACTTTTTGACTCCAGTTTTCTGGCCGAAAGGAGATGATAAATATTCTCCTTTGCTCTCAGGTATTACAGTGATTCTCCCGTGTTTGCATGTTTTATTTCCCCCCACACTTCAAAACCATACTGATAACTTTTGAACCTCCCCTCAGCTAGGGTTGCCACCCAGGCGGTAACTCAATGGCCAAGCTATAATTTAGTGCACCTGCCGGTGCCTTGAGTGTTTAATACTGATGTCCTATCCTCAGGGGTTCGCCTCCTGGTAACCCCAATGATCAGTTCCAGTGAGTGCCACGGCCTCTTCCTAGACCAGTGACATCACCGTGCATCATGTACATGGCTTAGTTGCAGCTCAATCCTATTCAAGTGAAAGGGGCTGAACTGCAATACCAAGCAAAGCTGCTATGCAATGTACGGTGCACTGGAGCTCTGACAACTCTTGAAACAGCTGGTGCCAGAAGTTGGGCACTCACCGATCACATACTGATGACCTATTTTGAGCATAGGCCTTTAGTATTAAACACTTGGTAAACCCCTTTAAGAAAAGGGGAGATTATGACATTGAAGGGCTCTCTTCAGTTGGTGCCAGTCATCAAAACATCTTGGACAAACTTTGGTCCTGGCTGTGAACAGTAGATACAAAAATAGAAAAAGAAGAGAGTGAAACTGATTTTTACTAGAAAGATAAGGTTTAGGTAGAGGCGCTAGTGGAGGAGATGTTTTGGTGAGTTGTTAGATATATATTCAAATAGATAGGCTATGAATGCTTGTTCAGCTAATGTCAGCGTAATGGAGAGGCCGCCTGAGGGGTAGCACCCTGAAAAAATCTTTTCAGGTGAAGAGTCCAGCGACAGGAGAGATGAGTGTGGTCATATCAGAGTTTGGCCTGACAAGGCCTCACTCGATTGATCACCTTCAATCCTCAAAAAAGGTAGCCCCTCTTGATAGCACCAAACTCCAAACTTATTCTATTTATGTGCCAGGGGTTTGTGCTATTCTTTTTAAGATAGTAGAATACATCAATAAATAAATAAAATATGTTATTAGATCAATGTCAGGGACTTTGTAGTCTAGTTATGGTCCTCACCAGGTACACATAAAACACGTATAAAATGGATAAGTAGATAGATATAAAAAAATCTATAGGTGTATAAATAGGTAAAATACATGGATAAAGTAAAGAACTGTACAAATCAATGAACCATCATTCGTTCTTACATAATCTGAATATAAGAGACACGTTCCAAGTTGGTATACAAGCACCATATTCCAAAGAAAAGGGTAATAAAACTTAGTTTAACTCACTTCGCTGGGGGGTGGTATACTGGATAAACTCAAGACACCAGTGATACCTTTAACCCCCCTGGCCTGGATCGCACGTAGGGTCTTAAACCGTGAAGGCAACCACGGTACGCTGTAGGGTTTCTTATCAAATGTTTAATTTCACAACAAATATAATATCCGTCTACACGCGTTTCGGGGGTCTCTCTGACTCCCCCTTCCTCAGGAGCACATAGCATACAATAACAAAATACCATCCTGGATTTTATTATTGTATGCTATGTGCTCCTGAGGAAGGGAGAGTCAGAGAGACCCCGGAAATGCGTGTAGCTGGATATCTTATATGTTGTGAAATTAAAGACTTGGAAAGAAACCCTACAGCGTACCGTGGTTGCCTGGATGGTATTTTGTTATTGTATGATACGTTCTCCTGAGGAAGGGGAGTCAGAGAGACCCCCGAAACGCGTGTAGCCGGATATTATATTTGTTGTGAAATTAAACATTTGATAAGAAACCCTACAGCGTACCGTGGTTGCCTTCACGGTTTAAGACCCTACGTGCGATCCAGGCCAGGGGGGTTAAAGGTATCACTGGTGTCTTGAGTTTATCCAGTATACCACCCCCCAGCGAAGTGAGTTAAACTAAGTTTTATTAACCTTTTCTTTGGAATGTGGTGCTTGAATACCAACTTGGAACGTGTCTCTTATATTCAGATTATGTAAGAACTAATGATGGTTCATTGATTTGTACAGTTCTTTACTTAATCCATGTATTTTACCTATTTATACAACTACAGATTTTTTATATCTATCTACTTATCCATTTTATACGTGTTTTATGTGTACCTGGTGAGGACCATAACTAGACTACAAAGTCCCTGACTTATTGATCTAATAACATAATTTATTTATTGATGTATTCTACCATCTTAAAAAGAATAGCACAAACCCCTGGCACATAAATAGAATAAGTTT